>BLKM01000900.1:4377554-4520054 GCA_013340265.1 Coptotermes formosanus | reverse complement strand
AAGTTTGAAGACCGCTGATTTAGGCTTTAAACTGTCCATGGCTTAACTTTATAATCCTCAGGGATTGTCAGTTCTCAAAGGTTAAAATGCAGTACTACTGTAAGTGCAATGAGATTCAGCACCACTAATAACACCAAAAATTATCCTGCGCCAGTTCAATCCACGTTAGGTCTTCAAAAAATATCTGTCTAAGCCTGAGTTACCAGGTAACTAAAATTACGAAGTATCGCTTTAAATACCTTTTACACTATTGTGAATTTGTTTTGCCGGGTTATCTGTCACATGCGTCTACTAAATTACCGTCACACATTATCTTTAATTTAGTGTATTCCATTTGCCAATACAGCGAGGTATACGCGCAGCTATAGAATTCAAGAGGAGTTCCAGAGCGTGAAACCATCATGTCGCTGACAATAAATTACGAAGTCCTCCCGCCTCCCCAACACCAAATGAGTGTATCGAACTATGGCGCACCACAACTCATGTAGAGGAATGTCCAATAAAATCACCACCAGATAAAACGCTGGTTGGAGGTGGCGGTGATTTTGCGGGTTCGGATATGACTATGTTTATTTTGACGATAACAGTATTTAGAGTTGACATCTGGACATGCTTTATTTCAAACATGCAAAGAATCAAACACGGCTCGCCATCAGCAAAGGGTTTTCTCATACAAAAGATTTATGAAAGTTCCAATTCTTTGGAAATGATGGTACAATCTTCTTAACCATACCTTTCAAGTTATCATTTCAATGGTGCAAAATGATAAGTCTAACAAATTCTAAGCACGTGTTCTGTAAAACTTAGATGTTATATGATATCAGTGGCAATGTACCCGTACGTCTATCCTTACCGTATTTTCTTACACATTTTAGTCGTTTCTCCATTGAAAACTGTAGTTAAGTTAGCACGTGTAATTACAGACAAAAATGTTTGTATTTCTAAGTAAAAACGAGTACGGCAAGTTTGACGAACCTTCTTTGTTACAGCAATGAATGATTACACAGGTCATAAAAGTTTAAGAGTAATATTCTTTAATGTGTTATTTCCCTACATGAGTACTATAAGCGCCAAGATCAGGTATATTACAATGGCGTATACACGGCATACGCGCACAGAAGGACGTAGTAAAGAGACTTCAAGTACAGTTTATAATATTCGAAATTAATACAGTTTCAGGATTTCGAATTTCCTTCTACGGAGATGAAAGTGAACATTACGAAAATGCAGGCAGCTGTTAATTAAATATGTGCCGGACAGGTAACAAGCCTGCACCGACTCCTTACTTCCGCTAGGCAATATGCATGTTAGTTCTCTGTTCTTCCACTTGTACATACAATATTCAGATCCTCTAGTGACACTTTAACTGCGGTGTGTCAAATATTTATAAAATATTTCTGTTCGTACGGTATCTGCGTTGCACAGGGCTGATTTCGAACTAAACACTTGCGTCTTTACGGACTGGAGAAGCAAATCATGACCCTTTCTTTTACATAGCCAGCCAGTTACAGCAGTCCGGCAGTGCCTAACCAGCCAGACCAGAGCATTCGTCACTGCTACGTATCCTACTATTAAAAATCCATTTTGTAAAATTCGTGTGGTCGATATTCCTTTATCCGTTATTCTAAATGCCTACACTATCTCCCGTAACACCCGCTCTGCTATTGACGCTGCACAGGCGGTATTGCTTCAACACACCGCACCATTACGGCTGACAGAGATAAATGGCCAAGGAATGAATTTAGAGCAAAGAATGAACGAGCGACGAAGCTATGTGACAGATTTTCTGCTCCAGAGAACAGCTAGAAACATGAAACATGTGGCAGCTCAACTGCACTCTACTTTACATTATTTGTAGCTAGAATATATTTGTGACGCGACAGCACGATGCTGCTGCAGCTACAAATCAGCGCAGAGGGAATTTCGTCGCAATTATGTTGGCCATTGTCCATTGCCCGAAGGGTGACCTATTCGGGCCTTAGCAGACAAGCGGGGTAAATTTCTTAGCGGAATCAATTTTCGGTTCTTATCCTGGCGTGTTCGGATACGAGATAATATTTTGTAGCGAAATACTGTTGTTCAGGCCCGCTTAACCCGCAGCTCACGAGAAACATGTCGCCGGATGAGACATTCGAAATGGGATCGTCCTTTGACCCTTTCCCTAGCACGGCTGGGACAGAAGGCCGAAAGGATTTTAAAAATAATTAGCTCTTTATTTATGGAGACATAGCTTACATTACTAATTCATTTTGTGAAAATGTGCTTAAAAATAGCGACATCGTAGCCTAAGTTGTGAATTATACTTTTTGATTAATTTTCTCTCTTATTTTAAGTGTGTTTTATTGCACATTATATACAGACAAATGAACAGGAAAATAATACGTACAATCTCACAACACTTATTCATTCTTCATTTCGTGAGTTGAATTTCACGTTGCCCGCACCGTACAAAAGGTTCACCAGGCCTGTTGAAGGGTGTTTCAACTTGCGCTTGCTGGAAACTTGGTCAAATAAAGAATGTCTTGTTTACAATTTCGTCCAATACAAAAGATTAGTAATGGTCTGATTGTCGTATTTGTCATGTTTAAAAGTTGGACACTTACTTCGGTCAAACCCTCCAAATCCTAGACTACAACATATTTCGTTCATTGTCATATTGTAACATCAAGTGGCACACTTGCACGATGCATGTGTTCAATGTTTGAAAATTCCTTACACTGTGAGGCAAGTAATATAGATCTTTGGAAGTCAGGTGTCTTGATAGACAGATACTGAGAGATCCATAAGAAGACTGTTGCTTGCTGACAAATATACTCCCACACTGCTTTTTCCGGTATGAGTCCTTTATACCCGGTACTTTTAAAGTTTCCCACAAGCACTGTTTAAATTACATACAAATGAAACCACGGATTTCTGATTTAAAAGTCTATTTTAAAATTTTAAGGTAATTTTTTGTGCAATTCTTATTCTGATTACATTGAAATTTATTACACATATGAGCTTAAATTTGAGGTTCTCACAGCGGTGTCACAGATTCAAATCTTTACGTATGTTACGCAGTCTCGATTGGTTAATAGTTACCAACGTTTTGAAAGACTGTAGTGCCTTCATTTTCAGGGTCAAATAGTCCAAGAAGAGTTCCTCTTCTTAAATTGCCTATCACTGCCTTCCTGGCTACACGGCAACAGAGCTTGCACCATCGTCATTACGCCACCTGTCCGTCTCACAACAACTTCTAGCACGCATGTGGTTACAGTGCTGACAACAATTTTTAAGCGTCCGCCTGCGGATAAATCTTTATGTTAAACTGAAATCTCCCATTACTTACGGATACCAGTATGCTATGCTCGCAACCATCCTAAATACAAACACTTTTCCAGGAATTGTTTTGGCACTCTGTTGGCAAATGCTATTTACTGAGGTCCTTACAAAGTTCTCATTTCACGTTGATATAATTCGAGAACAACAAGATTCGCACTGTTATGTGTACTAAACATTATGAAAATGGCGATGGTGCAAAAATTCTAAAATTTCAGAAGTTATTCAATAGGTAACGAGAATTTTACACTAGTGGGATTCGAGCGTAGAGGTACGTCACTAATAAGAATAGCTTACTCCTATCTCCACTGGCAGAAGCAAAAATTTACAGGAACGAATTTTCACAAGATCTTTTCTGAGAAACGCTGTTTATCATTCTTCATTCCTGTGAACACAGATTTCCTTTGTGCGCCCTTACAATCCTGTCTCCTTATTTTCCATGTTTTTATGTGACAACTTCTGAAAAGAAAGAAAATTTATGTTCCAGTTTTTTTCTGTATTGCTCAGGGAAGAGACTGTATTTCTACGACAATGACATGAAGCACGTTCTCAATTAAATAATGGTACTGATGTCTGGAAATAATCGCTGCTAATGTCGTGGTAAATGTTTTACAACATGGAGCCCAAAATTTTAAATGTATGAAAGACGCTTCAACTGATGTAATTAAAGGTATAACAACAGCATACAAAATGTTTATGCGACTGAAATGTCATCCAACTCTTCATCATAAATTCGGACAGACGTTTGCCGAAGAAAAAATAAAATTCCGCATAACAATTTCGAAAATCCTGACTCCAAATACTGAGTTAATATGAGTCATTTCAATAGAAAAGAACGAAAATCGTACACCAATATTATGAAGTTATTTCCAGTACATTTACACCATTTAAACAGAAGCCAAAATCTTTCATGCACGTTCATATAGAGTTTCTTGACCATTTCTTGCAGCGGTACACCAAAAAACGGTTCACACGTCACAGTACATGACATTGTGAATCACTACACCTTTTTTTTTGCATGCATAACCTCCTAAGTTGCATACCGCTAGTTACACGGTTTATGTATGCATGAAGGTATTCATCTGAGTGTAAATAGACAAGCACGCACGTGTGTGTGTATGTATGCACGAGTTTACTCTTCATCACATATGTTCACAACATTACAATTCGTTAAGCCTTGCATTGTAAAATTGATGTAATATTTATTAGAGTTAATAATTGAGATTAATAGCTTCACAGACTATTCAAAACAAGTAATGAATGAGAAGAAGGCAAAAACAAAATGTCATGCTTAAAAATGACTACTAAAAATTGCAGTACGTGACAAATATGAACACGAATAGGTACGAAAAAAGTGGAGGCAGCATGAATTTATCACAGAAACCGTAGCACAGACAGATGACACGAAATATAGCGCTGAACAAGATCTCTTTGTTCTTTTTATAATGTATAAAATTTGTGACATGTGTGTAAGAGCATTTAATTAAATATGTCACTTTACACTTCGACTGGTATCGATAAAGACGGGTCAATAAGCAGTGCATTAGAAATACTACGAACACACACAAGTGTTCTGTACATTTTTTAGTACCAACGTGAATGGTTGTCTTTCTCGTGGGTGGTTTAGACAATGTCTATTCCAGCATCCACGAGGTGCTGGTCCAGAATATCTCTCTCGTTTTTTTTCTTTGCTTTTAGGTGTAATTTGTCAGGTCTAGATTCCGCATTTATTATGTAGAGGCTACATAATGTGATGGGGAGCTACGCGACATATGAGGCTCCTTTATCACATATAATCTGTGGGAAAGGAACAACGCTGGAACCACTAACAATGACTCTCAGCACTTTTATAAACCATCTTGCTTTGTCCGAAAGCGTACTGGCTGTGACTGTACATCACTTACACTGTACTTTGAAGTTGTATGACATTCTACATGTATGTTCTGAGAGTACGAAAGGAGGTGCTCATATCAGCATCATCATCATCATCATCATCATCATCATCATCACGTAGTCTGTCTTACGACAGGTCCGTAGCCTCTTCCAAAGCGAGTTTTCCAGACAGTACGAGCTAGTACTTCCTCTTTCAATTTCCAATATCTTCTCGTTTAAATTGCATTAAATTCTTGTTTACTAACGTGCTTTCTGAACAGTGTCAACAATTCAGCTCAGTATTTATTTATAAACGTGCAGGCTCAACAGCACTAGTGCCAATTATAAAGCCAGCACAAGATAAAAAGAACACAAAAACAGTACAAATACACAAAAACGGAACACTGAACAGACAAAACAGAAACAATACGGCACGAAAAATCAACATAAATTAATTAGTGGGACAAAATCCCGAATCCCTGAGAAAAATAGATTGATTAAAATCGCCACAGACTACTGCTGAAACTGTTTGAAGGAAGTAATGGGGTTCCTAAAGATATCACGACGTATTTGCACACAAGGGTAGCAGCCGAAACACATCTACCAGACTGAAAGGTTTTACAAGTGACACTAAACTGGGAGGAGTTTCTGAAATTACGAGGAAGAACTCGAATACAAGTAATATTCAATAATAATTATTATAGGCCCTATTATATTATAATAGTACATAAAAGTATAACAATAATAATAATTATTATTTCATAAAGAATAACACAAATCGTTAGCTTATCATATTTAGGAAGGACACAGAGTAAACAGAAAATCAAACGTGCTTGCTCAGCAAATTAAATTGAGGGATGGCGTAATAATCTGAGCACAGACTCTCGACATGATATGTCACATTTTATAACTGAACGTACATTTGGGGCTGGGCATTTGCTTCATATCTTTACTTCGTTCGTACAGACGTAGACAGAAAGTCCGGTTTCGCATAGGCAGGTGGAAGGTACAGCAAGGCAGCATATTAAGGACAGATTGCTTGGCGACATATGCGGAATCATACTGCATCTGTATCCAGAATTTGATTAGACTGTCACTGCAAAACTCCAACTTTAAACTCCATTGAATGTAAGTTCAGCATTCTTCTCTCTGTGTTTAGTAGGAAAGCCAGGATTCGTGTTGTTAAATGAAGTCCATCCACAATTTTCGGTTGCAGGGAATTCGAGGTTATTAAAAGCATCCTACAGTTGACGCATGTGAAGTATTATGCCACCCTTCTTCAATTATGCTGTCTGGAAGGGGCAGTCCGGGGATCGAATTTCGGTAGAAACAAATACCTTTCTCTTCTCCAAAACGTTCACACCGGCTTTTGAGCCCACCCCAATGTTCCCTCTAAGTTGCGCGGGTGCGCGGCCGCGCGGTAACTCATATGTTCCCGTGCACACTGAATTACTGCCGCGCAGCTGGAATTTTTCAGTTTTCGTTGTAAATATTCTTATTATGCATATTACAAAAAAAAAATTTTAAAGTGCCGCGCAGTCGTCAGGTCGTGTAAAATTTTTCTGCTCAGAGCAGCAGCAGGTCCGCGCAGCTGTAAAAAAATTAGAGGGAACCTTGGCCCAAACAACCTCTTGTCCAATGGATACCGTGGACCTTTCCCTGCGGTAAAGCGGCAGGGGCGTGAAGCTAACCACTCACCTCCACCTAGATCCGAGGTTAAGAATGAGTAGAGTACCTCTGCTCCTCCTACATGCCTTCACGACGTGGACACGGAGTGTTTTACCTTAACCTTTTACTTTGTGAGTAGACATCACAAACTCTTACTCATGTCAACATGTCATTAGTTAATGCTAACAGTAGACGCCTCCATTGATTTAACCAAAGAACTCGCAAAGCATTTTTCCCCTTACCTTTCGTGGGAAACGTGACGCGCAAGGTTTGTGCAGTTTCGTTTGATTTCAGATTTGAGGGAAATTAAATGCCTCTGTCTGAAATGCTGGAATACAGACGGCAAACACGAAGTTATTCCTCTCATTTCACATTACTACATCCGTCCTGAACGTGAATACGATTCATGAAGCAGCCGAGTTCCAAGACAGAAATACACGGTTGGCTGAAGCAGCCCCGTTAAAGAGCTCTATAAGCAGGCAAACAAGCTGCGGAACTATGCTTTTCTAGAAGCGAAACATCGCATCACCAGTAACCTAATTTGTGAGACTTAGTTTTCGTCTGTAAACTTAACTATAGCCTCCACACACTAGCCCGACACTCTTGATGGAATAACGACATCTCCAACTTGCAGCATTACTCGCGCGCGTCCTGAAAATGCTTTTTTCTCCCTTCCAAACTCGGAAAATTACTTGAGATACATTTCCCTTCAAAGTTATCCTAGTAGCACCTCTCTAGACTGCATAAACACACTTTAGGTTCGCGATTCCTTTGTTCAAGGACACAAAATTTACACCTGAATTTCAGGTTTTCTGCTATAGTTGTGTTGCACTTTCTTCTGTTACCACCTATACTCTCACTTTATAAGCAACAACAGGCCTATGCCATATCAATACGAGAGTCTCCTTTTGCGCTTTATTTGGGTTCTACTGATACGTTCTGAAGACAGGTCTATCGTTCTGAATTAGACTTTTAGCTTCTACATTCGTTGACGAAAAGTGACACATGCCTCATGTTTCGTTTTACTAAAGGATACTTTATCAGTGTTCTGTAGGTGTTTTAAAAACCCTAGTATTTTTACAACGCTTTCGTCTGTCTTTCCATATACAGCAACTCCGCCAGGTATGAAAGTATTAAAATTAAATTTCGTATTTCAAACATTTATGAAACTACGCTTACAATGAAACATTCTACACACGGAACCACTTCGCAGTAAGTGTTAATTGAATTTCATATATATATCGGCAATCAGACAGAAGGCAACGTACATCAAAAATGTATTTACATAAACTTAAAGCCATTATTTACACGTTTATTGTACTACTTTACATGTTTATATTTTTCACTGTTTTGAAAAATTAACACAAAAGAAACATTTATAAAATAAATGTCAGAAAACGTTTACGCACTTCGCTGTTTAACCTTTTAAAGCCTAGCGGTAACTTTACGTACCACCAGGTTTAACATTAAAAAATTCTACGTGGTGCCCACATTGCGTTTATGTGTTTTGTACGGATCTCAGAACAAACAGCAACTTTTGCCTTATAAAACATTAAGAGACTGGTTTTTATAACCGAAGTGGAGAGTGTTTACAGTGCGGTACGCACTGAGTCCTTATATAAAACAGAAACGCTTCGTCTTTAAAGGGTTAATTAATGGATTGTTTACATGACTGTTTCGTATTTTGCAACATTATTTTAGAAATATGCTGTTCGTTGTGAGTAAAATACGTCACGGCGATAGGACAGCGTAAAAACAGGAAATACGATATCACTGGGAGTAATTTTACCGAAGTCAGGGTATTACTTCCTAATGACACATGTCACACGGTCTCCAGCCGGGTAGGCTTACACTTCAGCTTCCAGTACATAAGTCGTAATGTAGAGACTGTACCGTCAGTTCATGGCCTTGTGTCAGTGGCAATAATTGCGAACTGTCTTAGTGACCTGGTATCAGAGGAAGCACTAACAAACCCACACCCCCACATGCCTTTATAATGCAGAGAGGGGCGACTTAGCTTCACTTCACTTCACAAAACAATCCAAATATCAACATTATCTACTTTCAACTCCGCGAGGCAACTGCATTGCTACTGTTGTAATTTTATGCATGTACACATAAACACGGGGACTCGCGGTGGCGCAGTTGGTTGAGGCACTGCGCTACGAGCCGGAAGGTGGCGAGTTCGATTGCCGATGGTGTCAATGGAAATTTTCATTGACATAAACCTTCCGGCCGCACTCTGGCCCTGGGGTCGACTCAGCCTCTAACAGAAATGAGTACCAAGAATACTTCCTGGGGGGTTAAGGCGGCCGGTGCATACGGCTGACAACCTTACCACCTTCATGTGCCGATGATCTTGAAACCTGGGAACCTCAACCTCCTGGAACCCTCTGAGCCTGTCCAGGCCTGTAAATGGGATACTTTTTTTTTTTGCATATACAAACATGCGCGCGCGCCCGCGCCCGCACGCACACACAGAAGACGGCGAGAGAGGTGAATGAACTTTGTGTCGGATATGGACCAACGGTGGGCTTCTGTGAACAGGGAAGTGCACTCTATGAGCCCATTGAAGCGGACTTTTGTGCTTGGTGGCAAGTGAGCACGAGAATTGTGTTTCGTCACGTGTAGACACAGCTAACGCTCTTGCAAGGAATTCTACCAAATATGTGCAAGAGTTACAGCAGCTGCAGTAGTAATTATGAACCTGAACAGGGCACAGCCCGACTCGTTAAAAAACTGGTCACAAATTATTGCCAATGACGGTGTTGTCCCTTCCGTCCGTCTGACGCCCTGTACCGGGCAAAAACATCAAAGAAGTGACCTGTGAGAGGCTCCAACTTTGTAACTTTGTGGTTTACATTCACTGCCTCGGGGAGGCTGGTTGCTGATATACGATCGTTTGTGAAAGGAAGTGAGCTACTTGAATTCTGCCAGCAATTTGGAAAACCATAAAACGGTCTTATGAACACAGCTTGAATTCAGTTATGAGAAACCGAAAGGCATGATTTCTAAGTAACAGTCGTGAGTGGCTGGGGCAAGTGGAGGTAACGAAACGAGCTGCGCAGTCATTACATAAAGGCACTGTGGCACTGCGGAAGGTTAACGTGTTTATGCCCAGCCGGCTGCATTTAACTTAGTGTAACAGAAGGGACATGGGAGGAAATGTACTTTTGTAATTAGTCGTTAAAACTAAATCCCCTTTCGCCCATTTCATATGAGATACGTAATCTAATTATGACATCTATTAGTCTAGGCTCACATTTCTCTCATATATATCATTTCAAATACTGCCCTAGGTTCTTACTTCTAAATCGTGCTTCATTAACGTAAAAATTCGTCTACAAGTAACACAAAACGTTCCTTAAAATCTTAAACCTTGATGGTAACTAAACGTTACCAAGTCGCGCAGCCACATCACTTACACATCGAAGTCTTCCTCCAGATCGACGCGTATGGCCCATCTTCTCCTGCTGAACATTTTCATGTCCAGTTCGCATCTAGTGTCACTTATCGCACAACGCATTATGCGGCTTGAAATAAAGAGTTGAGGGGAACAGATGAGCCTAAGGAAGAGGAAGTTGCGGGGCTACAGATGGAATTCCTTAAAGAAGAGTTTCAATATTTGTGCCCTTCATGTCACATTAAGATGATCAAATCAAGGAGAATGAATATACAAATTTTCAAATCACTGTATTAAAAGACCCCTACATAGTCGTATGTTTCGGTAAGCGCGTTACCATCGTCAGGGGGTTACATTGGAAGTTGTAAGCACTGCTTAAAACTTTTGATGTAACCCCCTGATGACGGTAACGCGCTTACCAAAACATATGTAGTGGTGTTTTAATACAGGGATCTCAAAATTTGTGCATTTGTTGGTGTACATTAAAAATGAATAATATGTATGGTGTACAAAGTATAAAATTCAAGGAGAATGAATTGGGACATGCAGCACACAGGAAAAAATTATAAATTTAATTTTTCTTTTTTAACTTAGACACTGTCATAGTCTTCTCGGTGTGCGGTATGTATTCACTGCCTCTGTATTTAATTATTGCATTGCACATATCATTCAGTCATACTGATCTGTCACATGCTGATCAGCAGCTACCTTTACACTACGCTCAGGGTAATTACTTCAGTGCCACAGATTAGTTTAATCCTGCATTGTATGGTCTTATGAGACATAAAACCGTTAACCGAAGAAAATAACACGGCTGAGTATCCCTTCTGTTAAATTTTATGAGCCCTTAAGCGAGCAGACATTTAAATTATTGCTGGTTCATTTCTAACACTTTTTGCTTCGGCTGACAGCACTCAAAGCACACAGTTACTCTCACACACACCATACCATTATTTATATTCGATGCCAGAATATATTTCCAAATTTACGGTACAGACGTGACATTATGCGGATACAAATCACGCTATTATGCACATACAAAGCATTCATTATCCGCATTAAAATTGCACCATTATCCGCATAAAACGCGCATCATTACCCGTATTCAACTTGAAAAATTATCTGCACTCAACTTGTACCATAATCCGCATTCTACTTGTACCATTACCTGCTTCAGCTTTCACCATTATCCGCACTCAATCTGCGCCATTATCCGCACTCACAGAATGTTAATGTCAAAACAAAATGTGAGCTGCTTAGCAAGTTGCCCACATAAAATAATTACACTAATTTCTGTCCGTTGCAAGTCATTTATCGTTAAAACAGAGGGTCAGAATACTAAACCACGGAAAACTATCCTTTGGAAGTCATGCTCATGGCGGGGGGGGGGGGGGGAAGTCTGATAAAAGCACCCCATCCAGATAATTCTGCACCAAAAACACCTAGGGCGCCGTAGTCTTTCAGTTATGGTATAATTAGTTCATCTGAAATAGGCTTATATTATCAAAAGCACGGGCACTCTTGAATTTGAATTTTATTAGGAGTCCTCATCACTGAGTACCGATGGTCTAAAAACAGATATCAAAATATTATAACGAGCCTGTTCTAGAGATATTCACCGGGGCAAAACCATGGTTCGTGAACACAAATATTACTCATTACCTCAAACCTTACGCCATACCAGGAGTTGTGCCAGCTGAAGAATCTGCCTTATGTATTGCGAACGCAGTTCATGTTTGGTTGGCCCATTACGCCGTCGTCGTCAATGTGGTACGTGCTAGTATCAGGTACGTGCCAGTATCAGACAATGAGGTCCTTCGACTGAAGACTTCAGGCTAATGAAATGAAACATTATCGTAACACAGGCTACAATTTAGGATACGCTAAATTAGACTCTGATGTTTTTCATCATCTTCATTTTAAAATGTCACGCCGTATAACAGCAATATGCATATAATTGTTGTCTTATGGGTCTGGCAATAAAGCACACATTAGGTACGAGATACAGCAGTCACGGTAATTATGACCCGCACTGTACGTGTACGGTCTACATTTACTAAACAAATCAGAATTATTCACGACTTAACGCTTTGTAGCTAGCCATGTTCATGTATTTGGGCACCATCGCCAAGCTTGGATCCCGCATCTGTCTGTCTCCAAGCCGGAATAAAGTGAACGAGACAACAGAAATATCGACAAAGCGCCACTGTTTAGTTATTCCACTTACAAGATGGAGACGGCCAACTTCTCACGAATCTACCAAAACAAAGTGTCATAGCCCAAGAACTAAAATAACGTTAAATGTGAAAGAACAATATTTAAATCTTTAGTCGTCATCTTGTGTGTTTTTTAGTATTGTGAAGATGCGCATGTGGTGTAAACATGCTTCCATTCACTCGCGAAATTATAATTCCTCTCTACAAACCTGAACACAAGCACATAAAACTTACCCGGTGTTCAATATGGAGCGACACTTGGTCTCCTACGTGTAAGGACAGTACACAGGTGGAGTGAGTTTGGGATGAAAGTGATTGTTATAGACTACTTGACCCCAAACAGAATGAAGCTATAACAAGCTGGCCAAAATGACGCGACAATGAGCTCAAAATTTGAACTGTACATGAATTATTAAAAAGGGAATAACATCAATGAGGATAAGATGACCTGGACAATTGGCACGAAAGGGGGAGAGCAAAAATGGGTAAAAAAATTTTAGCCAAGACATCTGAAAGGAAGAGGTCAACTGGAGGACTTAGGCGTATATGGTCGGATAGTCTTGAACAGATTTTGCAGAAACACGGCATGTACTGTACTCAGCAGGTTTGGATAATGGTAAAATATTTGACTTGCATGAACAAGGTAAAGAAATGCCTCAAAAATAGAGTCGTTGTTATATATATTAACCCTTTAAAGACGAAGCGTATCTGTTTTATATAAGGACTCAGTGCGTACAGCGCTGTAAACACTCTCCACGTCGGTTATAAAAACCAGTCTCTTAATGCTTTATAAGGCAAAAGTTGCTGTTTGTTCTGAGATCCGTACAAAACACATAAATGCAATGTGGGCACCACGTAGAATTTTCTAATGTTAAGCCTGGTGGTACGTAAAGTTACCGCTAGGCTTTAAAAGGTTAAGGTCACATTGCTCCGGGATAAGTAGAGCAGGTGTTTTGCCTCCCATCTTGCGACGTTGCAGCTATGAAAGTAGCTAGCGTCAACTGAATGATGGGCATGGTGCAGTCATCCCATTATACCATTGGCTCAACAGCGCAGAGAAGCACTTCCGTTTTCCTAGTCATGGTGTTTAAGCTGCTTACACCCAAGCGCGAAAAGTTAATCTGAGTTTATTCAAAATATTATTTGCGTCGTCCCGTAACAGTACGGCCTTTTGATGGACTGACTGCCGTTCAAAAATCCACCTTCACACATGAAAACATGATATTCTTGCAAATAATTGTAGTAGTAGAGGCCGAAGTACGGAACGTACGTAAACTGAAGGAATTCAACATTCAGTAAACCAGTAATTCAGTGCTACGGCTTTAGTACACAAATCTTGACAATATCTCTTTCTCAAAAGTATTACGATTTTAAGTACAAAAGATAGCTAAGACCAAAGTCACACCCAACCACATTAGTCTCTCTTCACTACAAAATGTTAACATGTACATTTAAAGTCCACAAAGAATCATTGTCCATTTTCCCCCATAAGGCCATTAATGCTTGTTTTGTGATAAGAGGAACATTTTCCCATGAGGCTAAACTATCATGGAAAAGTTCAGTAAATTATAGACGAGACAAAAATAATGCACAACAAAGAAAGAAAAATAGTAGGAAAGGATTAACGTTATGGTAGTGCTTTGGTGGGTTATCACACAATTCCAGCAAGTTCGCAGGGACAATGTGCCTGCAGTTAGTATTCTGGGCACCGGCCACAATCGAAAGTGGCAGTTAAAACGCTCGTAACCAAAAGAGATTATGCAATATTTGCATGTTTATGCCTTTACGGAACGATGCCTTTTATTAACTATGTCTGGTGAGCAGTTCGCGGCGCCCATTCCCACACTCCATTACATTTCTTTGCATGTATTATGGCGGCTGTTGGCCTGCAGCATTAATGGCATTCTCGAATGCGACTGTTCCTGTCTCTCTCATCTCTAATAATGATTTTAATTTCAAGTCGTAATTTCGCCCCACTAAGAGAAGCATCCATCAGGTTCCGTCATTTCCATAACGCCTATTTACGGCGTAACGCTGATTCTATCTTTCAACATTATGGGTAGGAATCAGCACAGCCATAAAGCGCACACATTCCGGGCTACAATACGAGTTTTCCCATCATACGATAATATTAGACAGTAGCAACGCATGTTTCAGAACTTAAGCCACCTTCTGCTACCAGCCTGAGTGACTAAAAGAAAGCGAAAGCCCAACCTTCCTCCACACGTGTTACTGGTTCTTCGGTACGTCAGGTTCTGTAAATATGCTGCTCCTCTTTAACATCCAAGTGTCGCCGAAACCACTGCCACACAGTATTAACCTCCGTTTTTATTAAGAGAAGAATGGAGAAAATTACATGATTAAGAGCGTTCTATTTCCTCGCAGTTAAAGACATTCATACAACAATTGGACTTTACATAACACATGTAGCCGAAAATGCTTTGCGGAGTTCCTGTTAGCTTTTATTCAATGCGTATACAGGCTGGTGCAAAAGTCATTTGACATTCGATGTTTAACAACACAAAGATCGTACACGCGATATTAACAGGCAGCTTGTTGAGACCGTACGTGCAAGCGTTCCGGAAAAGCTTAGACAATGTGTCATTGTAGAAGGAAGATGCTATGAGCATTTCAAATAGCCAATAAATGTAATCAATAAATGTAAGAGTTTTGTCACTGAATTTCAACTGAAATCTTGCCTCCAGTTGCAAGTGATTTTTGTGCCGCTCTGTATATCAGCAATAAAAATGACATCCCAAATTAACAGCATCATATCTGCGCAATAAACGCGGCTCCCTACTTAATAAACTGGCAAAGAGTTATATGTTCACAGAGAAGATTTTGGACCAATGAATCCGAAACAAAATTATTTTTATGGCGGTCAGAAATTTTTATTAAAGCAGCGAACACAGGCTTTGCTATAAAAAAACAGCAATCTGAAGTTCGTGTGCTTTAAAATTAATATCGATACCGGTATCGACTAAGCTGTTAAACTGGGTGGTGTTATTTTGTGAAGAATATATGAAATGCACCATTTCGCACAGGTCTGAAAGATAATTTGAAATGTCCAAAATCGATCTAATCACACAGAGCAATTTAAGAGCATAAATTGCTTTCAATTACTGTAGCCTACCTCCCATGCTGCTGCTAACAGCAGTCGAGCGAGCGTCACAATTGTGACCCTGTCAGTTAGAACGGCCAGCGACAAGTAAACGTCTATCGATTTGCGGGGTTCAAAACCAAGTTGCAAATAAAGATTTTCTTTTAACATTGAGAAGTGAAGGCAATAAATCAGAAGTAGTGGAGACAGCAAAACCCTCTGACGTCCTAATATGACTCATATTGGACGTACAGATAAAGAGAATCCATACAGCCTGTCCTCACATTTGTCATGTCAACAAAATCGCACTGGCAGAATCAGAGGTTTGGCCGGCTTCACCTGCGTTTGAATTATTCTCAGTAAACATATCCCGTAATTTCCCAGATGCTTGTAAGATCATCATGTGTGTGTGTGTGTGTGCGTGTGCGTGCTTGTGCATGTCCATTTGACTCCTTACATAGTCGACCGATATGTATATCAGCGTTATGCCACACCACTTTCCTACAGCGTCCACACACAACGACAGTGTGAACGCACGCACGTACAGACACACCCCGATTTACAAAGTAGTCACGTTCCAGAAGATCCGGCGCAAGTCGCATTTTGCGCAAGTCGGAACTGAGTACACATATGATCGAATATATACGTATGTTGAAGGGAATTCAGATGGAACCTGATCGGCCGCAGCACGACAGCCTTCCGTCTGTATTATCGCCCAGCAGTATTCTTCCGTCACGTTAATCTCACTGCGCTCTCATTCAAGCAAGGAAATTTCGGCGTGCATTCCACAAACATTATTTCACTTTTCACTTTTTCAAAACTGCTTAAATTTGAAATTGCATCATTAAAGGAGTGCCTTTAATGTGAGAATGACACTAGCGACTCTATGTGGTCCCGAAATTATGTATTGATTATGGAGTTACCAAGACTGCAAAAACACGAAACTTTGAACAGAGGCATTTTCTAACGTAAAATAGCGACAAGCGGGCTACGAGATAAATTTTCTTCAGGTTTCGATGTTCCAGTGATAATTAATGGACCACAAAATTATGAACATTAACCTTTTAAAGCCTAGCGGTAACTTTACGTACCACCAGGTTTAACATTAAAGAATTCTACGTGGTGCCCACATTGCGTTTATGTGTTTTGTACGGATCTCAGAACAAACAGCAACTTTTGCCTTATAAAACATTAAGAGATTGGTTTTTATAACCGAAGTGGAGAGTGTTTACAGCGCGGTACGCACTGAGTCCTTATATATAACAGACACACTTCGTCTTTAAAGGGTTAAATTTCATATAAAGACTATTATAAACGTCTGAATACAGCACGCGGCAAATAATTGTTTATGTAACTTAGAGTATCAGTGCGTCCGTCTGTCTCTCAGTCACTATCCATGTGTCACTAACTTCCTAAAAAAAAAGGGTAAAGTTTTCCCCGTCCACGCCACTCCATTCATTCTCAGCGCCAGTGCTAAACAGAATGGAATCATCACCTTCACGCCTCAGCCGCCTAGCCCCTTGGCAAAGAATCCTGGCCCCAGAGCCGATTTCAAAGTTTTGGAGAAGAGGAACTCAATTGCCCTACCGGGATTCGAAACACCGACCGTCCTGCCCATAGCCTAGTCACTATCCCGGCCAACAAGCCGCTAACATGAGAGTTAATCCCTTCAAACTGCAATCACGTACATACATCACTGTCAGCTAGTACCGTTGCCTTTTACAATATAATTACGCTAAAGCACGTCCGTATGAAGTGAAATTAGTCAGGACATTACCGTCCTCTGACACGAATCGCCGCATAATTCATCAGGTGTGTACCGATGATTCAGAGCAACTTGCTGCCTCCTTCATCAGGGTAGACCACCGAGGCAGCAGATACCTTTGAAAATCTGGTACACAGTTACCGGACTGCACAGGGTGACAACACAGAAGACAGTATTCGAAATGGCATCGCTTTCATGTTGGGACTGTCTGGTCATTACAGCTTTCAAACTTACGGCGCCAAAGTAAAGTTGAGTGTAAAGGAATAAAGACATCATAGAGCACTATACATATTTTTTCTTGGTTGCAGATGGAGGCAGCAGGTTTCCCATAACACTGGTAACCGTTTACCAGACTGTACAACATCACAACGCCGAAGATCGGGGTGAAAATCCCAAATCTCATGTAAAACGTTGAATGTTTGAAGCAGTGACGCAAACGCTGCAGGCCTGTCACCGTATCTGACAGTAAACAGCTTCAGCACGAGACATGAGTGCGACCTTCTGGCGTTACATATTAGTTCACTGAGTCGGTTACTGCTAATGTACAGACAGCACGAAGGACTTACAATGTTTACCATAATACTAATATACACGACAGTGAGTCGATTTATGTTTCCAGAGCTCCTTTCGTTTCAGAAGTTTCTATGTATCTCTGTTTATTAAATTTTAGTTCACATCCGTCATTCACGAAGGAGGACGGGTTTATGCTCTTAGCGAACTTGCGCGCGCGCGCGCGTGTGTCTCCCTTAAATTTTGAGCGCATTGACGGATTTTATGAAAAGGTGATATGTATTTAATGACGTTAGATTCTACAATGGTTTCATATTTTTTAATTTTCTGCCAAAAATAATATGAGTATTCTGAACGTGCAGAATACCGAGGCGGAAGTAACACCTCATTCATTGCCCAGTCTGTCTTGCGACAGGTCCATAGCCTCTTCCAAAGCTAGCCCTCCATACAGTTGGATATAGCATTTCCTCCTTCAAATTCGAGTATCTTCTCTTTTACTTCAGGTCGTCCAGTAGTTGCTTACGTCTTCTTCCTCGTCTTCTCGTCCCATCAATCTTTCCTTCAGGTACGTGTTTCAGAAGGCAGTTCTTACGCAAGATGTTAGCTAACTCAAAGTAACCGTGCTGGAAGGCAATGTAGTTTCTGAAATTTTGATGTTTGTCGAGGTAATATTTTTGTACCACAAAACAACAATGGGGCCGGAATAGCGCAGTCGATATCGGGACTCGTTACAGGCTAGGCGTGTCGGGATACGAACCCCAGTGGAGGCAGAAGACTTTCTGTTCTCCACTCCCGTCCAACCCGGCCCTGGAGCTCACCCAGCCTTGTTTATGAAGGGTACCAAAGCTGTCCACCCGGCAGAAAGTGGCCAGAACGTGGTGTTTGACTGCCCACACCCATCCAGCGCCGAGGTCTGGGATGAGCAGAACCACACCGTTACGCCCCCTGTAACTGCATGGCGTGTTACGGGAAGACCTTTACAAAAACAGTAACAGAGGTAGCGTGATATCTACGGCCATTCAGCTTTCTACTGATGTCGATAACCGACAAACCATTAGAACGAGACATACGACACTTGATATGGTTACAACTCATGAACACGGCTACAAATACAAACGCGTTGGCGATGGAAAGTACAGGTTATGTGTGCCAAATTTTATCGCGCGGATGTCAGAATCTGTCTCTATTGACGATGACAACAAAACACAAGATATTGTATTTATTGATTCACAGTTCGTGTTCATTACCATCATAGGGATTTGAGGATGTTAAGATAAATATTCGTCATATCGCAGGTTACACCTCGCTCACAGCAGCTTGTTGTATGGCGAGGAACACTACTATCCATTCAACACAATTACTGCTACACAGCGCTCTCTCACGACAGATAACCACCGAGTTTTATCGGAGTACAGCTTGATTGTCATTCTTACTGACATTCGTATCGAGGAACTAACCACCAACTGTGCAACCAGCAGGTCAGTGCACAGGTTTGTGGCATAAGCACTGGTACGGTCTTAAGGCAAATTCAAGACGTCTCTGTGCAAGCTACACCGTCATATGGAGGAACGGACTTACAGCAACAGCAACCTTAATCTCAGAACCAGATGGCGATGAGTAGTCAGCTCCACGCCCTGGCCACGTTCCTGCCGAGAGAAGCGCCCCCGGTAGGCTGCGTGGGTCCCAGACCCAGTGTGGATACTTTGCACCTGCCAGGAATCGAGGCACAATTTCTCACACGTCCATGTCGTAGCCTAGTCACCATAACGACTACAGTAGGTCGGGTACGCGGGAAAGAAGCCTCAACAGAGTATAATTTATACTGTCATTTGCGTAGCCACACTATAAAAATCAACAATTCACAGAACATCTTGGAAGATGTCCAACTGCGCGACCGCAACACCAAGCTTTCAGCACTCTGCAGAACATAAAGTACAAACGCGACTGCCTGTCCACTGTGGTGGTCCTAACAGAAACTAATACTTCCAGGTGATTTGGCCACATTGCACATATTGTCGGGTCCCTTACCCAGAAGGTGTACAATGCTGTCAAACTGCGAAGTCTGAACTATCAATATATGGCAGACACAAGTGTTTAACCTTCTTTCCTGAAAGTGATAGATCAAAAACAACGTGCAATAATGTCGGTTTTATCCTAAATGCGTGTTATGTATGAGATTACAAAGAAGCAATGCCATTCCATTGACACCGCCCCGGAGAGTGTAGGACCCACCACGAACCATTACCAAGTCCCAGAGTACTTCTTCAGCACAGTACCCGAGTTATTTAACTCTTTCGTGATTATGTACCATAAGACTACGGCCAGTATCACGTAGTCATACCGTCACCATCAACAATGTACAGATGAGGCTTCAGCACGTTCGTACATAAGAAGATCACGCACACAGATAAATCAAGAGTGTATGGATGCACGCTTGAAGTGATTATATTTGTTCCCTTTTACTCAAATAACGGTTTACCAAATATCTCCAAGACGTTCCTTATACAAAAACAGAAAGCATACTCAGACGAATATGAACACTTGGTCACCTGAAACTTACTGCAATTTATTCAGATTTCCACAGCTAGATAGGCGCGGAGATAGCGTAGCCGGTACAGTGACTAGGGCTGGACAATCCGGAGTTCGAATTAGGGCAGAGGGAGAGGTTCTTCTTGTCTGCTAAAGGTTCAAACGGGCTCTGGGGTCCAACCAGGCTCCTACTGAATGGATATCGGAATTATTTCAGGGGGATAAGGACACCAGAGCGTGAAGTAACCGCTCACCTCCGCCCAGTATCGAGGTCAGGTATAAGTGGATCTATACCTCTACTCTCCCCACATGTTTTCATGGTGTGAACAGGGAAACTGTCTCTTTGCAGCTGGGTTTGAATTCAAGGTCTGAGGAACTGCTGACTTCTGAAGGTTCTTCTTCATCCTTATACGTAACCAAAAAAACACTAACATGCTAACCTTTCAGAGGCTTATATTTAGCAAAGGTACAAATATGTTTAAAGTTACGAGCTTTGCATTTCCCAAGCGGTGTATTTAAGAGCATCCTGTATTTCTCACAACAAACTCCGATTATTTGGTATGAAGCATTCACTGATAGGTTTCTCCCAGCGAAGCACATTCTATTCTCTTTAAGGTACGAAACGAACCACCATACATAATGCACATTTATTTCAGCCTTCAAAGAGGTTAGTAACCGGTCTCTCATCTCGAAAGCCCCGGTTCGATCACGGCTCAAGTCCATGAGTCTTGTTCCTCTTGTTTGCTCGTGAAAAGCTAGGTAATTTTCCGAAACATTGCTATGAATCGAAACAAATAATCCTAATCACAAACTACCGTTAGGTAATACGAAGCAAATCTTCCTCTAGTTTCCCTGTAGCAGGTGACATTTACGTGCATAATGGGAGTGGAGATTGTTGCCACATCGAAGTTTCAAGGGAAAGCTGACTTCAGTATGTAGACTGTATAGACTACAACACAGAATATACAGTTGCTTACCCAAGGCAGGCAAGGTAAAATTGTCACTGTCTATGCCACGAAGACCTATAGCAGGAGTGGAAATATAGCTCCACTCTTTCTTAACTTCGGCACTAGATGGAGCTAAGTGGTAGCTTCATTCACCGGCTGCATTACCCCCGGGAAATAGCCCTCCGTACCCATTCAACAGTAGGCCGGATGGGGCCCAGATCCGGTCTAGACGTTCTGGAGACCGGAAATAGTTTGCTCCCTGCCTGGATTCGAACCCTGTCATTTAGCCTGTAGCCAAGTTCCTACAGCTTCTACGCTACCCTAAATGAGTGAAATTTGTAATACACAAAGGGTTTCTCATATCTGTAATACAAATATTGACACAGGAATTCAGGCGCCGAGAACTGATTAAATCACAAATAATCAATAACACTCAATAATACCACCCATACAATAACGTGAATTTGTTTACATATTTTGACATTCTGGCTATTTAAAACTTAAGTCCTGCTATCCTTGCATTATATTTCTCCGCACCAACAGCCATGATAAAGCAACGTGACCCATACACAATATCCCACTTCTCTCTCAGACCTGCTCCCTTGTCGCCATGTAATTTCCTGTCTCTTCTCATCTTGTCTTGTCAGGTCTCTTATTGCTAGCTACGTTGGAGGCTGCTGCAGCATTATCCTATCTTTTTCATCTCATCTGTCACCCTTCTCGTATATATGACCACCCCTACCCTTCCTGCCATAGCAGGACTTGACTTTGGACCTGACCCTATCTTATTACTGACCCTAGCTGAATGCGTTTAATGCATAAACAGGTAAGAATTTAAATTCTGTTTCATGCCACATCAAGTATCGTGTATAAAGAAAATTCAGTCTTTGGCTTCATTCAGAGCTGAGTCAAGTGTTTTGATTTCGTATATTTCTTTAAGGTAATATTCTCCATATAACACGCTATGAAGGTGCAGAGGGGGAGTAGAGGTATAACTCCACACAGTGTGAACCTGGGCACTACACGGGGGTGGATAGGCAACGCTATGCCCCGGCCGATTTGTTGGGGGCGCCCCCCCCCCCCCCAGAAAACGCACTGGTATCCACTGCGCAGGAAGCTGGCTCGGCCCCAGGGCCGGTCTGAATGGGTGTGGAGAAAAGAAAATATCTTTTCGCCACCGGGTTTCGAACCCCAGACCGTGCAGGCTGTAGCCAGTCGCTATACGGACCGAGTAAACTCCCGCCCTCCCCTCCGTGCATATATTCCTTTAGTAAGGAATTATTGCTTTTTATAACGTTTCTTTGAAGTTGACAATTGTCTGGTTAGAAATACAACTTTCTGAGGCCTGACATCTGTGATACTGCGCAGGGTCAAGAAGTCCAAGAAGAGAGCCTTCTCTTCTTGGACTTCTTGACCCTTGAAGATGGGGTCGATAAGTTGTCCCGAAACGTCGGTACAGAACTACTACTCAACGTTGGATAATATCCCAGATCTCATCTACATCGCGGCGGAAGCCTGAAATCACGCATTTCTGAGGCTTGCTGTGTTTCCGAAACGTCGTATATATTTCATTTTGACAGTGGTAAACCTCCAAAGAAACTCTGTCGTAACTGTACCAAACAGCAACACTGCCGTACCTTATTCTCTTCCTCTTAATAATACACACATTTTGAGTTTTACAGATTAAAACTTACACTAAACCGAATCAAAAAGAAGAGAAAGGCTTTCGGTACGCTGACGGCATGAAAACAGTTCAGTAGGAGGGTGCGGTGTACGGAAGTTTTTGCCGCAGGAAGTAAGGAGTAAAGAATGGAGTGAGACGAGTCTTCATATAGCTCCATGGACAGCCATGTTTAGTACTAAATAAATAACCCAAAGGATTAAAACCCGCTGTAAATTATGGCCACGGAACTGAATGTAACGAACAGTTCTCAGGTCGCGGCCACAGGCTCTAACCGAGAGAGAGGTGACCACATGTGGGGTGTCAGAGTGGCTCTGGGCGTTCGAATAACGTCCTTAAACTAACCGCCAACCCACCGTCAACAAGGGAGTCCACCTACTGCAAGCTAATGTAGTCAGTTACTGGTACGCGCGTATGAAATAAGTGCACTAGGCCAAGCAGTACCAAGAAAGGCCGAGGTCAAAAATGGTCGGCTAAATCTACATAGGGGAACACACAGATCAGTTGAACATACATTGTAATCGTGTTTTCTACGTGTCTATGAGGATAGTATTCTACGGAAGAAGATACGTGAAGACGATTCAAGGCTTCTGAGATGTTAAGCCGTGTCGACTGGTAAACAGTTACCACGGGTCAAGAAGTTCAGGCATGAAAATTGAAAGTAATAATAAATTCGTTCTGACTAATCAACTGACAAACTATTGAAAATAAACACTAAAAACATTCCCTCTGGCACTATGTGAACATTTTTTATTAAACACACAAATTTAGCTTAATTACTCAATTATATTAATGAACAAGACCCTAGTCAAATATATGTGTCCAAATTTTTTATTTATGCACCACGAAACATCAGGACGATTCTTACGCAGGAAGGCCCGACATACACACAATTTTTTATACAATAAATGTTACTTCGAAAGATTTAAAAATAAAATAAACTAGTAGGCCCACATGTAACCTAGTATGTAAAATTTCAAAACGTACGCAAAGAAGCAGTTTTATTCTTTAACACTGAAGTTAACATTTCACCCGAATTCAAGTCACATTCCTAAGATTGCAACAAATACAGACCCACAGCCCACTCTCGAAAATTATTTGAATGTCATAGACGCTAATTACGTAGTTCATACTTCTAACTCAAATGCAATTAGCATCCATCTACCAACTTTTAAAGTTAATGTATAGCTGATGAACAGGCAAATTATATTCAGTTGTAGCTACAGACTCTAAATGGCAACTTTTTTACAGGAAACAACATGTGTACCAGATTTATGAAAACATTACTTTTTACGCCCATCCATCATGGCTATAAAATCTGTTTATACAGATGTCAGAAAAAAACAACACTTGCTGCAAAAATAGAATTCCTGTGACCAATGGAAAGACGCAATCTAGGTGCGCACCGCTGAAGGCCGTCAATAAATTTTTGAAGGCCTCAAAATTGCATCTTTAGAATAAAAACTTGATACTTATAGAGAGATTTAATTTCAAAAAGTTGGTCGAATGGGAAACCACAGACTCCCAAAATCACTACCAAAATACAAAGAAAGAAAACGACCTGGACGCCCAGTTAAAACACCGCAGAACCTGATGGACCAAGTGAATAAGCAATACTAATATAAGCGACCATTGAACAGCCTAATTTGGGCACAGGAAATGACGATGGTGATTATAACACTGAAAAACAAGCACTGGAAAATGTCTAACGCTGCAGGTTTTAATTACATTACCGGCTCACGGAATATCACAACCACTATGTATACATTTAAACGCCAACTGACTCTTTACTGTTTACAGTTTACTATACGCCTGACGCGTGCCTCCCTCCCACGCGGACTGATAGTGATCCACGGACTACTGGTTGGGGAACGGTGTGTGTGAAGAAATACATATGTATGCTGCACTGTGTTAACTCAGTTAACTCGCATGTGCCAGAGCGGTTGATTCATTATTTATACTGATTTCGCCAGAAAGAAAATAACATTAGTACAGATGTAAAGTGAATTACTTTCATCCATGGAGTACAGCGAACGTATAACGGATAAAGCCATTTCAGCGACGCCCTGAATTCTCAAGGCACTTCAGCAGTTTCCAGCAAATGCGATTCGGTCCGTCGCCACAAACCCCTGTTCTGCTGGTCTAAACTCTCAATCTAGCGCCTCCGGTAATCAAGCAGAATGTACCATTTGACAAATTGATGCACATTTGGATGCAAATGTGACCTCGTTATCCGTCCGGAAGTTTGGGGACTTGGAAATTGTAGGGCATGTCGGGTATCAACTGTATAGTGCGCTCCAACTTAAGGTAAGTTCGCAGTTCCTAGGGCCGTTCTTTAGCGCTTAATCAACCTTTCCATTCAGAGAGATACAAAGGCGCACAGATCAAATGCAAGGTGACGTGTGATATAGGCCCTACAGTTCGGTAGCTGACAACTTGTACGACACTATGACCTTGGAAAAGTTTGCTTACACGTATAATGCCCAACCAGGGGCACAGTAGAAAGCAGTGCAAGAACTGGGTGGGCAGGTCCTTGTTTCATTGTTTTCGTCTTATTATTTTTCCCCTGCTTTTGAAGATTTATTTCTTAATTGTTTTCGCTGTTGATTCCTTGTTTTTATAGTTCTGTTTCTTTTGAATTGCAATCAATAATTTTTACGTAGATAACAGGTCTAAAAACTGCATTGCTCAGCTAACCATTCTTATTCTGAATAGTGAGTAACAGAGCAAGAACGACCCGCGATATCGCAGTCTGTATATCGAAAAGTCTACGGGATGGACGGCCCGGGGGTTCGAATCTCAGTAGAAACATTCTTTCTGTACCACATAAGATCCAGACCTGCTCTGTGGCCCACCCAACTTATTATTACCACTATAATCGCAATAATAAAAACGCGCTTGTTTATTGTAATTTTCTATTAGAATTTTCAAATTTAAATGCGTCCATATTATACAATGTGAAGTAACTCAAAACTTGCAGGATCGTTATGTTTGTGCTACAAAGAACTGTAGATCACAATCCACATTTTATTCCCTTCTCATTCTGTCCAGTAGCCGTGTGGCTGTGCTTGACCCAACACTGCTCGCACTCCCCCGCTACTTAAACGTAATTTAATGGAATTAAAAATATATTTAATATTATTACTAACAGGCTGGCTGTCACGAAAATGAACGTTTTTCCTAAGCATTTCTGTGAACGACACAGTAATATAATGTTTTTTAATTGTTTGTAACTGCCTTTGAATTTGTTCTCAATGCCTTTATTAAAAGTATCTTTTTAAAGCTCCGCAACAAAACTCAGAACTGTAATTTCCCTTATGAGGTGAAGAAACAGTAATACACTGACGAAGCACGGAATACGAAAATGATAGGACTGCACTGCTGCCGCATGAAAATTGATAAATGATGACTTCGAGAACATCAATCAACCGCTAATTTCTAGTGACGTGGTTAAATCTACTGTGCCATGTCTCTAGTTTACATAAGCGGTCCTTCTGATGTAATTCGCGGTTTATCTCACTCCATTATTCCCATCACCTGCAAAATCCATTCAAACAAAATATTCTAACGCGTTGTCTAAAAGTTACGTGCTATCATCCGTAATGACTGTCAGAAACTCTTGCCACTGGCTGAATGCTCTATGTCCACGAATCTACAACTCAGTAACCAAATTATTGGAAAAGAATATTACCTGGTTACACATAAGGAAAAGGAATCCCTTTAATTTAATAACGTTTGGTTACTTATAGAACAAAAACAATTAGTGTAATGAAAGTGTTAATTACTCCACAAGGCAAAATAAGCGTACAAATCCCAGAATGCGGTAGGCAAACAAATTAAAAATATATAGGAAACAAATCAAAAGGACTGATGCCCGGAACTCGTGGTGGTGGTGGTGGTGGTGGTGGTGGTGGCGGCGGCGGCGGCGGCGGCGGCGGCGGCGGCTGTGGTGGTGGTGGTGGTGGTGGTGGTGGTGGTGGTGGTTGTGGTGGTGGTGGTGGTGGTGGTGGTGGTGATTATGATGATGAAAATATTATTTCGGGTCTTTCGAAGATAAGAGTCAAATCCGAATATTCTTGCTTTAATTACGTCACAGATACGTCATCAAACGCTCCAATCAAACCATCACGCATCTACCACTAACCAGGTAGTGGTGTGGACGCCACATAAGCCACTTAAATATATTCATGGCTTCTTACCAAATTGTAGGAAAGAGAGGGAAAGAAAGTACAGCAGATGTATTATTGTCTGCCACAGTGCAATGATGTTAACTCCATCACTCATCCTTTCGTTCACTCATTATTATTGTTACGATAGACTTGAACATGAAAGGAAATTTAAAAATCGATTTATCATCATCATTGCAACAATGCGCAATATCATCATATTTACATAATTTTCACCATTCATCTGTGAGGTCTTGTATCAAGTTTATATTTCATGCCCACATACAAACCAGTACACACCGCACATTTATCTCCGTATCTTAACTGATACTCACTCTCTCTCTCTCACACAACCGGTTTTGCCGGTACGGCGGAGTGTAATGACAGAACGTGCAGACTGTTCATGGCCGAAATACGTTATTCTTACTCATGGAGACATCCAGTGGAAGATTGGAATATAATTCCTGACTTCGCAGACAAGTCACAATCTCTGCGGGTAAACTACACTCTTAACCAAAAGAGACGGTAATGTGCACTCAGATTTCCAACACGTTCTTTGCAATTTAATGTATTATAGCCGATCAGGAAATAAATTTTCTACGCATATAATTTCGGTTCTTTATTGTCAGCCCTAACAGTAGTAGCTTTCGAGTTGAACTGTACTACTGGACTACCTTTCCACATAGTCCTGCTATAAATGAGGCCTTTATCACACCTTGGGACGAGCTTCTCCCTTGCCCATTAACAGAAGTCAGTGTCCTGTGCTACCGGCCATTATGTCACAACTCTTTCCACATCGAAATCGTTTCTAAATTTATGGCCGTCAAGAATTTTCTGCAGTGTGGGAAGCAGATCATAATCGCTCGGCGACGAATTCCCGTGACGCAGTCACAATCAGTGCAGGTTTTTAGTTACATGATTATACGCCATCTAAACTTACCTTCTGACCGACCCCGGTAACTACAGTCTTCATGTGCATTACTCGTGTATATGGTTAACTACAGTTTCAAAGATAATGAACCCTAGACATCTCCAACACTTACCGTATTTCGTGCAATCTTTCTGCATAAATCAGCGTGTCAAACAAGCTATTCAGATCTTAATGCGATCCACAGTTTATAACTCGAGCCAACAATGTAGGAAACTTCTGAAGTTTAATTTTATAATTATGTGAATAAAGTAACATTTACTTTGATTACACCGACATAAACCGTAATGAACTTCAGTTGTAAAATTTCAGTGCATCCCCCAGTAACAAAATTAATCGAAAACAATGAAGTTTCTGAGATGAACCACTCGGAATAAAAGATATACCTACGACGTCCACATTATGTTCTCTCTCATATAATCCACGCCCTTCAGCGTGAGCTTAAATGCTATTACTCACAATACAGTAAGAATGAGGAGATAGAATGATCAACAATGAGTAATGTAAACAGTAATCACAGCCCCACAATAACTTCAATATACGGATCATAAGTAACACAGACCATAAGGCACTGGCCAGCTTGTTCGGGCATGCACGGCTGCTTGCTCCTCACGACATACGGAATTTATGAATAGTCACCGCCTTCTATAACACGTACTTTCTACAGCAGTTTCAGCAACAATGGGGACGTAAACCACCTACCCAGTGTTACAATAGCTCACACAGCAATACTGTAGTGTGCGTAAGAAATAACACAGTAGTGTGTGACGCTCTTTTGACGTAACGCATTATCATGCGTGAGCGTACTAGAAAGCGTAGAACTTACTTCGGTTCTGTAATTGCTCCTGCTATGTAAGAACCATACTATCATCAGGAAAAATCAGAGCCGTTCAACACACCTTACAACATCAAGTATATAGTCTCAATACTGCTGATCCTTTGGCAGTTACACGCTACTACCCACGTGTATGACAAACGCAGTTCCTCGACGCACGAACGCACGGCTCAGGTCTGACTAACGAACTAACACTGTCGATCATCTGTGAAAGTTACCGAATATTTTAGTGTCTTGGTGACATATGTTTTGTTCAATGGAGGGGAGTTCTTTGATACCAAACAGCCTTTTCGGCATGCAAAAATTACCCGACACAGTGATGAAAAAGTCCTTTAAAACACAGCAATTAAAGGAGGCGAACACATAAATGCAATTAAGAAACACAAGGAACGTTTATCATATGAAAACTAGGAGGCTAGTCTGGAAGCAAAGGCAGAGAAAGATAAGTACATGTGCATGTCCCGACAGCGCAACGCAACAAATAATAATAATAATAATAATAATAATAATAATAATAATAATAATGCTTCAAAAATACTTGAACAGGATAAAATATTTGACAAATACAGTACCAAACCAAAATTACATTTACTACGACTTTAAAGGGAAATGAAATTTGGGGAATTCTTGCTAACAATCAGTTCAAAATTCTCTCTTCCAAGTAGCACGCATGGAATGGGTGAAAGGGTAGTCAGTACATGATGTTCACTTGAAACCTATAAACAAGAGAATCTTGGAAGTCTTGGGCGTAGGTGAGATTATTAAATTGGCGTTAATGTATAATTTCGTGTGGACTAGATCCATATAGCGCAGGGAGAGAACAGTGGCAGGCGCTGTAAAGACGATTACGAACTGTACTTTCCATTAAAGGTGTGAAATATCTTGAGTGACTCTCAGATTTTAAAGAAGAATTTCGCTACATATAGTTAGCTTATTTCAATAATATTTTGACATATTTTGCACAATATATTCCACTACACAGTTCACTTTTAATTGCGCCTTGTAGTTACTATTAATCCCGCTCTGCGCGTTCAAGTGCGTGTCCTCGTTTTCTGTGTTTTGTTAAGTACGTAGATTTCTTGCGATTGGCTGACCCCCGTGCCGTGCTCTGAGTCCTACCAAGTGTCCTGAGGATCAGCCGTTTCAGACAGAAACACTCCTCAGATTATAACCCACGACAGCTGAAGCTCAGCGTCAATTCAAACCTCAATATTTGTACTATCACAATAAGGTATCTCTATGCTTATCAGAGTTTTTATGGCAGAAGCACATCCCACGCCGTTCTACTACAACGCCACCCCTTACGTGGACTCACATACAGCAAACAGTTGATTCAGACGTCACCATGCACAGACTGCTGCAACTATTATGCAATTTACTAGCTGCAAACTCAAGTCTTCTGGGACGTTGCGCCAAGTCGACTGGTAAATAGTTACCGACGTTTCGAAAAATCATAGTGCCTTCACCTTCAGGATGAAGCATTCCCCTTCAAGGAGTACTTGACCCTGCAGATAGACACCACAATCACACACACAGCAATGAGAACCTGAAGTCTCGCATATGCATTGCCTAGCTGCTACATGCACAAACACAGCTGGCTCAGTGTGATCGGGCGGGCACGATCGGTAAAGCTGAAGCCTGCTTCAGCACGGGTTTGGCCAGATGCGCAGGCCGCAAGTAGCCAAGTGACGAAGCAAGAGAACTGTAGTGGGTAAGTTTAGAAAATATGTCTGTGGATCCAAGACGAAGATTTTCACCACGGCGATAAACACTACTACGACACAAATTAGACGTTAGTAACTTCGCTTTCTCAAAATTACGTAATTATAAGCACAGTTGTCATCTTTTAAAAAATTCCCACTTATAAATAATATTCCAAATTTATTAAAAATCACTTGCTAAGCACGCTGTCGGGTTGTTGCGAAACTTCCAAGTTCAGTAAACGAAACAAAAATTACCCATCTTACAGATCACAATTTAACTCTCCAATTGGTCAGTCGAGTAAGGTCCTTTGACACAGTTCACTAAATGACCAATCCAAAGAGATGTTTCCTAAACCAATTTTAAATTCACAAGCCAAGTAACATTTTTTTCTTCTTTAAGAAATCGCGCCAGGGCATTATGCGTTCGAGAGTGGCGCATCATACGTAGGCCCCAGTTTGGTCTGTCGGCACTGAAAACTTTTCAAAACGGCTTCTGCCAAAGACTGGTTTTGAACCAAGCTTTAGCAATGCCAGCAGGCGACTGTCAAGCGGCGGGTGTGACGTCTCCCAGAAGCAGACTTTCAACTATGCGAGGTATTTTGTGACTCCAGGTCACTTAAAGGCTAGATGGATGTTGCTGTGCGAAACTCACACCAGGAATCCTACCTCCAACGCAGAAGTGAAATTAAATTTGAAGATCCGTTGCTTCATTCGTATGAAATCACAAAGTTTCTTATAGAAGCGAAATCACTAAGTTTCGTATAGAAATGAAATCATCAAGTCTCGTATAGAAGTGAAAACAGAGAAACGCTACAGGATAAATTACAGCAAATATTACACCTATTACTTTAATCGCGATTTAACATTCCACATTAACCCTTTAAAGACGCAGCGTATGTTTTATATAAGGACTCAGTGCGTACCGCGCTGTAAACACTCTCCACTTCGGTTATAGAAACCAGTCTCTTAATGTTTTATAAGGCAAAAGTTGCTGTTTGTTCTGAGATCCGTACAAAACACATAAACGCAATGTGGGCACCACGTAGGATTTTTTAATGTTAAACCTGGTCGTATGTAAAGTTACCGCTAGGCTTTAAAAGGTTAAAGAGGTGTCTACTGCAGTATTAATTTGACATGTGCCATAAAATACAGTCTTCTGTTTTCTTGTATATTTCAGTCGTCTTACACTTTACACAGCAACCTCTCGCAGATATTGTCTATGGGCTATGTGTCTAGGTGCATACAGTATGGCACTGATTTACATCGACAGAATCGACGAAAAACGAACACAAAACTCGCTTTGAGTTGGAATAAGGCTCAGAGAAAAATAGTATTATAAGAGTGTTACTAAATTTAACGTGATGTGTATACATGATCATCATTCTCAGATTCTACACCGGACTGCACGCAAATTGTTACATTTCATGTTTTGTCAAATTACAAATAAGTTATCTCAGATGTTCTCACGTGTCATTACAGCTGTTAGTGCCCAGACGTTCAAAAGCGCGCAGTCAATCAGAAGGCTCTTTAGCGGGAAGTAATCTGGGTGGTTAGGGATACGAACAAGGTTAAGCAGGAGAGGGAGGAAGAAGTGGCTGAGCTCTGGATTATCAGGAGGAGTCCTATAGATGCAAGATTAGCATACCGTGACCTCTGGACGACAGTGACGAATTGGTGTTTCCGAAGTAGAACTCGGCGAAATGATGTGGAAATACAGAGTTTTTTGTACTGCTTAAAACATGAGAAGTAAACCGAACCGTCTCAACATCCCCTGCTTTACTTAAGTTGATTAATTAATGAACGAAGCCGGTTACAGCTCAACTGTGACGGAATAAAGGAAGGAGTGAGTATGAAGAGGGATGATGATGGGGAAGAAGTCTTGAGGAACTTTCTCATTCATTAACTCCTGTGGGATTTCAGTGTGATCAGCTTTCAACAAACTGCTGTTACCACGAGTCGACCGAGAGTTATCAGAAACAGCAATCTGGGTATGGATTGAAGGCAGCTGATCTCTTATCATGCAAGCCATTCAATCGCGACTCCACTCCATGAATGAAGTAATTCTTCTCATTAATCACAAGAAGATACGTAATCCTGTGTTACGGATACCTGCATTATTATTTTCTTTGTTATCACCTTTACGCAGGGTATTTACAATTACATACACGGAACAAAGCATGTCGCTCGGGTGTACTATGTTACATCTGCTCTGCGGTTACGGTAATGGTGATCATAACGCTACGTCCCATGATAAACGTTTTGTACTTGTACATCATCACTTTCCGCAGTACGTGCGCAGTGCACAGTATGGATGTGGTCTGTAGTTCCTTATGTTCCTCCTATGCTGCTGAGACATTTTATGAATGAGATTGAGATGGTTTCAGTTGCCCCTATTTATTACCGCCACCACTTTCTTTTTTAAATTCTGTGTACACTCTGTTTCTATTTTAAGATATTTATATTTTAAACCTTTTCGGCTTCTTTCTTAATTACATCTGTATCTCCTGCAATCGCAACGTCTATTAAGATACGTTCCTTTCCCATTACCACGGTAATGATGTGCGGTTTAAGGTTACGGATGGTTCTGTCAGTGCTGATTTGTTGATTCCGTAATGTGGTCACCTTACCTTGATGACTTGTTTCTACTAATTTTCGCAAATGCTCATACTAGTGTTCATTGTCGAATTTTACTCACATTCCTACGCAAATGTTAAAGTGCCGTTGAGCACACGTTGTATCATATCCCTTTATATACCGTCCCTGATTATTATTATTATTATTATTATTATTCATTGACTCATTCAGCCAAAGTCTGCAGCCCTTTGCTATAACAGTTTTTCTCCATGACAATAATGACCACAGTTACGCTAATGCGCTTCTGTTTCCTACTTTACACACTTTTCATGAGAGACGCACTGTTCTGGTGTTCATGTTTTATTCTGGGGGGAGGCAGGAGGATAATTTTTGTCCACTTTCTATGGACATCATAGGTTGTCGAGTTTGTAATCAGTATCTCTCAGGCTTCTTCGTTGCAGGCCAGTCTATACTTTGAAACCAATCCTGCCAAGTGTGGAAGTTCGGCAAATTCAGTTTGGGGCAGATCTGATATTTTCAGAAAGGGAGCTATTGCACTCAGTCTGATTTCACACTGACCTTTTAGTTTTATTATAACTTGTTCTGATGTATTATTTACATAAATATGTTTTGGATTTTGTTTTTTAATAAATAGGTGTAGATATATATACACATATTACCCACCTTGTAGAAAGAGCAGGATTTTAACTTAAAACACAGCAGGGAATTAAAACGTATTACAAACTTACACATGCGTTCTAAAACAGAACATTCACTGACACAGTGCCTGTTTACTTCCTCCGCATATCAAGTCAGACCCAAGACTAAAGTTTTTTGGTCACATGGATATCTGGAGAAAAAAGTAACGTTAAAGAAGCAGGAAAAGAGAAGACATAAACTCATCTGGCAACTATTCATCAACCAGAAATTAAAGCACTTATATAAAAGGGTTTTCTCTTTTGTAGAAACGACGAAAGGGATCTGGCATGATGTCAACGGAAAATTTTTATTTATAGCAGTTTAAAGGTGCTGGCAGACGCACGGCTGTGGTCACCGTGATGTTAGACAGGTCTGCCTAACCACACAGCACGCGACAAGGGCGACGTTGGTGGTCTCCGTTAAACGTGCTGCTCCTTGCGAGCCCTGCATGTTCACGGTAGCATCGTCATCACGCATAGAGGCAGCAGAGAAACTGCACGAACAAAGGGCACCAGATGAATCTATAATGTGATATTAAAAGAGAATATATAAAGAACGAATGCAGTGATGTGGACAAATTAAATCAATCCACCCATTTAACTATTACCACCAGTAGCCTAATGGGATAAGATGGGTGCGATGGTAGACATGGAGTAAACAGGATGGAACTGAATTATAACTGAATACATATATAATGGTAGGATGAAACACAGCGGTAAATAATTTTGTAACGCCTTCATACGCGATACGGGAACTGTACGATGCGGTGCGCGGTTTTCATTGGTTTGCGCGTGACTATCAATTGTAGGCCCATTTCACCAGAACTGCACGTCTGTTTCTGTTTGGATTATTTATTCATAAGTCAATTTCGCAATTCTTTGCAGCTGTTGCCGTGACGCCTCCGCTGCCCCATCACACCACCTCAACTCAGTACGGCTATTAATACGGTAAGCTTTGTGTGTTATCCATATATATATATATATATATATATATATATATATAATAGCCAGATATATATGATTTGAAGGTTCCAAGCAGTTACTTCAGTCATATGGAAGACAATAAATCTATGAATTCCTAGCTTTTCTCCTTAACCCAGGGAACTACAAATTTTCCAAAACTGGAAAAGCCACATGCAAATTCTCGACGCCGGAACGGTGACATGAATCACGTTCCATTCTAAGGAGCCACAACTGTGGAACGATTTGTGAACGTCGCTGTTAGCTCTTCCTGCTCAGCGCATGTCTACTGACACACATCTTGATGTCAGGAATAATGACAGTAATTATGCTAGAAAAATTAGGCTCCACCGTAAAAAAAATAGGAGCCAGGGCGATGTGGCGCCCGGAATTTGAGCACCCCTGAAATAACCCTATAACGCCTATTGGTTAGGGCACGTACCCACACATTTAACACTAGACTGTGCATTCTTCCCGCACAGAATATGTATTTGTTCCAGCTGATTGCTAGGACAAACAGCGATTTTTTCCCAAATGGCTTGAACCGACTGGTCTTTTAGAAGGTAATATACTCTGTTCTCTGTGAGGTACAAACTGAATCTTTCGACATGATGTACAGACCACAGACCACGAAATGATCACTGCAGGTTGGTGGGGGTGTCTGGCGACGTGCGGGGGACTTCTGGCTGCATGTGGGATTACTAGAGTGGTGTTGGTTGGGGAGGCAGAGTTCTGGTACCCCCCCCCACACACACACACACACACATGCACGCGTACACACACATACAGGAAACCTCAAGCATTCTGAATAGCGTGCAATGAGCGAGTGCAGTATGTAAATGTAGCAACTCCTCAGTCACGAAGAAATGTTGCGCATGCGCTTCTGTCGCATTCGTAGCAGGCTTCATCTCTTGTTCTGTGGGCAGCACATTTATTTTAGCCTTCAGAGGGTTAAGATGCACTCATACTTCCAGGCCATATAACAACTGGGTTTCTTGTTGTCATTCGTTTGATACGACATGCAAATTTCATAAATCTTGGGCGAGCAATTTTATAAATCGCCATTTCCGAAGAACAAGGCAATATAAACTGTTTCGATATACAGTATTTTACGCAGGAGTGTGTGTGTGTGTGTGTGTGTGTGTGTGTGTGTCTGGGGGAGGGGGGAGAATTACACGGAGCCCCTGTGACTCTAAAAGACAACGAAGCATTTCCTGTGCACCATTCTTGCCATGTCTTAACCGTTTCACTGTAGAATTCACAATAAAGCTCCGTCGAAGATTTGAAGCCCAGCACAGCACTACATTTTCTTCAGCTGTCCATGCCTATTAACGTAGACACAATTAACAAACTGTGCCACATTTATGTTCTGTTCATTGTTCGTAACAAACGCACATCTTCGCTCCTTATTGAATTTTAGGTCCCTAGTGTAAACTTCCTGCTCTTCACGTACTCTCAGTTTTCTAGATATGCATTGTGTGGGGGGACTGTATTGCCTCAAGTGTAACCGGTAACCGAAAGTGCATCCAGTCAATCGTAATATCTGTGTTGGCAGACCCCTTTGCCCTTTACAGAACAACCAAGCGAACAGCTGTCTTTCATTTACTGTGCCGTAACTGTGTAAAGAGTAACGGTTTGATAAAACAAGACGGGTCTCCGTTACGAGCAAAGCTAAGAAAACTACATGGTCTGAGAAGACTTGAAAAATCATAAACATATTTGAGACCATACAACCAATTCAATTTGGTGAAAATAACCCGCCTCAATTTACAAAACGAATGGCTGATGTGATGTACCTTTATTTTAGTAACCTGCCGTAGTTTTACTATGAAAACAAGAGTAAACACACTGCGGATCACATAAATACATATAAATTGGTTGCACTGCATTTCCCAGAAGAGATGACAGATGTAAGGATTATATGGTCTGATAATGTACAATGACACGTACACACTTTGTCAATGTGGGAGGTGGGGAAGAGCAACTGCTGTGGAGGACAAAGTCTACCATAATTCTACTACTAGAAACTGTCAGTGAAAATGCAATTAACTCCTCAGCATTCAAACAATGCACGAACTTCAAAGAAAAACATAACAATAACATGACAAATGTTCAGTGTGCATAAACGCTATTACCATAATATTAACCATAATTTTTTGGTCCCCATATGGTACACAAAACTCAACATTTTCGAGTGTTCAGTTATCACATAATGTGATTTTCGTATTGGAATTACAAAGCTCTGAGCTTCAAGTTATTATTTCGGGCCCAACAGGCTGTCACAATAATTCCTCTGCAAAATTTACCTCGAACATAACTAAGAAGGAGAATGCTAAATAATATTCATGGAATGATGAAACTAGTTAATAACAACGCCTGCGACACGCAGAGAAAACTACTGAGAAACACTGAATTAACCATAGGGACTTTTTACTCAGATATTCTGATAATAGCAAGAGGAATGTTTGGAAAAAAAATTGTTAATTTGACACAATTATTCCGAAGATTCGCAATTTCAATGGCTAACGCACCGTTCATGTCACACACAATAATTACACTGAAAGCAGGCTTATGTACACTGAATGTACGACTATAAGACTAAACAGACTTTAAGGTAACCGCCATTTTTCAGCAGCTACCTTGACATAACATGTGCCACATCATTTTAACATAAACTAGTTAAGTTACAAAGAGAATATGAATTGTATAGCTTAAGTAAAGTGCACGGCAAATTTTTACATTTTTCGATAACAAGTACGCCATACGCTGTCTTCCAGTAAATCAATTACGCTTATCATCAAAATGACAATTGGGGCCGCGGTGGCGCAGTTGGTTGAGGCACTGCGCTACAAACCGGCAGGTCGCGGGTTCGATTCCCGATGGTGTCAGTGAAATTTTTCATTGGCATAATCCTGTCAGTCGCACTATGGCCCTGGGGTCGACTCAGCCTCTGACAGAAATGAGTACCAGGAAGATTTCCTGGGGGGTAAACGCGGCCGGTGCGTAGGGCTGACAACCTTACCACCTTCAAGTGCCGATTGTCTAGAAATCTGGGAGCCTCGACCTCCTGGAACCCTAAGGGCCTGTCCAGGCCTGTAATGGGACTGCTTTACCTTTACCTTTTTATCAAAATGACAATAAGGATTTACACCACGCATAATTTAGCTTTGTTATTTGTATGCAAGCCACCTGAACGCTCGTACCATTCATCATGCAATTTTAAATAACGCCATTATTGCAACGAAAATAAGCTTATTTTTGAATACCACACCACATTTTATAACTGTGTTTGACAAAAATTATAAGGCACTTAACGACTAAGAACAGAAAAATAAACAAAAGCGCCGCCTTGGCTCAAAACTCAACACACATCAACTTATATTTTGTTCTAATAAATCTTTCCCTCTCGGTTCATGAAAACCAACAATAACCAAACATCACATCTCGATCACATGTTCCCTGATCTCATTGCTCCATTATACCCATATCCTGACGGAACTTTCATTTTGTCCGTTAATGCAGCTCCGAAGTTATCACAGAAGAGATATGAATCTAGAGACAGATTTTTCAGGAGCATCAATCATACCAACTTTTTGAGCTACTACGCAACAAACGCACCATTCCTTTATAGTCTTCTTCTTTCCGATACCAAGAAACCCATCAGCCGCAGATTTAAACTATGTAATGCCGCTTACTGAATTGCGTTTAGTGTGAGTATCAAACGACTGTAAGTCTTTCCTAATTCGTCTACTAACAAAGATCGGTTTACTTTCTTTGAGTTTTGCATCACCTAATTTTTGGACTAATGGAATCAGCAGGTCTGCTCAAAAGCCTTCAAATAATTTTACATCTTTAATGTGTTACATGTCCGTGCACTATATCATACAAAAACACTAATCACCAACAAATGCACAAAGAGAGTTTTATCATCAATCGTAACACACTCCTACATGTTTCGAGCCTGCTGGCTCATCTTCAGGGAGAACTTTTTGTTATCGTTACACTAAGGTTGCATTTTATATTTGAGTGAGAATGTGCAGTTGACTGTGTACTGCGTTGTTTTTGGAGGCGTGAACTCTCTGCGGTCCCGGCCTGCACTTTAGGAGTGTGTTATGATTGATGATAAAACTCTCTTTGTGCATCTGTTGGTGATTAGTGTTTTTGTAATTTTACATCTGGCTCAGCTTTAACAAACAAAGGAAGGACGAGCCGAGTGGTCACTAACGGTGTGCATGTATTTACAATAGCTACTTCCCAGAAAAACTACTTGTCCCGATGGCCAAACCTTAACAATTTTGGTGCTATGTACCTCAACGGGAACAGCAGAATATATTCCTTGTTTCCACAGTTATGTATCACTTATACCCGCTTCTCTCGGCGTATTAGAAAAGCTCTCTTCCCCGCTTAATGCACTTTATGGTATGCTACAATATTCTAAATTGTGCCCCCCCCCCCCAATTTTGTCGAGTGACACATGAAACACTATTTTTACGTATATTAACCCTTTAAAGACGAAGCGTATCGGTTTTATATAAGGACTCAGTGCGTACCGCGCTGTAAACACTCTCCACTTCGGTTATAAAAACCAGTCAGTTAATGTTTTATAAGGCAAAAGTCGTTGTTTGTTCTGAGATCCGTACAAAACACATAAACGCAATGTGGGTACCACGTAGAATTTTTTAATGTTAAACCTGGTCGTATGTAAAGTTACCGCTAGGCTTTAAAAGGCTAAAGCCAAGCCAATATATGAAAGACAACTAGCAGCGTATCTGCTCGTCAGCTCCCAACCGTATACATTGCGCACAGAAGTTAAGACCAAAGCTTCTAACACCACCTGAGCTAGACTCAGCTTGACCTACAACGGGACGTACCCCACGTGTACTTTACAACATCCCATTACTTAACCACATAATGAGCAACAAACATTCGGGTACACTCTGCGTATTACATACTATGTACTACACGTGTGAACAGACATTAAAATCGGTAGATCTCACGTTAACGGCGGTGTGGCCTAGGACTCCTTTTTCTGCGATATGACGTTACGCTATCGAGTAATTCACCTCAGCTCTCTAGACCAACGTTCCCTCTAATTTTTTTTACAGCTGGGCGGACCTGTTACTTCTCGGAGCAGAAAAATTTTAGACGACCTAACGACTGCACGACACTTTAAAAGTTTTTTGTAACATGCATAATACGATTATTTACAATGAAAATTGACAAATTCCAGCTGTGCGGCAACAATTCAGTGTCTGCGGGAGAATTTCAGTTACTGCGCGGCCGCGCACCCGCGCAGCTTAGAGGAAACATTGCTCTAGACCCTTGAAAATAAAAGCTCTTGCACCTCGAAAAGTCTGAAACCAATAAGCCAGTGACGTCTCGTCATATCCCACCAGAAAAACCGAATCCTCAAGTACTCAAATCTACCATTCTTCCAGAGAGTAAACATCGCTGATACACATCTCGTCAGAATATTTACATGACTGTTACGAATATTGTATTAATCAAGTTCAACTGAGATTAAATTGCATCTACTTCTCCTGTCGGCATTTCTTCTCTTCCACATAACACAATATTGCTAATAATAATAATAATAATAATAATAAGTAATCACAGAAGTGCAAATTGCGGGCAGCGTCATGAGCTCAGTTGCTTTTTGACGCCCCTTAAACCTCAGGGCCGTTGACTCACCCTTCAGAAACTTTATGAAAGCTCTTCCTTCAGCCAGCTGGAACAATGCACCCCTCAGCAAGAGGGCGACTGTACTAAAAGTGGAACCCCACTCTCTCACTGAAATTAATGATAATTATAGATTTAGCTCAACATGATTCAATCCATTCAACACGGCACTTCTCTCAGGGCATTACCATCCATTATAAAGATGAAGTAACAGAATTTATATTTGTATCACTTGCAGTATATATTTTAGTGACAGTGAATGATGGCAATGCATATGTATCATGGAACTTCCATTCAAAATTAACTGCTGCTTGTTTTCCGGCGGTGTGTCTTTTATTGTGGGAGGGAATGTGACACTGCGAACGTACAGTCAATCCTACCCTACAGAATGTACAGAAACTTTGTTCCTATACTAAACACCAATCGTACGTTAACAAGAATTTCTGCACTTTATATAACTGTTATTAAACACCAGGAAACCTACTTACGAATAGCATGGCAAGTTCAGGACATATGTAAGCGTTACATACTCACACCGAAATGGAGAATTCTTCCCCATATACACTGGAATGGAAAAATGAAATACTGATGAGACATCCAGGTAAAATACAGGTATTTTTAAGAAATAAATTTAAAATAAATCCGCCCGTAGAACAGACATGAATGACAAATCCAAAGTGCGTAAAAAATTATCGTAGCCCATTTTAATTTCAATTATAATATACAATGATATGCACTGATAACGAACGCGTACACTTAATTGTTTCTAAGTGTGTTTTAAGTTCTTTTTAAATGTAGTGCCCCCTGAAGATGATGCAATAAGGCATCGAAATATTTTGGGGTTTGTATAAAGTGTCCGAGTATTGGATTTTATCACTTTTGTACGAGTTGATTATCGATACGTACAATTGTATATAAGCACGTACACTGTTAAATTATTCAGTTACAATATATCCTTGGAATGGCTGTGTAAAGCGACGCAAGTAATGTAGTAAGCGCTCCGGAACCCCCCCGCTACAAGAAACATCGTGACTATGTCAGGTCTGATTATTAGCAACAGGAATTAGAGCAGTTACTGCACCTGAAGGAGTTTCAAAACAAGTCAAAAACCTGTTTGTCTGTATAGGCGTCTTCATCAAACTCTTCAATCAGCCTTCTTCCTTACTCAACATTCACAGACTCTGTTCCTTCACATTACACACACCTAGCCTCTGAAAACATACATGAGACAAACCAACGTAGCGTCCTACTGACGCTGGATACAACGAAATGTAAAACACTAGCCGGCTTACACTACGATCTGAAAGTGTCTGATTTTATTCCATACTCTCTTATGTCTCTCTGTCATTCTATTATCCGTATATAAGTCCTGTGTTGTTTCCTTCATCAGAAAGTACATCACCTTTATCAGGAACCGAGTGCACACAACCAACACAAACTGTCCTTCTGATGGTCACTACAGTCCCTTTAACTAGCTTTAGCTGAGTAACTTTTCCTAACGTTAAAAACCTCATCAGCCATACCTGCTGCCAATTACAATACGTACAGTAAGTAGGGGTGCTTAAGTCTGTGTGTGTGTGTGCGTGTGTGTGTGTGTGTGTGCATATCATATATTTTGATGAAGCTAATTAGGAAATTGGCCTGGTTATGGGGCTTTGTAAAGCTGCTAGTACGTTATTATCACGTCAATCCGACAACACATTACACACCCCTTACCTCTATAAATATTAAAGCAAATTACTAGTGAACGAAGAGCATTAGTGGTACAGTACGGTCTAAAAGTAAGCTACACGGTGCTCGTAGTGAGCACAAGGTCGCTATTCCGTCTGAGGGTGACGTCATGCCGGTATCAAAGCTTTAGCAGGAAGCTTCCTTCCCGGACTGATCATGCGAATATATGTCACTGTTACTCTGAGAGCATATTTACACACGTAAAATTGCGCAGATTTGCATTACGTATTTTGAGACGTAGATGTCATTCAAAGATTTTCCCACCTATTTTGAGAACTCCATCCTGACATATAATCAAATAGACTTCTTCCACCCCTAACACCAGTACAGGCAAGAGGAACCAGTCGCTTCGAGTTTCACAGTTTAGGTACGTTATCGAATACTACGTTGTTGCATTAGGTATGACGCTGTACATGAAACAGCCGTTTGGTGACCCGTTAAAGCTCAGTGGTGACTACACGTACCAACCGCTGTAACATTTAAAAACTCGGCACTTTGCCCACACGGTGTTCTTGTGTGTTTCGTATGATGCTCAGAACAAACATTATTTCTCCGAACAGCTCTGTCGCTCCCTACAATGGACACGGAACATCTTCTCTCTGGGGTACGAAATAAAGTTATATATTCACAGGCCTACGAGTACGTATATATATATATAATTATATATATATATAGGATTAACGTTAACCCCAAAAGATAAACTGTTATCACATGCAAGGTTATGACGGAAGAAGTTCACAATTTATCAGTCGCCAATATGTACACGAAATTGTATTCAATATTGTGTAACACAGCACATTTATAAGGACCAAGAGTTCGAGTCGGCGGCGTTTCTCAGACCTTCCTGTCCACAACCCAAAACAGTAAATCACACAGCACTTGCGCACAAAACGGTACCAGTACATATTCAGCACCCCAACAAATTACCACAGGTTTAGAGCACACTATTCAAAACAAAACAGTATTTAGGATAGGGTTTAGACACGACTGCTCAGGTCTTTCTAGTGCTGTCCTCTGACCCTTAGCCAATATGGTACATTACACTATCACAAATCGGAAAGTGACATCGTTTCTGGCCCATATGGACTTTATGCGCAGGGCCAGATGCAAAACTTATAGGTGGCGAAAACGCACAGTGACGTATGGGAACTATCTGGATGTATGCACAGAGGACTGCAAAGCGGCAAGTGTGTAGACACAAAAGTAATAAGTGCCACAGAGTCTTGTCGGGAAAAGATATTTAATTTGCACTGCAACCATATGTAGGTGTCAGGGTTTTAAACGTTACAGTGCAGGCATAGTATTCTTCTCCTTCCAGTGCAAGTATTTTTTTTTTGTTTGTGTTCCATTGCAAGTGGCTTGTTCCTATTGTACACATGTTCTAACCTGACACTGTATTAACAGCGCAACAGCGAGACTGACATGATATAAGTTGACACGTGCTCAATAAAGTAGGTGTAAAATAAAAAAAAAGTGACTGCAACGATTTAAACTGCGCAGCTCGCTGCACTGTTTTGGGAATTCACGACCCACCAGAAGGCCATGGATTTGAGAATCCCTGGCCCCTGGATAAATCAGGGTGTTTACACGCATTTATTTAGGAGATGATGGCATACCTCCCGCAAATCTAATGCATCGCGTCATGCAGTTCCTCCAGGGACGTTATCCAGTACAGTACTACTGAAAGTTAACTGTAAACATCACATATGGAGAGAATATGAAATACTAATTTCAACTACAATTACAATAAAAATCTATGCTGACATTTGAAGGCTGTTCCTGCTAATTACGAACCACTTTACTGCATTCCCATAAATACTGAACCACGAACGTACAAGATCAAGGCATACTAACCACGCACTGCTGGAATATTACTTCTGGAACTTGATTCACTTTTATTAACAGATGAAGTTCTGCGTGCTCTTAATGGAGCACCATGACATGAAGGCATACAGGACACTGGAGGTATATGTCCACGCATTATTAATACCAGCATTAGATGGAGGCAAGCGGTCAGCTTCACGCCCCGGCCGCTTTACCCTGGGGAAATGCCTCCCGATACCAGCTCAGTAGGAAGCAGGATGGACCCCAGAGACGGTTTTTGGTGCTTTGGAGAACAGATAATCTTTTACTTCTTGTACAGTTGCCTTGGGATTGAAGACTGCCACTGTCCTAGCAGAGTCAACAGCTACAGTTCGTCGGTATGGTATAAGTGAGCTTACATCTTATGCACTTCACGTTCAACACACTGTAATACCGGGATCAGAAGCAGGGCGGTGACGTTCCTATTTATTAAACGCTCCATCCAAGCCAGATAGGGATCTCCTTGAAACCCTGCTCTGGTTGGAAGCAACGGATAAGCCAGCTAACAAGAACACCTCATATCCATAGATATCAGCTCTAAATAGAGTTTATGTTGATCTTGTGAGGCAATAGATTCAGCTATGGTAAGCAGCATAAATGAAGTGGGGGCAAGAATTTGAATTCCGTACCGTAATAAATTGACGATCGCATACGCTGCAAAGAGGAAACAACTACCAACTGCTAAAATTATGTAGCATCCTTTTGGAGGATAGGCCTATACAGTTTCCCTTAAAAGCATAACTGAGATGTTTAACGTATTTTTTCACGGACAATCTGAAGTATATGTAAGTTGGACATGCACACAAGCGTTCCGGTTTCGAACACACTTTGCACCAAGCAGACATCACACTGGTGGCAGATTCATAGTTAAGTCACTGTGACAGTACACAGAAAGCATTATATCAAGTGGGTAAGTCTTTACTTAGTCCAGGGGGCACATTCTTCTTAAGAAGCTAATTGTCGCACAGTTTTTTAGGAAATCCACCGCTGTTTATGGAACCCTAATTTCACTAACGTGTTCACAAAAGCCAGCCATTAATCCCTGAATTAAACCAGACTAATGCGGTATATATCCTACTTCTTTAAGATCTGTGTTAATAATATCCTCCCATTTACGTAGAGTTTTTACGCGTGCCTACTTTCCTTCGCATGACAGACATATGTCTGTGTTCGTGTTACGCCAGTAATTTAAGTTACAAAGGAGTGAGCATTCGATTGTAAACAACGGCAATGGCAAATTACAATTCATGATGTGAAGAAGTATTAATATCCGTACACATCCGAATGGAGGAAGATCAGAACACAGAGAAACGAAGTTCTCTGTTTGAACGCAAATTTCTGTTGACATCTCTGTACTAGTGCAGTTCGTTGTGTACATATAATATATGAGCATTTCTATTTACCGTCTACAGAATGGGTCGTTACGTTATTTGCTGAAGAGCATTGTGTTTCGATATGGATGTCACTGTAAGGGACTTAACATTATGTGAAATGTGGACGGTGTAGCACTATTTAGGGAAAACATTCACATATACGCAAAATAATTATCTGCTAGTGGATTCTTCAAGAACACGCCGATGTGTAGAAAACGTGTATTGTACACAACCAAACCAATAACAGGTCAAAGTTTAAGAAAATATTGAAGTGGATTACAAATTTATTTAACATTGCTGCAGCTTACATGTTAAGTTGGCCGATATTACGTCGCTGTTACGAAGCTTCTATTCGGATGTCTCCATGTTGGTCTTGCACAGCTGCTTCTTTATCGCTCTATGATGCTATGTACAGTTTTCATTCGAATTCATTTCCTTAGGACACAAGAAAGACTGAAGAAGAAAAGGAAGTATCACATTCTACTACTGCCTATGAAAGGACCGCAACTTACACAATTACAGAAAGTGTAATTTAAAGTAAACGTAATATTAAAGTCACGCCAACATGCTGCCTTTTCTATACGCACCACCCAAAAAACTTTCATAACATTTCTGCCTTCCTTGTCACCCTTGGATTCCTAACAAACTATGCACTTTTAATTTTTCTGCATCTATTTAGTATATATGAGCGACATTAATCAGTGGTTAAGAGAAGCACTTAATTATTGTGACGCCTTCCCGGTGGAAGTATTGTGTATTCAGGTTCCCCGACTCGCCCACATTAATGCGTGACGAGGGCGCAACAAAGAAACGAATGAATACAGAGAAAAGGCTCAGGTCTGTGACATTTACGAGAAGGGACGTCGAGCCGTTCCCACCGGGCGTATGAAAAGTAACTTTCCTGATGAATGTTAGAATTTACGTTTTTTTTTTTTTTTGTTTGACTTTCCTGCATTTAGATCTTACGATTTTGACTACAACTGTGAGAGTACTAAAATGTTCGTTTGATACCACCTCGCTAGATGGAATCGCAATTACCGTGAGATCAGCAGTAAATACAATTTTCACACTCCCGCTCAGACGGGACCCAGATCCCCGTGTAAAAGCACCAGAGCCGGTCTAAACGGACTGAGCTCGGGTGTCATATCAGAAAGGAAGTCATTTCAAATTCCCCCATTTCATTGGAAATTCAAATTATGGAAATGTTGGAAACATTTTGCTATAAGGAAAGCTTTCCAAAGGCGCTTTGTTGATGGCGCGTGGCATCGTTAAGACAGCTTCGGTACAGTCTTGAAAAAATCTAAAATTATAGAACCTCCCCTGGTACATTGACAACATCAGTAGCCAGTGCCGTATGCCCTACACTTTGCTGTCTCTAGATTTTTACACTCGCCTGTCTTACCCACGTCATATTTTCAGCTTACAGCATTTACACTGCAACTATTCTAGAACGAAAAGCAGCGTAATGACCAGAAAGATGCCTCACTTTCATTGCCTCAGTGCCCTTTTATAACACTCTTTCAACTCCTAGTACCACAGACTTATGAAAACTAAGAGACAACCACGGAACAAAAGATGGCTGCAATTTCATTTATTCTGTTTCTTTCTATCTCTGCTTTGTACAGTTATTCGAGTTTACCGTACTCGTTCCCAATTTGGTCTAGATATAAATAAAAATATATTTGAGAATCAACCACTTATAGAATTACTTAAAATATAATTTAGCAATTTAAAAAAATGCAAACGGATCGTCCTTTTTTCTGTGATATACTACTTGTACTAATTGGTGTTACTATGGTCTTTTAGGATCCAGAAACTTTATTCAGCATGTTTGTTACGGACCATTCTTCGGTGGCCGATAAATAAAGCTTCACAGCACTCTGGATGGGGGGAAGGGTAGTGGTTATCACTTTGGAAAACACTACTAGAAAGAATAAGTTCACTGGCAGTTACAGAAACGGTTAAAAACAATGAGATTTGATATTAAACACGGTAACACTGATCATTCACATCACATAGCGCATCAACAGGAAGCGACTTTTCTTCTGATCTTTCAAATAAATATGGTAAATGGGTGTATCAGAGGCTCTCTGCCATTACCCATGAATATAAGACAGTTTTCTTTTTGTGCAGAAGGGCCCCGCAGCAGAAGCTAAGGGCGCACGGCAGCCTTAAGGCTTCTTCTGCAACCCTACGATGAAGATGAAGATTATTTTTTGTCCTTTTGCTAGTAATGGAGCACCGGTGGAATAAAAACTGACAGAGGAAATCCGAGGTACTCGGGGAAAAACCGGTCCCAGTGCCACTTTGTCCACCACAAATCCCACATGGACTGATGCGGGATCGAACCCGGGCCTCCGCGGTGGGAGGCCGGCGGCTAACCGCCTGAGTCATGGCACGGCCATATAAAACAGTTGCTACCAGGGGTGCACATATTCCGGACAATATGTCGCCGTCGCGGATATACTTCTTACATTAGCGCTTAATATATGTGTGTCATCAGTGTGCAGCTGGCTTCACGTCACCCTTCCGGCACCCAGAATTTTGAGGTAGCCCCCATATTTTTGGAAAATTTGTGCAGCCCTGGTTGCTACGCATATTACGTGCGCAAGAAGTTCACAATCGTGTAGCCATCGACGCAGTAAAACAATGCAGCTGAGAAGGTGTTACTGAATGAACTGAGAAACAAATATTATCGCTTCCCAAACACTTAGTGAGGGTAAATACGGTACGACATATTCAGATCACTTCTGAATATAGGCAGGACGTGAATGCCTCAACCAAAAGGCATCCTTTGTCTTGTCTCTCCGCCAGCGATTTATCACTCTGTAGTTTCTTGCTTTCCTTCCCATTCAAGTAAAAGAAATTTTACTTCTTTCTTATGGTTTACAAATTAGAAAAAAAATAATTCACTAGGGGATCTCTGTTGCAGTGCTATTAAGCTACAAACTACTACAAATTTGTTACTGTCCTCAGATCTGACTTAGTGAAAATTACTTGTAACATCAGCCAGTTCATTCTGTTATGAAATAAACAACCATACAAAAACAGCTTTCTCAGTATGGGAAAGGATAAAAAAGAAGGGTTTTTTAAGGTTACAGGAGTACTTTTATACCGCTGGACAATAGAATGGAATTCTTTCCGCGTAATAAATAAATAGCATCATTTTGTTAACAACATGACGTGAAGGACGGCATCCTCTTGGCCCTCCCAGAAGTACCACGCAATATTAAACAACCATTTATCATTACAGACATTTGTCATAAGCTGCTTTAGAAAATGCTACTATGTCAGCAGTTCCTGAGGGCACACACAAATCATGTGTAAGGAAATATACCAGAGTACACTCCAAATTGATTATTGTACAGCAGTTGTAAATAACAATTGAAATATCAAGAATAACGATCTACCTTAAGAGTTCTTTCGCAAATTAAAGCATACCTGTTGTTGTTATTATTGTTGTTGGTCTGTTGTTGTTGTTGTTGTTGTTGTTGTTGTTGTTGTTGTTTTGGTGTTTTTTCGTTTTCATTGCACGGTTTCGGAGAGACAAAATTTACCTAATTATTACATTTCGCTCACGATTTAGTCGTCAGCTGCCATCTGTGATCAGCTGGGAAGCTAAAGTGGGGAAGAGTGGTGCAGCGTGCAAGGACAAGCAAAATGCGTGCAAAACAAATGTTTTACAAAACAACAGTTCCTTAGATCCAGAAGTTTTATACTACTGAGCCAAAAAAGTAAAATTCAGTAAATGGTTACGATTCTGTTAGGGGCGGACAAGACATAACTCTGCCACGGTGTGTAATAACTTCCTTGGCACTAATATTATGGCAATGCTCTGACCTACACATCAGTTGCGTCTTTGCTCTAAGACAGTCACCTCGTTACTACACAGTATATACTAACATTTCCCGCACTACCAATAACGTACCATCCGTAGAGCCTCGTATTCAATGAATATTTCCACAATTAGATTTCCTTGTTCTATGCGTTACAAGATTTATCGCAAATACTCTGTTTGAAAGTACTTAATCTCCCCTTCAGGCAAAGAAACTCTGTACGTCTGTCGTACAAACAACGCCAAACAGCATTTTCCTTTTGCTAAAGTCAAATGCTTTGTATCACTTACAACAAACAACGTGAAATTAGTTTCCTGTACATTGCTTCCCAGCACCCGAAAGAGCATTGCTTGGTCTGAAGATTGCCAAGCTTCGCCCGATTGTCCTTCTGATAAAAGCCATATCAACATGAAAATTTTTAAGGATCGTCTGGATCGAATCCGTACCTCCTGGGTGTAAATATGACAACTAACGGCATGAGCCACAGAATTAGCGAGAACATCACTTTGTTAGAAAGTTCTCAGGCTTCGGCCGCTCGTCCTTCTGATGGGAGAAGTATGAAACTAGAACGTCAGAATAGTGAGGAGTAATGGCTTGAAACAACAGTCGTGGTGTTCTGATTTACTGTTCCATGCTAAATTGCATAATTTGCTCTTCTCATTGGATAAAAGATAGGAGCAATTCTTTTAAGTTACCCCAAACATAAACACAGCTAAATTCTTCTTTAAGTATGAGAATCTCGCAAAACTTCAAAAAGTCTGTTTCAAACACTGAGTAATATTTTAACAATATTTCTCACCGTTTTTCATACCTACAAGTTTATTTAATGACGCTACTTCATTAGCATAGGTTACATGGTGCTGAATCCCACAAATAATTAGAAATAACGAGGAGCCCACAAAACCTCATTCAGAATAACCTACAGCACCCGGAAGGATCGGAGTCCTAACAACCACTGAAAGTTGACGGTCGGTGGCTGTGGGCTACGTTATGTTCTCGCGGCTTATACGTTCAAGGTTGAACATTCTCTGGGAATGATGGACTTCATCATCATCGCCACCGCCGCCGCCACCACTACCACCACCACCACCACCACCACCATTACCACCACCACCACCATTACCACCACCACCACCACCACCACCACCATTACCACCGCCACCACCACCACCACCCTTACCACCACCACCACCGCCACCACTATCACCACCACCACCACCACCATTACCACCACCACCACCACCACCGCCACCACTATCACCACCACCACCACTACCACCACCATTACCACCACCACCACCACCACCACCACCACCACCACCACAACCACCGCCGCCGCCGCCGCCACCACCACCACCACTACCACCATCACCACCACCACCGCCACCACCACCACCACTATCACCACCACCACCACCACCACCACCACCACATCACCACCACCACCACCACAACCACCACTATCACCACCACCACCACTACGACCACCGCCGCCGCCGCCACCACCACCACCACCACCATTACCACCACCACCACCACCACCACCACCAGCACCATGGACGCCATTGGTCTCTTGAGTTCCCATTTGGAACCTCCGAGACTTTCCTTTGTTTCGCTTCAGTCCATCCTTTAAAAACTGTCCCTCTGTCAGGTGTGCCACTGCAGAAAATTCAGTTTGCAGAGATTTTGGTGTCTCCAGAAGACATATTATCACACTCAGATTTCATGTTATTATTAATTTAATATCATAGTGTGCCCTACAGAATTATTTAAAATTGCTTTGTTTTGTTTGTTTTTGTTTCACATATGCCACGTTTATTGTGTATTGCTACTTTTTTCCGAATGTTGTGCTGTTTCTGTTAGGGGCTGTCCGGCTGTTGGCTCAGCACGTTAAGGAACATGAATTAAATTAATAAATTATTATTATTGTTATTATTATTATTTCCTTTCGTTTTGTTTGTATTTTTTGTAATTGAACGCTTGTCATTTTGCATATGTATGTGCTGTTTCTAGCATTGTTTTCTTAGCTGTTGACTCAAACTTTAATAGGCAAAAATTGAACTGAACAGAACTGAACTGCAGATAGCTACTATTGAGTCTGCCGGTTATCTCCGATCACTGCTTAATTTATAGACGTTCCCTGTAGAAGTGCTAATCAATTAACACGTTGTTGAGTCTAAATACCGCCAAAGCTATTAAAAACTTCAAAACCAAAAATGTTCTCCAGTTAACGTCAGCCGAAACAGTCATCGGTCCTGAAGCTCATGCCAGTGGCTTCAGATTACGACAAGCAAAGCACTCAGTACCTCTGTGTCAACATTTTATTGTTCGTTCTTTACCTACAGTGAAATGGTGGTTATGAATCACAACAAATTCGACGATTGTTTGAGTTAGGCTTCGTGTTTGGCCTTGTGAACACCTCCAAAGCCTTCACCCTTGCGGTCCGGCCAGTAGACTGAGAAACGGGTTCTTGGTAAAAACCACTAAACTCCGTCTGGTTTTATATGAAGGGTTCTGATGTAATGAAATAGGGAGAATCTGTTCTGTACCTGATACAGGAAACCGGCAAAATCGCGTTCGTGAGATGGGGCCATTCATCAACGTATCGTGCAAAGCAGGCCCACAGACAGACAGACAGACAGTCTGTCTATCCACATGTGTTTTCATATTTCAACGACAGGCGCGGAGGTTGAATCGGAGAGGCGTTCATTCATACTGGTCAGTGTTAGAAATAATGCCTAATTAAGGACAGCGTAAGTTATTCTCAGACTGTGAGGGCTGCTTCATTAGTGAGACAGCGAGGAATTTTCTGCAGTGGAAAGATAATTCTTAAACCCCCACGACCAATCCCAGTGGTGTGCACCAGTTTTCTGTCCTTTCTGTCCTCGCACTAACTCTGTATTTTCTGTTACAAACTTAAAGGACCGAAACATATCCTGCTGTCACCATCTCACCATCAGGCATAGTGTTTTTTAGTCTTTTTTCACTACTATTATTTACATTTCCCTACCTTTAACTTTTGCTTCACGTACTCCTAGTTAAATAAATTGGTTACAGGAACAATTTTGTGGTTTTTCTTTTGTATACTGCACATACTCCAAATGTCATCTTTGAAAGAAATATTAAAAAAGTTTTCTGTACACGCACGATATTACAACATTAGGTATTACAAAATTTCAGCGAAAAATACACAGTACAGAAGGCTAATGTTCGCAATAGAATATCGGGACCAACAATATCAAGACAAACAATTCTGAAATAAAATGAACTCGATTAAATACCGTATCCAACTACATCTATACGTGAGTCTGCTGTGTTATATCGTGTTCGTACTGCATTGGCGTTAACAGATCTTGGGTTCCTAATGTAACAAATACAAACTGTGCCAATTCCTTTGTATAGGGTTTAAAAATGGAGTTTCACGTCGACTGCGTGACTGCATTGCATTTATTCACATATTTCATACACGCGAGGTCCGATCAAACACGTTGACTATCTTCTTAATGCAAGAGCAGGCAGACTATATTCCAAACGCCCCGCCAGCAGATACAGCCATATTGTGTTACTGTGGCACAACACCGCCTTTTCCTGGAGCCACAAAGAATGGCAGAATTACCAATGAAGTTAATCAGAATCGAAACAACCAAGCTCTACACCTGTAAGCAGTCTTTCAGTAGATTCACAAAAAGAATAAAAAGGTATGCTCTTCTGCGTTAACGACATGATATGTGTTTATATTGGCTCGTTTATAGGCTTCAACAGAACTCTCCCAAAAAGAGAAAAAGCGGATCGAGGAAATTTAGGTAATAGATGTAGAACCTAAGGTAAAAGAATAGCAGAAAAATGTAAGGTGTGTCGACAGATAAGAAGGCAAGCAATATCTACAAACGTTAGTCGACATAAGAGATAATTACACAGGACCTCGATCGGAACTAGATAAAAAGGGTAATTTAAAAATTGCAACAATTACATTCGGAAAGAGGAAAACGTACTTTGGCGGATGTAATATATCGCTGGGCACGACGATCATTAGCATGCCAATAAAGCCAAATCCACGCCTCGAATAAACTGTTAACTTGCCCCCCCCCGCCCCCAATCTCCAGGCGAATATAACGATATTACCTTAACCACAAAATTAAAAAAGGGCGTACAGAAGATAGAGGGGATCACAAATTGGAAGGAAAGATGACAGACTGAAGGGACGAGTAATTAGACGTAAAAACAGAGTAAGTTTTCCCTATGTATGCCACGAAGCCATACGTAAGAGTGGAGGTATAGCTCCACTCATTCTTAGCCTCAGTTCTAGATACAGCTCAGTCGTTATCTTCATGGCCCGGCAACTTTAACCCCGGGGAAGAATGTCCAATATAAGTTAAGGCTGGGGGGACTACACACCCGTCTGGACGATGCGGAGAATAGAAAACCCTAGCGCCCGTGTGGGGAACTGAAACAGTTACCGAGCCCAAACCCTAGTCACTACACCGACTGCGCCACTGTCGAATTAGTCGACCTTATTTAAAGGCTACTCTGGTCTCACGTTACTTGAGTTCAACGTATGCAGAATCACGTAGCATTACAAAGCTGTAAAAGAGGGTGGAACACAACACGAATTAGACGTGCTGCTCCCACAGCCGAAATAAACTCACACCTCCAGATGAACAAGATATTAGGTATTCGGCACGAAAACTCCGATACATAGTTCTGCGTCTAAGCATAATCAAAAGGTGAACACTCTTAACTGGTAGGAGGAAAGATTTTCTTTGTTTTTTTTTTAATACATCGTAGGTCGTTTGGAACAAGTGTCTCTAACCGCTGTTCTGAAGACGGAGTTGTACTAACAGTACCAGCGTGTGACTGTCTGTAAGCAATGCAAGACATTTTATTATTACAAATTAAAATGAACAGCTACTTAAATCCGTTACAACTAAGGAACGCTATATAATATTGTCTAATACTGTCTATTATTAAACGGTTGTATCAAGTCACATACACGAAAAACAAGGCAACTCTTACACAGTTGTTGAAGCTTGGGAGAACCGGTGAGCTTTTAAAGCTTATTATTATTATTATTATTATTATTATTATTATTATTATTATTTCTCCTCCTCTTCTTCTTTTTCTCCTCCTCCTCCTTCTTTTTCTCCTCCTCCTCCTCCTTATTCTTCTCCTTCTCCTTCTTTTTCTTCTTCTTCTTCTCCTCCTCCTCCTTCTTCCTTTTCTTCTTCTCCTCCTCCTCCTCCTCCTCCTTTTTCTTCTTCTTCCCCTCCTTCTCCTCTTCCTCCTTCTCCTTCTTCTTCTCCTCCTCCTCCTTCTTTTTCTTCTTCTTCTCCTCCTCCTCCTTCTTTTTCTTCTTCTCCTCCTCCTCCTTGTTCTTTTTCCTCTTCTTCCCCTCCTTCTCCTTCTCCTTTTTCTTCTTCTTGTTCTCCTCCTCCTCCTCCTCCTCCTTCTTCTTCTTCTTTTATGTGGCAACAGTCAAAATCGGGCCCAGACCGCCTCTTTTTCAGGTTTCTATATCACACACACTTCGACACACACACACACACACATTCAGTACGACTCCTCTAAACGAGTGATCAGCCCGACGCCGAGGCCGCTATCTACACAGCACACAACAAACAGAACAGAAGAACAACCACGCCCTCAGCGGGATTCGCACCCGCAATCGCTGGCCCGCAGACCTACGCCTTACACCGCACGGTCACCGGAATCGGGCTTCTGAGCTACACAGTCTAATCACGGTTAGGCTAACGGAGTAGGCCTACGCCTTAAAGCGCCGGAAAAAATCCATAAAAATAGAGGTGAGAAAAATGTAGGTGCCGAAACGCTTGGCTGTGCCATGTTTGAAACGGACAACGCTGGCCTACAAAAGGATGTCTTAGTGCAGGGAACGCAATGAAAATTAGTTTGGCGGGACTTCCGTTCAACACAGAACAGCCGCTGTTTGCACCCTGTGACATTCAACATTCAACAAGCTTAAGTTTTAATGCAGGGCTTTCAAACGCAAGCCTGTTTTTCATTGACTGCTACATTTTCCTGATCCCATTTGCTGTTTCTTAATAACTGGATGGCGTATAATTTTATTTCCTTCCCTTCTTCGTTCAATCATTCTTCTTCTTCTTCTTCTTCTTCTTCTTCTTTTACCTTCTTTTGTTGGGTGTTAAAATTTTTGCGTATAAGCATGTGGGTGCAACCTGGACGGGCAATACAGCCAGCCGAACGGCCGAAACATAAATGAGAAAATGACGTACAAGCCCCATTTACAGAGGTTTGGCTAATCTGCTATAAATCTTAGCTAAAGTGCTGTTCCGAAGGCGCCGTATGGCTCGTTATTCATGGCAAGGCCCTGACCTTCTAAGAGAGACGGGGTGTTATCTTAAGCTGGTTACCGCCCTCTCCCCACCCCCCACCGCCAACAAGCACAAACAATAAATAGTAAGGCCGTGCGATTGTTGATCAGACGAAGGAAAGAACACGTAGGTGAGGGAACATTAGAAGAACTAAGAAGAAATAAGTCATATAGAAAAAAAGAACAAACACAGCAAAACCATGAATCGGTCATCAAATGAAGTGATCATGAATTTAACACTCGGTGTTTTGCTAATGTTACGATTCGGGTGTGTCTGCTGGAACAATTTCGCCTGCAACAAATCAGCCAATATTCCAACGCTCCACACATCGTGAAATACATTATAAAATATTGTTCACTTATATGTTTTAGAGGAATAAAATGAAAAATGAGAAGTAAGAATGTAGCATGATAGAGACATTCATAAAAAACTAGCCTGAAGCATGCAAAAGATAAAACTTGTCACAAAAAATAGGCCTAAGCGTAGACGTGTAATGATAACAATATCTGAGGAAAAAAAAGGTGTAAAGGGTGATCAGCTACAACTGTCTCAAAACAGAGGCCGATGGCAAGATTTGCGAGCACATAACGAATTGATGGTACGCTAACCTAACCATTAACTTTCCACAGAAGACAACCCTGCACCACTTATTCATTTTATATACAAGCCCACACATTTAGCAGTTGTTTCAGAATAATCGTCTTCCTTCAAGAGATGCTTCAAACCGTGGGGATGCACAGCGAACTGCCATTACAGCACTGATATATTTCTCAAATTTAGAGTCTAATCATTATTTTAATAAACCCAGCAACTCAGTTTCCCACTATCCTGAGAAATTAAAACCTTTGACTATGTGGGATAATTTGAAAATACCTGTAATTACCAAACATGACACTTCAGGTCTGCAAGACGATGCTGCTGAAGATTCACGTCGCCTGGCATGTTACGCCGTGTCGACTGGTAAATAGTAAAGGACGTTTCGAAAGATCTTAATGCATTCATATTATGGATCAAGCAGTTTAAGCTGGCATGAATATACTACAATCCTTCGACGCAACGGTAACTATTTACCAAAGGACACGTAGTACCATGCCAGAAAACTTGAACATTCAGGTACTGAACACTGCATTCCCATTGTTCATGCCACCGTAGGGGAGTCAAAAACAGATATGATCACATCTGAACTTACAGAAGGGAAATGTCACGTCGTTTTGTAAGAAGCGTTCTTTTTTTAAAGTTTGCTTAACAGTTTCGTACTCGATGAGAAGGTGATCCACTTAAAACAACCAGTAAGGTCAATAAACTTCATGACAATCCCAATAATGAACGTCATTGATTGATTGATTGATTGATTGACTGACTGACTGATTTACTTGACTGATTGACTGATTTACTCATTCACTCATTCATTGACTGGCTGACTGACTGATTAGTATATATTGTTTAGCAGTACACATTCGTCATGCTGAACTCTTTCATTTAATGTTACTGGAGTTTACGTATTAAAATTTTTCTTATACATGTATGTTATTAATTTAGTTTCTATTGCATATATGACGATTCCGTTTCTCAAGTTTTAATACCTAAGAGCAAAAACCGAAGAAATTTAGTTCTTCCAATCCAAGTACAATAAAAGAAACCACTACGGCTACCAAAAAAAAAGATTAAAGGGAAAGCTCAAGTCACAAAATTACTCACATCTATTTCATTATTATGCAAAACAATCACACAGTTACTGCAAAATTTTTTAGTTGATCACTCAGTTTGATCTGTTCTGAAGAATGTGTGCGTAGGAATTCTCGTGACTACCTTTCGGAGAGCTGTCAAAAGGCAGCTTACGGATATGTTAGATAAAATACACGAGTTTCATCGACGTCCAGACTTTAATCCTTCGTCGATTTAATAAATAATCATAATATTCGGATTAAAAATCCGAATTAGCGCTTAAAATATTTCATACTGAATGTAGCTCTAGGGCCATCCACCGTCTTTAAATGTATCCCACATGCGATCCATTTCCTTTAAAAATTTAGAATGATTATCTGGTTTGTCCTCTTTAAAATTCGTAAATTGTGCTTTCGTAATAACCTTTCCCATCAGGACTGCAGATAAGTAATAATGGATGAGCTAATGTAAGTGAAACGGTCAAACTGTTATGCACACTTGGACACGTCACCCTTCACCTGCAAAACTCTAGTTCGACCAAAGCAAGCCGGATTTAATACCGACACTGACTTATGCGCGTTATTATCCCCATTCGAAACCCTGCAATTTGTCAGAACTTTCGGATGTACTGCGGCCTCCTGTAATCACGCTGAGGGCGTATCGTACTGTGCCTTCAATTACCCTCCACCAAACTTGTTTTATTTAACAACGGAAGTGAAGGCATAATTCCAAACAAGTGCTGCATATTGATTTCAAATAGCAGCAATTTTCTTGTCATCTCTATGTATAAACTAGCGCTTTCTGAAGCAACAGACTGTAGGTGTGGTTGAGGTGACCTCCGTAATTTGCAGGAACTGTTAGAAATATAACAAACTGTCAAAAAAGTAAATATGGCGGAATACGCTACGCATGTCCAAAAATGTTGCGAAGATAATTATGAAGACCACCTGCCAGCATTGCACAGTTTTGTAAGGGACTACTTTACTCCGTGGAGCACAGTCCCTTCTCATATGCTGATAGTTGGTCATCTAGTGAAGACAATTCACACACTTCACGGAACCCTGTGTTTCATCGTCGTGTTACAAGAACCCGCCGCTGGTCTATACCCTGGGTCAAATAAGTCCAGCCCACACCTTCTAATCCTGTTACTTAAAGACGGGTTATAATATTATTTTACCACTTGCGACTAGGTCGTCCACGTGGCCTTTTTCCCTCAGGTTCTCTGACCGTAACTTTAAATGAACATCTCCCCTTCAGTTTCTGCACACGCCCCGAGCACCCAGTTCTTCTAATAATATCTGATGATGAGTACAAATATCCTCAACGCTCGTTTTCTCCTTAATGTGAGAGACCAAGTTCAACACCCATACAAACAACAGGCCAAACTATAGCTTGGTATATTTTAGTTTATATTTCATTATACTGTAGAAGGTTATATAAGAAATTCTCTACAGATTGGTAGCAAGCATTTCCCGAATTTAGATTATTCTTCATTTCTTTTCGACGTTACGTAGGCTTATACCATGACGGCGTCACTCCAGATTTATTAAAAGCGGCTGCACGTGTCTCTTTATGTTTCCCTGAATAAGCCTTAGTCATGTAAATCGCCAGGAATTCACAGCGGTTTTTACAAAAGCGTCTCATAATTCTGGTCTGACGACATCGGTTTTTGCTAGCTGGGTCCACGACGAGAAACGGAGTAGAAGGCCGCTTCGTTTTGAAGCAGAAGGCAGATATGTACTTGGAAACTCCAGATAAGGCTCAACAGCGGGAGCCAACAGAATTATTTTCCTACCTTATCTTATGCATCTGAAGACGCAAGTAGCACCAACTTCCAAAATGTAGTGATTTTAACCAAATCTGACGATGGTCACAGTGTAAAGTAAAATTATAGCAATGCCTTACGCCCGTCTCAAAAGCACTTCACTCGAAAACTTATTCGTAAGATTAACAGAATTCTGCACTTCTTAAAAATATTAATACTTAAAAATGATAATTTTTAATTCCGTACCTCGGAAGTACAGTCAATAATTTATTAATATTCAATACACCCCAACCGATCGAACTTTTATATGGTTTTGATTTTTATCTTCAAGAGACCAGTTACATTTAATGCAACGGTTCAACTGCACTGTTTAGGCGGAATGGAATATTTCGAAAAATCCGGGAACGAAAAAAAACGCCACTTTGGTCCTAAAGTGGCAATTGCACACGTTTGTATACACTTCCTACTGTGACGTTAAGTGCCCACTCATTGTATTTGTCTGCTTCCTATAATTCTGACAATAAGGGCCAGTTATTTCCCTTTACAGCACTGACCGGTTCGTCCGTCTAATGGTTACTGGTTCTGGTTGTCTGCGAGTTCGGTACTGAAGATTTATACGTAATTTAAACGAACACCCACCTTGATAAGATTAAAACATGTTCCATCTTAAATGACAATTCTGTACCTTCGATATTACTTTAAAATTAAAAATCAAGTGTCATTTACTGCTCACCCAATTTCACTGTACACAACCACAAGCACAAACCCTGATCGAGTAGAATCGGACAGGCTGACAAGGATGGAACCTTGCTGCATGTGGGGCAGTATGGGTAGCTATTGTTTGTAGAGGAAGTTTGTCGTCTCCAGAGACATGGCCAAGTGGTCCAGTTATCCAAACATCTCGGGGAAGGACAGGGAAACAGTTTGGAGAAGTTCTAGTAGTTTCTCGGGATGCGTACTATGCTACACGCCGGAAGCTGATCTATGTGGTCTCATTAATGATCGAAGAGAGACTTGCTTCTGCTCTCAGAATCAGAATACTTCGCCGCAAGCAGATGCCAAACAACCCAAAGCGGCAACGTGACATCTGCCTTAACTGGGGAGAAGAGAGTCAACGGGGTCCGTAAAACAGCAACTGAAGACTACAATATTCCTCGCATTACAGAGACCTACCCTATAATTTCCCCCAAGAGCTGTTCTTTCGAGATTTCGGGAACAATGGCTAACATATATCTTATTGATTACAGTAACTGTACGTCTAAAAATTCTGTTATTCAATCCAAGGACATCAGAAAAATAAGTTCAGGCCACTGAAAGGCCATGATCTTATAAATTCAGGTCTGTAAAATTAACAATTTTAACTAAGACAATTTTAACATTTATCAGTAGAAATCACTGCACTTTATGTTTACATAAAATGGCTACATATGGGGTCACGACTCAATAGGTACGTACCGGGTACTTTGGAAACATATGAATATAGATTATTTTTGTTCGTTTATTTGAGGTGTAACTCCGACATTCGTGGAGAACAGACTTGCTGATAGTATTAGGCAAATGCTTACTGGCACTCAGTACCGTGTCTTTATGTAGTTCTATCTAACACTCTGGAGGTGAAGATTTCAAACTAATTTTGAGCTCCTTTGTTTCGTATGATTGTAATGCCTTCGAAACGTCGCTATTTACAGTCTACGTGCGATAACATGCCACAAAACTTAAACTTCCAACAACACCGCTGTGAGAATCTCATATCTCGTATTTAAATATATCTGGTGAATTTTGTGATCCACAACGAACATTACCAAGGAACTTAATCTACAGGGGTTTATGACGGCATATTTATGCAAATACGCGAGTGATAATGTTGGAAATGACGAAACTGTGGGAACAGGTTCCATTCAACGAACGGTAGAAATAACAGGAGACATTATTTGTGGTTTGTAATACGTGTACCACACCTTAACCTTTTAAAGCCTAGCGGTAACTTTACATACCACCAGGTTTAACAATAAAAAATTCTACGTGGTGCCCACATTGCGTTTATGTGTTTTGTACGGATCTCAGAACAAACAGCAACTTTCGCCTTATAGAATATTAAGAAATTGGTTTTTATAACGGAGGTGGACAGTGTTTACAGCGCGGTACGCACTGGATCCTTATATAAAACAGGTGCGCTTCGTCTTTAAAGGGTTAATATTACTTTCACATATTTTACTTATCCGTTTCTAATTAAAAGGCCCTCTCAAATAGACTAGGACATAAACCGCAGCTTCAAATGGCAAAAAGACTAACGATCAATAAATCGGAAAGTGTGCAAGAGTAATCGGTTGTCGCATAATCTAATATCGTACATCGGCTTTGGCTTGGAAGGACTCATTAAAGTTACGAAAATCCTCAGTCACGAAAACGGGACTAGGAATGAGATTTAGTCCGAATACTGGAGTGCCAACCATGCCAGCGACTTTCGGCATATACACGTACATTAGTTAATAATAACACTGGTACTCTAATGAATGCATATGGAAGGATGTAAACAAAATGACTGCCTGGGATGCCTTGGAATGATCTAAAACTGGAATCGCGAGTTCGAACCCCAGGTAATTCAGTACATATTGTGTTCTGTTCAGGTACAGGGTTCGGTAGAGTTTGATACCCCTTTCAATGAAACAACAAAACACTGCTATAGGATTCGCAGTTTAATATTTAATAATGAATCACAACAAATCACAGGGTATAATCCGCGAAAGGTGAAGGAGGAAGGAAGGATGTTAAGGAGAGGGTACAAATACGAGACGAGACAGAAAGAAGAATAACAGAAATACCGTGGAGATACTGAAATGGATTTTGAGGTCCGTACAGGCAGTATGTTACCTAACCCAAAGAACCGAGAAGCAGACTTAATAATTCTGACAGTGTCTGTCTCATCTGTAAGGCAGAGTAAAGGTGAACCCGTACTTGTGGGCGACATGAAGGCATGTGCGGGACTGGACGTGTAGCTTAATGTATTCTTACTCTTGACAATAGATGGTAGTGAGTAACCTGCCTCACGCCCGAGCAGCTGTACCCCCGGTACCCGCCGAATAGGAGTTCAGGTGGGCCACAGAGCCGGTCTGGACGCTTAGGAGACAATAAAAACATCTTGTTCCTATAGGGAATCCAACTATGATTCGTCGGTCGTCCAGCCCGTAACGTGGTCTCTGCGATGACTGCGCTATCAGACAGGGCTTTGGAGTCGGTACACAAAAGCTCCAATTCCGACTCCTCGATTTTTAAAATTTCCGACTCCGACTCCTCGATTTTTAAAAGTCCGACTCCGACTCCATAAAAGCTCAATATGCATTAATAACGGTAAACCTATAAGACATTGCATCGCCACCACGTGAATCATCAGGCCACTCTTTTGACTTATAGCCTATATTTAAGTGTAAGCCTAATGGTTACTGTAGCTATCAGGGCTTTGGAATTGGAGTATCTAGTTAAGATTTTAGACTGAAGTCGGAGTCGGAGTCGGTACATTTTTTCCCGACTCCGACTCCACCTAAAAATTCTTCCGACTCTGACTCCACCTAAAATTGCTTCCGACTCTGAGTCCGACTCCACAGCCCTGCTATCACAGCTCACTTATAATTAATTAATATTTTACAGAAACGTGCATATTTTCTTTCAGTGTATATATTTCCCAAATAATTCTGAGTAATTTCCGGCGGTAGTTTTTCGCGTAAAATGTATAAAACATTCTTAAAACTTGTATCGTAACAGTAGCTACATTTATTGACATGTGATGTTTTGAACAGGGTCTAAACAAAAACAGATTTTTTTAAAGAGAGCTTAGGAGGCACAAGGTGTGGGAGCGAACTCTTGCAAAGGCTGAAGTGGCAAAGGACAGCCTCGCTATAACGTGACAGTCATCTGAAGACTGCTGCCAGTGTAGAAAACGAAGGCATCACTACCGGTCATTAATCATCCTCTTAAGCAGCCGCCCATATCACCTTTCTCTCATTGTGTTTTCCACCATCTACCAGATTTCGTTTTAGGAGTTCTTTAAAAATTGAAAAAGAAAGGATGCCTTATATCTCCCCGACTAGGACTTGTTACTGGTGCCTAAACAATTGGGTACTTTTTTTCTTAATTTCATTTTGGAAACTTTGAGTAAAAGTTTTCTGACAATTCTGACTTTTAGCCACGATGATCCACAAAAAAACCTCCACTCCATCGAGGCATAAATGAACTGTCTTCGTGTCATCATATCATAAACCGTTTTGTCATGCTTTGGTGAAATCTGATATAAGACAGCCATGCAATTTCAAGTTTTAGCCTCAGTGACTGACAGTGTAGCTTGTCTTTGTTCCTCTTAAATACAACACAAAAAACAAAATATTCCTTAGAGTCTGCCATTACACTGGGCTACAACGATGGCAGAAGGCACTCCATACAGAGACACTTACACGTCAACTGTACTAAAACGCAACCTTCTCTTACAGCGATACTCACCACACTAATTCATAACAAATTAACTCAGCGGTACGTGGCGGCGCACAGCTGCACTGTATCCCGTTGACGCTCCATACGGCCAGTCCGGGAACTTTCGGCTCGCACTTCGTTATTTTACACAGGAATATACTGTATCTGAAATTACACGCTACAGACAAGAAATTGCCTAAGTTTCAAATTCCATTCTTGATTCATATACATATCTTCTAAAACCGTTAAATACTTCATTCTTAAAAGCGGTAAATTATTTTTGAAGAAACAGATATTGCCTTGATTTCAGCCTTATTTCGGAGCCAGAGTGTAATTGGTATAGCGACTATGCTACGGGCTGGACGCTTCGGGGTTCGAAGCCCGGTATTAGTAAGAGATTTTCCTCTTCTCCAAAACATTCAGACTGGCTTTGGGGCCCGCACAGCCTCCTGTTCAACGGACACAGGGGTCCTCTCTCGGGGATAAAGCGGCCGGGGCGTAAAGTTAACCACTCACCTCCATCTAGTGCCGAGATTATGGGCGAGTGGAGCTTTACCTCGATTCCTCCTACGTGCCTTCATGCCGTGGACAGGAAAAACTTTACCTTCAGCCTTATTTGTATTAACTCCCATTAAACGAGTTTAGTTTCAGAGACCACGGTGCAACAAGGAAATATCGTTGACAAGTACACAACACAGCCAAGGAATCTCAAACACAAAGCCCTAGCCGTAAGGTCGGTTTGGTCAGCGAGAGCGAGGACGCGTTGCCACTAGTTCCCTCGTTACCGCTTCCATTATATTGCACTTTGCCAAATCCCCTCTCGACCGTAGAACATGGGAAGCCGTTTGGGGATATATTCTCGCTTCTCTTTCTAGTATAAACTTGTATAAAAGAAAATGGTAGGTTGATATGATGAATGTATGTTGAAAGCATGATGGTCAGTACCACACCGTCCACGACCCTCACCATCTGAGAACAATACAGACACCAGCCAATACTTGTTCATTCTCATTGCATTGTAGAGGCACCATCATATACACATCCTGGCTTATTTCACTTCATTTCCGGGGACGTTCTTGCCACTGTATCCGTTCCACTAGATCGAATGTAGCAGTGTAACAATAACTTGGATTTTGTGAGGGATTTACACACAGGTTTGAAAAATAGAAAGGAGAGGAACAAGGATGAATGCTGTATTCCGAATTCTTAAAAGAGAATGGACGTACGGATCGAAAAGAATGTTTGATGGCTCAGGAAGTACTAGAAGCTCGATTCAGTTGGCAGACATAGGACGTTCTGATATTGGAGATTGGATTTGGAATCCCAATACTTCTAGGGCCTGTTAGAGTCGCCGTTTCTTTCTATCGTACATCCACTTGGTATCCCCTTCCATCTATACTCGCACGCAAGTTGGACATCAGAAACCTTTTCCATCCATTTCGTATAGTCACTTCGATGAAGCCCCCTAGCTAAACGACTCTATGATGATGCCAAATTCGTCAGTGAACGGCACCCTTACTAGCACACTCGTTTGAGAGATGGAATTATGAAATATTATAATAACAACTAAACAGAAACGAGATCTGAGGTTTGCAAACGGTGTTGTTGGAGATTCAAGTCTTCCGTTACACAGATATCTTCATAAAACATGATGATTTTGCTGATGATGTACTGAAACTTGGCAGAAAGAGATGGTAAAAGTAAAGTAAACGTAAATTCCCTGTGAATGCCATGAAAGCATAGGTGTGGGTGGAGGTACAGTTCCACGTATTCTGACTCTCAATTTAGATAAAGGTGATCAGTCAGCTTCATGACCCGTCCGCTTTACTCCCGGTACCCATTCGGTAGAAGGCTGGTTGGGCCCACAAAGCCAAAGAGGAAATTCTGGAGAACGGAAATATTTCTTGCGCTTCCCCAAAGTTGAAACGCGATCCCTCCGCCGTCTGGCCCGTACGGCACTCGCTCTGCCGCCTCTCTTGCGCTCCGAGAGACAAGTGGCGTCTCACTTAATGCACCCGCACGTTGCACGCCTCAACCGAATTATCTAGAACGCGGAGATTCATTAACTGCGTATTCCACACTGCTTGCAAGCATACTGCAGTTAGTGAAGGCGATACTGTTAACACCGCACATCCGATAATGCATTAATAATGAAAAATAAACTCTCTAATGAGGGATATCTTATCTGTGCTTGGTGCATTATTTATGCTGAGCGTTTTATACCAGCGGGAAAGCTAATCATTTTGCACTGCGAAGTGTAAAGAAAAAAAACCGTAATTGTACACGAGGTGAAGTACGGCACTCTCTTGTACTCGTACGTCGCCAAATGTTTAGGACGCGCCTTTTAAAAAGATTATATTTTGAAGTACGCAGTCCTTTGGGTTGGGGTTATACAAAATTATAATTACATACACATACATACACATCACGTATTGCGTTACAGCATTAATACCATATACATGTATATATAATTCGTCCTGCAAGTTAGAGATTAATACGACGTACACCATATAACCCATAATATTATGAGTAACGTTTTTGTTTCCCTTTTTATCTTTTTTCACCAACACACGCTACGTCAAGAACCATGCTTATTTATTTCCCATATCCTACAGGACTACATCGTCTCAAATAAATTTCAGTAAGCACAATATGTAACAAAATTACATAAGAGGAAGGGAACAATTTTCCATTATACTGTATTTATCCTTTTCTCTCCTCTCAATTTTTTAAATTTTTGATTCGTTTAGCTCTTCGCTTTAAGAAGTACTGTTGTTTATGAGAGGCAGGTCTCACTCTACATTCCCCATAGCACAGAATTCTTTTGACAAAACGAAGGCTGCCGTTGAATTGAGGTTGCTTCCAAACAGGCTCTGCTATGTTTGGAGAAACAGGAGCATAACATTATGATGATAAATAAACACTGTGTGGACATACGCAGCACTGGCGAATGGATCCAGCCTCGCAGCAATTCTCGCCATTACTATGAAATCAGCGTTCTCATACCCGAATGATGCTGTATTAAAGAGCAAATTATTTAAGTTAGGTACATGAGATTAATAAAGCCAGGCAAGCTGGTGTTGGAACTACAGAGCCACTGGCACCTAACTTTGTTAGCAAATGAATACAATACGCCACATTAAATGTCCGAGAGAAATGGAAGGGATGTGAAATAAATGAAATACGTTAGCTATGCTTCTGTGTTGGTAAGTAATTCATCATTAGACGAAAACACAAAGACTGTGAAATAAACACAGGCACTGTGTTAGAAGTTACTAGGACAGTTTGTCTAAAAACACACTTGACTAAAATTAAGTCAGTCTGGGAGATTTCAGTGTCACAAAGGTGTTGCCGAGGGTACAACTCTCCTGGCATGTAAGACCGTGTCGACTGCTATAGGTTATACCTACCGACGTATCGAAGGACCGTCATGTTTCCTCTTGTTGGACTGGTTAAACCCGAAGAAGAAGGCACAAGAATCCCTCAAGACGTCAGTAACTATTGGCTACACGACAAGATGTAACATCCCAGAAGACTTGACTGTCACCTAGTTTTGTTTATTTGTGGCTTGGCAGCAGAGGGCAGGATACAATAATGATGTGAGAACAGTAATACGTAGTTTTGCGGGAAAAAAAAAGAACAAGCAAATAACTAAGAAAGCGAGAAGGCAATTATGGCAGCTGGAAAAGCAAGGACAGAAAAGAATGTCTCACAGTTCAATAGCGTGAACTGAAAGTGAAGTGAGAGGTGTATGCTGCAGGCGTAGGTCAGCATGCAGCAACAAACACTTCTGCTGTTAGTGGGAAGCATTCATTACAATATAAAATACGAAGAATGACAAGACATACAGGCATTTACCATTTGGTACAGCCATAATATCGACCATTATCTTCCGCCGATCACATTCTGTCATCACGACAAAGCCGCAGACAGTATTAAGAATGTTCTTTTGGGAACATACGCACTAGCAGCAGACAGACGAATCCAACCGATACAATCTCGACGTGTATTGGAACATTTAATCCTAAACCATCAACAAGGTAGCATCCTACAGAAAAACGAGACTATCTCAAAACACATGTCGGTACCACTGACCCTCGGCTTCGCAGTCCACAACTGTCTTCAAACACATGATTCATCGTAAATGCCATACCCTGAGCAATCAACTATCTAAAACGCGTGATATTGCCCAATTTCCACGTAATTTTATGGAGGTGTGAAACGCGTGCCGCAGATGTTCAAGTCGAATATTTCTTTCAAAGATACTTAGGAAAAGGAGACACTGGCCACGAGCCAAAATCAGGAATATGTCACATAAACCCAATCTGTCAGGTGTTACACAACATGCATCTACGCCGTAACCTGCCGCTGTATAACATGACACAAAGCTATGAGTGGATGTCAGACTGCAGATCGTTGGATACAGTTGTAAGACCACACACAAGATGAGATTTTATGTGCGACTTCGGCAGAAGATGATACGCAGTTTTTATTTACAAACATAAACTCCTTCCCTTCTGTGATCTCCATCGGCGAAAAAACGCGTTTTATTGTTTTCTGTCCATATTTGTGTTCTCCGTGTTCTAATTACTTTTGAGGGACGACATAGTGCTAATACAACTCTACTGGATAATAATGAAGTTACGAAATGTTTCTCAAATACCTGAAGTTCGATTCCGTACGCTTGCAAAGTGTTAATGTCAAAGTACGTGTACTTTATTCCTGCCGTACCTTCTGGCCAGCTAAGGATTTTCATTCCACACACACACACACACACACACAGCACTGAACGTAATTTGCACTGAATTCTACCACAATTCTAATGTAACTCCTCCACAGTCAACAGTTATGAGTAACGTTGACAGAAAATTTAGTCTCGCATAAAAATAAAGGAGATCTTTACGAACATAACTTGCAACGGAAACTTCAAACTTTATACCATTTTACGCGTCTCTTTCCGGGTACACAATTACGTCGTATTTTGGCCAATCATAGTGCCCGAGGTTTCAAAGAACTAAAACATATGGGACACGTGAACTACAGTATTTACGAAATGTGACCACCACTGTATCAGGGCCTCGCCATGGCTCAGGTGGTTAGCCGCCAGCTTCCCACGACGGAGGAGCGAGTTCCAGCTCGATCCCCGGTCACTCCATGCGGGATTTGTGGTGGACAAAGTGGCATTGGGACAGGATCTTCCCCGAGTACTTCGGCTTTCCCCTGTCAACTTCATTCCACCGGTGGTCCATTACTTGGCAAAGGCCAAAAAATAATCATCTTCATCATAGGGTTGCACAAGAAGACTTACGGCTACGGTGCGCCAGTAGCATCTGCTGCGAGGACCTTCTCCACTAAAAAAACACTCTATTAGAAATACACATATGTCATCCAGTTTATATAAAATGTTACCTCCAATTTATAAGCAGTGTGACCTACAATTTACAAGAAATGACATTCAATTTCTACAAAATATGTCCTCGAATATGTACAAAACGTGACCTTCAGTTTAAATTAAATGTGATCAGCAGGTTTCAATTGCTTTTTGTACCATTTCTCTTCACACCAGCCTACGGACCTACTTCCCGTTCTTCGTGTACCTTTTGCAGCATATAATCCTACCATTAGTTCCACATAAGACGATAACAATTTCCAGTTTCAGCTCACATATATACATGTTGGTGAGGAAACTTAATCTTGCCTGAGACCATTAAGCACTTAGGCAATTTACGTGCAGTACGAGAGAGCAACAATCTGAGTACAGTTTTCTACACGAAGTAAAACAAACGTGAAGCGCTGGTAGAGAAGCAAGATGGAGATACAGGCTGGTCTCAGGTGGATTAGCCCACTCAGCTCCATTAACCCAGCCCAGGGCACTTCTTAATAAACCGAGCTGCAAGGAAAAGCTCATTTTCGCGTTATTTGGTGTTCTTCCCCTTACAAAATGGAAACACACGGTTAGCTTTGATCAGAACACACCTCGCCAATATTCTTGTCCTGTATTGGCCCTTCAGAAGCGAATGCAAAACTACTCGATGTGTACTACAGGTCAAAAACCAGTGTTTGCCTCTTTGAGTACGTAGTAATGAAAACAAACAGCTTTCCTTGCAACTTATTGTCGAAATCTATACGTAAAAATTTATTCTGCAACTGAAATTTACTCTGCTGACGCTTACAACTGAACCACACCGCTTGGTGGTTTATTTTAATTCGTACGTCGCGGCGCCCTTCTACAGCCGCAGTGGCCACTATCTTCGCATTTTGAGCCACATTTGTTACATTCCGACGCACGCTAAGGTGGGCAAGAGTATGGACTTCACTTGATGGGCATCCATTTTCCAGTAATTAATACGTTTACAGTCAGGGCCGCCGAGAGCGGGTTCAGGCGCCGGTACAACAATTTTTCGGGCTGCCCAGCAAGGACGGACCGGCTAGAAATCTTTATACTAAATCGGAAAGACTAACTCTCAGCTGCAGAGTTTGGCCTGGCCTGAAAGGGTTAAACTGTACAATCGACCAATAGTGATACTATCGAGAAAGACAAAAATATATGCAACACAGTCCGAGCCCACCTCCGGACCGCCGAGCCCCGGCGTCTTGAAGCAAGTGTAAGTGGCTTCCGATTAAGTGTAAATATATTGTAACAACCTTCTTCTCATTTGTCGATAACGTATTATGTGCCGAATGGCGAGGAATTTAACCAATCTTCTCGAACTTGCAACATATGGCGTTCCGTGCACTGCGTTGCACTGGAGAGAAATACTGTACGTGCTGCCAACTTGCAGTTCGTCCGAAATTATTATGTTTGAGACAGTCGTGTGGAACTAAGGGATTAAGTGACTTTATCGGTTCGTCTATGGATGAACCTATTGTAAGTCATCTAACTGTAAAGCTGCCAGACAATATGAGTTGATCACCACTGCCCAACATAGCATTAGGTACGATACAAAAAACGATCGGTGAAACACGCGGGCACACAAAATTACAGTGCTAAAATAGCATTACTCGAAAATATAGAACAGGGAAAGTACATAGCTTCATTTTCCAATTTCTCCAGGATATTGATGAAACCCAGTCAAAACGGACGAGGTGGCTATAAATCAAGCGAAGCACAAGAAGACTGGCGAGGGCGGTGCTGAGAGGCGAGGGTGGGGTGGGGGGGATTTCGAATTACAAAGGGTGAAGCGAAGAAAAATGGTCCAGAAGCAGAATGTAAGGGGGTACATTAGGGAGTGAAGGGGTGGTTTGGTGAGGGGTTGAATGATGCAGAGAGTGAGGGTAGCGTGAGAAGGGCGTGCAGTTAGTGGGGCAGATGCAAGGATGCTACTGATGCTAGAGGAAAGTTCCAGGCGGACACATTGCTTCAAGAAATGGGAGGCTACTTTCAAATTCATATTCAATCGAGTTAGAAGTGGAAAAGAGAGGGAGACTGAGGAAGCGAGGGGCGGGGGGGGGTTGGGGGGGAAATGACTGGTTGAAAATATTTTCCTCGTAATTCTCACCCCATAACCCCTGCACTACAGCGTTCTGTTAACAACACCAATCTTTTCTTCTCTCCACTAGTTTTCAATTACAAGACGTAGAAATCCAATTTTAACTAAGCAATATAATATGCAAAACATATATACATTTGATAACGGTGTTATAAGACTACTCGATAATGCTACATGCCTCTTACTTTGGTACAGTCACGCCGTTGTGCTGATCTACCCAATTATTAAATATAAGAGCCGAATGCCACAACACTTAGTAGAAAAACAGCATATATTATTATATTTACATTAAATGTTTCCGCCAATCCACGTGGCCATGATCAGGTAGTCTTAGAAAACATACCTAAAAGGAATTTTGTTTTTAGGAAGAGGCCTCCTCTTTACATTCAGTGGTTATCATATTTATTTTAATGTCATTATTATTCCAACCATGAAATAATTAACGTTAATTTTAAAAAACTGAATAAATTGTTAAAATGTTCCTGTTCTGCTTTGTTGTCAAGTGCTATTCAAAACACTTTGTTATTGTGTCCTAAATATTGTAAACGACGCCTATGCATTATGATGATAGTATTCACAACAACGGCACACTTCGGGACTACTCTAATTTGCACACCAGATGTAGTGAGCTACACACTGAGACACTTGCAGTGAATTCCACACAGCTCAGATAGTTCTTACTGCTATGCGTCACGCCAACGTATATTTTCTTTGTATAGTATTTAAGTACGTACACGTTGGGCACCTCCTGTTGTTATTTTAACTGATATGCTTGAGGATGGACTTAAAGGCCGAAAAATAGGGTATAGTTGCCATTTACAACATCTGTGTACGCAGATGTTTTCTGCGCACTCGATAAAGTTACCTTACCATTCGATGTTACAAAATTAGTAATGTAATTTGAAAAAGTCAGGAAATAAATAATAATCAACGCATCGTAGAAGAGCTTACGAAAAACAATTTTTGAATATCTGAGTGCAAGAGAATTAGCGCGAAAGTGTCGCGCGTGTAATCAGCGTGCTACCCTACAAGTGGTACTCTCGTGCCATCTATTGCTCGCACACGAAACTTCTACACGTCTGGGATCACAGTGAGGGCGTGGCACCGCTAGTTCAGCAAGGTTAAGGCTTCCGTTTGTTAAATTAGGGTACAATACACAAGTGAATTATGTGACGGATTGGACATTATTACTAAATGGCACAATCAAATTATGTGACGGATTGGCAATTATTAGTAAATGGCACAATCCAATTATGTGACGGATTGGAAATTATTACTAAATGACACAATCAAATTATGTGACGGATTGGAAATTATTACTGAATGGCACAATGCAATTATGTGATGGATTGGAAATTATTACTAAACGCACAATCAAATTATGTGACGGATTGGAAATTAGTACTAAATGGAACAATCAAATTATGTGACGGATTGGAAATTATTACTAAATGGCACAAACAAATTATGTGACGGATTGGAAATTATTACTAAATGGCACACTCCAATTATGTGAAGGATTGCAAATTAGTACTAGAGGGCATACTACGATTATGTAATAGATAAAAAATAATTACTACGTGATGTAACGATAGGACCTACCAGTCGCTGCGCGGTCTAAGGCGTGGGTCTGCGGCCGTTCGTTTGCTGGAATTGTGGGCTCGAATCCCACCCGCGGCATGGAAGTCTGTCTCCTGCGGGTGTTGTGCGTTGTCAGGTAGAGGTCTCTGCGTCGGGCCCATCACTCGTCCGGAGGAGTCCTACCGTGTGTGATGTCTCTGAGTGTGATCGTGAAGCCTCGATAATGAGAAAACCTTGGCCCACTAGGGGCTATTGCGCCATAAAAAATGTTGTAACAGCATTATGTGATGGACTGGAACTTGGTTTCCTCTCGAAGCGTACCCATGTTTTCACAGCAATAGTTCCATTAGGCAGAACTGAGTAGTGTTTCGTAATACGGTCGTGCATTCCATCTGTTACGAGAAGTATACACCACTACGTAATACTAGTCGCTTGAAGGTGGGACGTGACGCCGTGTAGCCCGCTAGATGTGTGACAACACTTCTGAGGAACCTGCCTCATCCATCATGAGGGTAGACGAATAATCCGCGACGTATTTATTTATCATGATAATGGAGGCAAACTACACAGAGCCACATAACTATGCTGACATTCACCGCCTCGCCTATCTAAATGCCCAGTTTCGATGACCTTCACAAAAAAAAACATCAACAACGAAATCCTTTCGTAGCAATGTAAGTACTCCGCGGAGGATTAATGTCAGATATGGTACCTGCTTCACTTGTACGGGCTTATATTTAATTATTGTCACTGAAATTTTGGCACGTCTGACCGAGCCCCAGGTAAGAATGGCACAGTATTACAAACTAATTTAAAAATAACTGTTTCATGTATTTTAATATATGCTTGAAAATTTACAAAAACATCCACTCACTCACGCAACAAGAACACAGAAATCCTATTAGTATGTGCTGGCAATAAGAAAGTTCGTTTGGAGATATATGGGACAGATATAGCCACCAGAATGAAGGACAAGATCGTAACACATTGAAGGTAACTAATAAATACTTCAGAATTCGGCAAAGTTCAGATGTTTGTGAAGGAGAGAGGAGCCTTTTCGTAATGCAGATGAAAATCAAGAAGCGTTTTCCAGTCTCATATGCAATCTACAATCCTAAGCCCATTCTCCTCCTACTTGAAAACACAAACACAGAAGGCTGTTATAATTACATACGGTGTACAAGCTGACCTGTCACTGTCACAAGAAGAAGATTGGCAGTGTTGGGGAATAAAGTGCTGACCTACACGTCTGACTTTAAGAAAGAATCAGTAGCAGGGGGATTGAAAACATTAGGCACGCAATTATACTTCTGACACCTTTTGCCTGTGTTTATGACGCTTTAATAAGGAAAACTGAGACTGAAAATATATGTAGCATGTACGGAGGAAATGAGAAACTCGTTCCAGATTCATGTTAGAACACCTGGAAGAAACAACACAGGAGTGGATGGGAGGATACAAAAAGGTTTCATAGCGACAATGTGTGTGTGAACATGTGGACTATACTCAGCAGGTTGACTGTAGAGTCAAGTGCTGAAATCTTGTAAACAAGATAACATACTTTCTTTCCATGAAAGTGAGTACCTACATTACTACTATCACATGAAATACAATATTTGTCCAACTAATGCACATTATCATTCTAATGTCTTTATATTACAATATTTATAGTAATAACAAGTGCATTACTTGGACAAATCCTGTATTTGATTAATAACTAAGCACGGTACGAAAAATATAAACAACTATCACATATTACATACTGTGCAGTGGATACGCAAGAAACTGAAAAAGAAGGTGCAGGTTACAGAAGCTACGGGCAATAGGCCTAACACACTTTCAAGAAATGGCATGACTGGCAGCGTCGGTGTCAGTATGTTCCTTTACGATTGTCCGACAACGTCTTGCGGCTTACTTATAGGGCTGCGACACAATATTTCTGTAACACCAATACAATGTTTGATGCTAAGAGTAAAGTTGGGTTAGCGGACGCAGCCTTCTGTACAATTGGACCCAACTAATAAATATCTGATTAAAAAATAGCAAAGTTCTGCACTAGTACCGACGGCAGAATATAGGCTCTCGTAGCGGTGCGGTTAGGTTTCCGTTCTCCTAAAATGTAGCGCTCGGTCACTGGGTGATTGGCGCCCCACGTTTCGAGAAAACGCGGTGGTCTCATCTTCAACGGTCTAAGTGTCCACGAAGAAGTGCTGTCTTATGGACTCTGCTAACCAGGCACTTCGACAGTTTCATACTTGATACTGGACTCAATACGTATCACGGGAGAATTCGTTTGGTAAGTTGACTCTTTATAAGGCAATATTGCTCCAAAAAAGTTGATATTGGGGACAAGAGCAAGACAGCTGCACAATGCGGTGTTCACTCGTGCCTTTCCTTTCCACTCCAAAGGATTTCCATATTTCCTAGCTTTCGGATTCAAACTCAACTACCCACAACACAGGGAGGAAGGGTGGGGGTGCGGGGGAAGCCCAGACAATATTTTTTGTATATAAAATAATTTGTCATTCAGTACCAGATGTTGACCGTAAATATACTGGAGATCATTACTCTACGTCTGCTGTCTGCAGAAGCAGAGGTTTGTCTTATTTTATAAATTCAATTTATACTTGAAAATACAAGCCACGTTCGTTCATTTTATATATGCGATATTACGGTACGTATCTGCATTGTTTTCTTACAGTGTGGGGTATTGTAAGTCGACGTATATTCGTAGCACGCTGAACGTAATTCTTTAATTTCATTACACCCAGCTTCCGGGTATTTGTTGTAAAGTAACTACTTAAACACAAATAAACAGAATAAAATTTAAAAAATGACGGCATACCTTGCTCGGAGCGGGTAGGCCTGCAGACAGGTGGCCGCAGTTTCCCGCATATTGCTTGTCCTACGCAAGTACTTTGCGATGGACTGACGCCCGTCCAAGTAAAAGGTAAAGCCGTCCCTGCACACGACATGAGGGCATATGGGGAAATGTAGGTATAATCCCGCTCATTCTTACACTCGACACTAGACAGAAGTGGTCAGACTTGTGCTATGCAGTGGTCAGTTTAAAAATGCGTGTCTTCAGATCCCAGTGAATATAAAATTTAAGCTGAAAATTTGAAGATTCAAGCTTTCTGGGTTGTTACCAAGTTTCCACCCCGGCATAGAAGAAATCAATGTCAAGTGTCTGTAGTTTGGAGGCGACAGCTTACTTCGCGTCAGCCTCTGTTGTAAATCACCTACCAGTCAGGTGCTTCGTAAGGGCACAGTCCCGCGACATGGACCAAAACTTCCCAGCCGCAGTGCCGTGACAAGTGATCAGTCTAATTGGCAATATTTTTGTTCCTCAAAATTGCGTGTAGGCAGTGAGAAATTTAAAGGCCGAAGCAGACCTATTTTCACATGCGTTTTATCAGAATATACATGACATGGCCCAGAGACGGGACAGCATAGTCGGTATAGGGACTCGTTACAGGATGGAGCGTCTGGGATTCAAATCCCAGGAGGGGTAAATATGATCTTACACAAAACCGCCCAGACCAGCTCTGTACCCCTCCAGCGTCCTATTCAACGGGGACCGTGGTTCTTTCCGGAGGTAAGGCGGCCGAGGTGTTAAGTTTCTCACCTCCGTATCGTGCCGAGGTTAAGAATGAGTGGAGCTGTACCTTTATTTCCCCCTATACGTCTTAATGACACGGGAAGGGAGGTATTCACCTTTTTTACCTTCACACACGACATGGCCTGTCGGCTTTCATTGTACGCGATGTTTAAAGACAGTTGCATTAGTATTTTAGTACGCAGTGTGAGATTCATTCGTGAGTCAACTTATTCGGCATTTCTGATAATGTATATCCTCTCAGCAAAGAGAGCCCAATTTCGGCTGGTATTTGTTGCAGTTGATAAAATTACGTTATAATTATGTTTACTTGTGAACAAGCAGTGTTGAAAACAGAAACAAACAACGCAGAAGAAACAAAAAGAAAAGAGAGAGGTAGAAAGAAAGTGTACATTTTAATCATTACATAAACTTATTTATTGAAAAACTTAACTCATACTTGCATTTAATTCCCTTATTTCCCCTGACGACGCAAAAGAAAGGTAACATAACCTCAGTATATTTACTTGTGCAGAGAACTGCACCTCATCCTCCCAACAGGAGCAGAGAAAGACCACTATCGAAGCTAGTGTTCTTACGAATGACTATTGCAATACCACTACATTGTACACAAGTGTTTGCCACGTATATGTACAGCAAGCAAGCCTGTCCGTTGGAGTATGACGAGAACTGTGGGTAAATTCTCCCATTTCTCCAACCCCGACCATGAGGCAGTGAAACAACTGGCGCCATATAGACGAAGTTCTCTTCAAAATTCCATTCAGTGTCAGCAGAGTGTCAGATACCCCCCGTCAAGTCACCCCTTTATTCGTCATGTTCTTAAGGGAGGAGGCAGCGGCGCCTTTCATCCCCTTGAATCAACGACCTGTCGCAATCAAGTTGACGGATGGCGACATTGCATTTGCAAGGTAGCCTATATACAGGAGGGGTGACATGCCACTAACACCATCGAAATCGGCCATTATAAAACACACATTTCAGTAGAACTTATATAATATTATTCCGAAGGGAAACGTTTCACTGAATTCACTGCGTTTACAACGGCTGCAGTAATCTATACCAACAGAACGCCTCACAAACTAATTAAAAGATAGTTATAAGGATGTGTGAAGGAATCCACAAAAAAATTCTACGTCACTGTCTCATTTACCTCCTTCGTTCTAACCACTTCTAGACACACAAGTAAACCCGGAACCCCACGGTAAAGTGATATTACCGGCAACGTACGTAAATCACCTTCTATTTAAATGACTATGCTAGCCCAGTGAAGACGTACGGCCAAAACATATACCTAGCTAATGGGAGCACCTGTAATAAAATATATAAATCTCTGTCGACTGTGTAAATTACTCTTAACAATTTTGTACTAATTACAAGGACTGTCGGGTAGAACTCATAAAGGCTGCTTTCCTAGCGCACAGACTTATATTTCTACGAATTCTGTGTTGTTAATGTCACATCTAAGCATCGGGAAAATACAATAAAACAAATTAGACTTCGCTTATGAACTGGCGTCCTGAAGTCGCACATGAGTGGTCAAGTTATCAAATTCTGGTCTAGTGAAATTTAATTACGTGCAATTTTAAATACGTTGAAGTTGTTATATTAGAATTCCTACCCCTAAAATGGAGGAAGATGGTTCTTCCAAAAATTTTCTAAATTTCTACACGGTGTCACAATCTAGAAGACTATGATGTTCAAGATTTTTAACCATTTAAATTATTTTGAATAATTCAACATAGAACGAAGCAGAAATCACATAATTCATTATCATTACAGAACATTTCGCCGCAATCACATTCACAGATATTTCTGTACACCTGCCACATAGCTTAGCTACACACAGGCCGACTCCCGAGCACACATATGGGCCGCTGCAGTACTGAACCACGAATACGGGTCACTTCGAAGCATCAGACATCGCCCGGAACATTACCTACAGGACATGCTGTTTTAATAAAATTCCCCCCTGAATTTATGTCATGGCTCAGCCCCCTGTATTTTGTTATTTAAGACTAAATGAGCACATGCCAATTCATAAAATCGACCTGCATTTTTGCTAGGGCTAAGGGATCGAATTCACTGCAGAAGAATAGAATACGAAATTCGCTACACTTAGGTACTTCGCATCGTTAAGATTAAAACATCCAGATTTTACACAGTACGGCATTTACAGACACCGAGAACGGATGATGGGTAGCACAATTCTGTTCCTCAAACACGGAAATGAAGTTGTATTCGTGGTAGTTATCTGAACCTACTTGGATTGTCAAACATAGATTCTCTATAGGTTTGTGATAACAATCAATTAATTAAGCCAGTGTGGTGCTGGAAATTTTTCATTGCCTGAGGTACATTTGTGGTAAGGCTACAACATTGCTATATTACACATTCTACACTGTCTGAAGTATGTTTGATACAAACGTGAATTAATATTGACATAATGAATTAGCCATTGTCAGAAACCTGCACAGCAGCACTGCGACATACATCAAATATACAACATCGACTGGACTCTCTCCAACACAATATCGGTATAATCATCAAAGACAATTTCGGAGTCCCTTTCCTCTGTTGCCGATGGAAAGATTTCTAGCAGTGTCAAAACGCAACAAGGCCAATCGCAAGGCACTGGCGGCGCGAGTAAGGCGCCGATTTTAATCAGATTGTGGCAGATCCTTCGTGAGTAGTATAGTATTCAAACACACGATTCAAAATTTAGTTTTGTTCCATAATACAACTAGAATTAATCCATTCAGACTGCAATAATACCTGCAACGAATATCAAAGTATCAGGTTATAATTTATTTCCAGAGCACAGGCCGAATTTCAAGCAACTCCAGGTTATATTTTAATGTAGACATCAGCATTTCTGAATGGCATTGTTTTCTTTACTTCACCGAGTACTTACAAATAGGAAGAATTTACATCTTTTTTGCCGTCACTCGAGCTTTCTGCTAATTAACCTTTTAAAACCTAGCGGTAACTTTACATAGATCAGGTTTAACATTAAAAAATTCCACGTGATGCCCACATTGCGTTTGTGTGTTCTGTACGGATCTCAGAACAACCAGCAACTTTTGCCTTATAAAACATTAACAGACTGGTTTTTATAACCGAAGTGGAGAGTGTTTACAGCGCGGTACGCACTGAGTCCTTATATAAAACAGATACGCTTCGTCTTTAAAGGGTTAAGCTGTCAAAGTCATTAGTGCATTAGGGCAAAGCCGGAGTAAAATAACTCACCAAGCTGTTACTTTTCCCAATTTAGTAATCAGGTATACGTAGTAAATTAACAGTTCGTGAATCGAAGTACATTTTAAATACGTGAATTTATTTCATGAATATATTTTCTGTGTAATTCAGTTTGTTTATGCAATGAACTTTGAACCAAGAGTCCTAATTCCAAGCAACACAGTGGTTCCTTTACAGACACACACAACCTCAAATCCCCATACCCAGGCTCCATGAGCTAGCAACCAAACTTATATCGTTTGTAGAGCGTGCGTCGAAACTGCGAGTTATGAAGTGCCACGAAAATCTGTCCAATGGAGCCCGAGATACAGCCGAAAAGGTACTTTGTTTTGCAAGTAAAGTGTTCTGTTTATTGACCAATCACAACCAAACTTCCACTGTGTACAGCGTATACGTACGAAGTTTCAAGAAAATGTCTCCAATGGAAGCCAAGATACCCTCGAAAAGTACTATGTTCTCCAAGTAAAGTCACCTTAATCATTGACCGATCGCAACCAAACTTACACCGGGTACTGGATCGAGACATAGAACACTTATACATCTACTCTACAAAGAACTGTCTACTGTATATCTATTTGACTCTTTTACACCATATCAGCTGTGTATAAAAGTGACTGATTTGATTTTATGCGGCACTGCTTTGGTTTGGTTCCCAGATGATGATCCCTTGTGGATCGAAACATGTCGGAATGTTCAGTGTGATATAATACAAACATCTAAGGAAAAATACTGTGCATGCTGTTGGTCTAGTGCTGTACCGACAACGCACGGAATGAATATAAAAATTGTTCATGTACTTGGCCTCCAATCGAAGCAGTACTGTCAATTTTTAACGTTAACCTTTTCATCAAAAAATAATCTTTGGGAAATAATTAATGAAAATAAAGGACACTGCCATCACTGCCGAATCATAAGGTTTATAAGAATATCTATCTTGCAAAGATCAATTCGGTAGTTCAGTAGACCCCGGTTTCGCAAACAGACCTTACTGTAATAATACACATACATATCTATATGGTGACTCCTCTACTCTGTGACGTGTTCAGGGAAAATCTATTGCATTGCAAATCCCACACAGAATTGTTTACTGATCTTTCAAACACAATTACATTTCACGTAGCTATGTTTCCGTATCAGCTTTACTTCGAATATTAGGTATCGGTAAATTTCATCAAGGGCATAGCTGCTGTGTAGTGATTTATTTAGAGTAGACTGACACATGGAAACGAATACAGAAGAAGCTTGTCTGCCATATGTATGATTGATTATAAAGTGCCTCACTGCAGACAATCCATGCGGCAAAAGTCACAGTACTGAAAGTGAGGGTAGGGAGGAATAAGGGGTTGAGATCACCCGCCCACACTCCTGTTGCATTGTATTCAACAACTGACATTTCAATTTAGGAAAGATGTTTTAGTAGAATATAGAAATTACCTGAGTCATTGTTAAGTTTACGCGGGCTACATCTGTACTATCAGGTCAGTAAATTCTGTTACGCCCTGTATAATTCGGTCACCATAAATGTCTTACTCAAATTTTATGAAGAGCTATGCCTGTAAATTAACAGCAGCAATAACAGCGCCAGTCTCCGCAACTGACTACCCCGTGCATGCAAGCAAATAAAAGAAACTGACAGCAGTTTCGAAGGACCTACTACAAAGATACGCAATCTGCGAAAATTTTAAACAGTTCTTTCATTCTTCATAAGATTGTAAATATCTTGCGTACTAGTAATCAGGAAATAAGAGAAGAAAATTAAAGTTTATTACTTAACGACTTTTTCCTTTAAATTCACTGTTTAGCCACGTCAGTTTCCGAGAAAATGGGAACAGAATGTACAAGCCGCAATAAGCTGCATTTGAATAACAAATGACGGCGCTACAGTTCTGTCCAGTCCGACTGCCTGACGGATTTTCGTAAGGTGTATCGACAAACTGGCTAATTTGTCATTCAGTGTCGGTTATGTAAAGGAGCGAAAGGAAGTGTAATTAGAAGTAGTTATGGGGACGCTTCTTCCCTTTGATTAGTGAATTCGAATAATTAGGAATTACCATATTTCAGATTTAGTTCAAAAACTTTATTTTGAAGAACGTTGTTTCATTGAAAGGAGATTGTCCCGCCTGTCTGTCAACGCTTTCGCTGGTGTACCGGAAACAATATACAAAGAAGTGCGCTGTGCGTTGGGTGGAATTTATTGTTAGCATAGTCCCAAATCAGGTCACAGGAAATTAGGTGACATACGTCAATAATAACCAACGAAGTTCAAACAGACCATGTAATGTGGATGTTTTACTGTAGATCTACTCGCAATTCGTATGCAAATACAAAGAAATGTTAAAGCAAACGTTAAGTTCACACAACCCCGTACTTCATTACACCATATTTTGGCAGTTTCTGAGTTCGAACGGGAGACCCTAGAAGAAATAATGAAAGGGAACACAGTGCAGAGGAATAAACATCCCACTTCTTTACGTTAGGTCAGCCGTCATTTATAGTGCACAGCTGGTTATATCCTCGCAGGTGCATACTGTGTTGGGCAGAGTCCTTCAGTAGGCAACAGTCGTACAGCTAGGCTAGGGCTTACCCAACCCGAAGGCTAATTACTGTGTCTGTACGGGCCGGCCACTGGAAACAACACCTAACCAGTTCAATTCAATCAACATACACGCATCGTAATTCAAGATGCATTTTACTTTCCATTCCAATATACACCCGTCTCTGGCTTGTCTGCACGTACTTCGACCTTTAGGTGTTCCGACTAAAATGTTACTTGGTACATGTCCCTCCCAGCATGCCCTGCTTCATCTGATCATCGTAATAATCATTCAGCGGAGAGGACAAATTTTAACCTTTTAAAGCCTAGCGGTAACCTTACATACGACCAGGTTTAACATTAAAAAACTCTACGTGGTGCCCACATTGCATTTATGTGTTTTATACGGATCTCAGAACAAACAGCAACTTTTGCCTTAAGGGATCTGAAAGCAGCGGTCTGACTTATCTGAAGCAATGTCCTGGCTCTTACATTGAAGTGCTGAGAAAAAACACGACAAATATCGGGCTTTGACCATATTCCAACGAGGTAATTCCCGATTACAAGACTTGACCGCTACCGCTGTGCCAACCTGCGCGGTCGTAAAACATCGAGTTTATTTATTTTTGTATTTTCCATTTGTAGTTTATACGACGACGCTGTGTCTATAGCGTCGAACGGTAGGGTAACTGGAAAGAATGCTGGATTGGCCGTTAGCATATTTTGTGGTAATATTTGGGAATTTACTCGGAGGCGATGAATAAAACCACGAATGTTCTTTTTCAGGGTGGCCGGTGTTCCAGTCGGGATTGAATGCGGGTACCTCCCTAATTCAAGTCAGAAATGTTACTGCTTTAGCCCACTTGCGCAGGGAAACTTTCGAAAACACACATATAAACACAATTTCAGTACTAATAAACAGTAGGTCATACAAGCTAGCAAATTCTGTGCAAGTTTACATTTGGCCGACATGCAAACCGCAGTTAATACAGCGACATATATTCATATTCATTTCCCCATTAAGAAAATATATGCAAAAGTGTAATTTTACAGAACATATTTACTAATTAGGGGGTCTTTTGTGATCAGACCTTAAGCTCATGACAAGTGCGTTTCCCAGTCTCAGTAATGTCACACACCCTACGCACGCTGATAATAGGTGCATCCCCCCCCCCTTCCAACCCAAACAAATTCTTAATGCGACACTGATTTAGAGCGTTGTGTCAGCCAAGTCAGCGATCGATATCCACTTGGGTCATGTACAGACATGCGTGTGTACGTGTGTGTTTGCGTGTGCGTAACTGTTAATTATCCTAAACATTAATTCCCTCTTTTGCTGACGTGGTATGTTGGTGGTTGCTTGCTTTGCAACTAAACCATCTCCACTAATTATGTTTAGGAACTAATTCCATAATGCGGGAAAAGACCTGAAGATTTTCATCGTCCATAAGCCATCAATATGAATCGAAAATAATTTTCGTCACTGCCGCGTCATTGCATTGCAGTCACAACAAAATTACATTAATGAAAGGCGAATGTCCTAGGGGCTTAAAACAACAGCCTGTTCCATAATACCGAGCACACTGTTCTCACGTTCTGCATTCAAATTCTCCATGTTCATAATCTTTACATTGTTTTAAATAGTGTTCAAAATATGACACCGAACACTGCTTTGAGTGTTTTAACATCCTTGTTTCATATTCTGTATGTCCAAAATGTTAATCTCGGCCCACAGAGTAGCTTCTCTCAGTAACTACTTTCGAAGAACTACTCAGGTCCTCAACAAAATGCTGCAGCAGTGCCACAAAGAAGCTCACGATATTTTTCTCAAAGGAACACTGCAAAATAAACACTTTCATACTTTTCATTTTTCACTAAAAATATTAGGGTATCAAATTGAAGGGAATATGATGGCTGGTGACTGCATCCAGCCAAACCGACTGAGTCACCTTGAAGGTGGAAGCAGTATGTTCATCCGAAAAGTCGGAACATTTATTCATCATACGGTGTAAACCCCAAAAGAACACCATCATCAGATCAAGAACTGCCGTGAAGGTATGAAGACTTTGGCTGTATCAAGTACAGATATGCGGATATTTTAGGTACATACAACAATAATTCAAAGATTAACTGTGTATCAATTTTAATGGCAAGGGAACATCTTCAGTCATAAGATTTGTCTATAATTTTACGACAGGATTTTCGTAAATGACTTCCTTAGTATGCTTGTCAACGAGAAGAATGAGATGGGCAGGGAACGTAGCATGTATGGGAAAGGAAAGGAAAGGTGCATACAGGATTTTGGTAGGGAGACCTGAGGGAAGGAGACCACTTGGGATACCCAGGCTTAAATTGGAGGATGATATTAAAATGGACGTTCAAGATGTGGGAAGGGGGGCGTGGACTGGATTGGACTGGCTCAGGATAGGGACTGGTGGCGGCCTCGTGTAAATGCGGTAATGAGCATTCGGGTTCCACAAAATGCGGGGAATTTCTTGACTAGCTGAGAACCTGTCAGCTTCTCAAGAAGGATTCCGCTCTATGGAGTTAGTCAGTTGCAAACATAAGTTTTGCAGATGTAATTTTTTTTAACTCAAGGGCCTGACGATGGCTTAACAAGCCGAAACATGTAGCCTATTTCATTCTTCTTTGTACGTTGTGTGCGACTGTTCTGAGTAAAAAAATATATCTGCAGTTCAATAACACAACGGGGATGAGTCATATAAGTTTTGTTGAGAACATTAAACATTCTGAAAACAAACAATGAAAAAGGCAAGACTGCTCATTAAAATCTGTATATTTTAAATACTGTCTTCACTGCACAGATATGTTCTGGTTATTTCAAAGTCTTAAGCTTTAATTCTGATAGTGTGGGGCAGCTTCGTGACAACAGTGTGGTCAATCAGTGAATATCTGAACAAGAAATCTTGCCTTTATAAGTACAGTACATTAATTAGAAGTAAAGAAGTTAGAAGCTACTCTGCCTTCCTAGTCCAATTGTCAACGCGGGGGACACACGCTCATGTAATGTCTGGAACACAAAATGCGCAGCCACGTACCATATAGATCAACTACCTGCGGCTGTAATTGGATGTTTAATGAGCGGGTTTGTTACTCATATCATCTTTCATCGGCACATAAATGCAAGTTAAAAGCAAAATGTCGGGAATGATTGATATTCTAATTAAGCACATGCTTTATACTACGCAGGAATTAGCTCCAATTTGTACAGGCTTTTGTTCCAGTTTGAGTAGATTCCCATGTTCCCAAAGGGGAACAGGCCCTAAATGTAGTGGGTTCCCTACATTGGCAGAAGGACTATTGAAACTTTGGTGGAGCACAAACTACACATATAAACAAGGGTCACACGCGCGCCAGCGCACGCACGCACACACAAAACACACAGCTAGCTGCTCTTGTGATAGCTGCAAGGCCATCTGCCATCTGAAAGTACCACTGTTTCCTATATGACGTCTTAGCAATGTTAATAGTAGCTGCGCTGGTTAATTGCATAATCTGTAAGCGCTGCGTTATTAGGTAAGATTCCAACACTGAGGAGGCACTTAATCAAATATTACTGACAACTTGACGTATACCGTATCAGCGGTGCATAAATCCCGAGTGCCAGGTCTCCCGTACGACGTCGCCTAGTATTTGCAGGTCCTTAGCATGGAACTTGCTTCTGGCACCTAGAATTTTGCGGTGACTCCTAGATTTTTGGAAAACTTCTGCACCTCGTATTAGCTTGCGTTATAATATAGAACATTACATTACTAGGCCCAGGACAGTTCAGGCTACGGGCTGGATGACCGAAAATCGTGCTTCCATTTCCGGCAGGTTGAAAGCCAACTGAAACTCTCCATGGAATAACGTCAATGATATAAGTGGCAGAGCAAAATTATATACAGAAATACTTTAATTAAAGTCAGCAGCATGCTATTACTGTCCCCTAATTGGTGTGCTTTCGTAAAGTCCCTGTGTGTTTCTTTCGCAGTCCTCACCTCTTCTATCAACTCACAGTAGGTGTCGAGGTTGTTTATTGTCACTTGATCACACTCGGACACACACCACAGTCGGTAGGACTCCTCTGGACGAGGGATCGGCCCGTCGCAGAGATCTCTACCTGACAATACAAACACTCACAGGAGACAAACATCCATGCCTCTGGTGGGATTCGAACCCACGATCCCAGCAAGGGTTCGGCCGCAGACCTACGCCTTAGACGGCGCGGCCACTGGGATCAGCCTGTGTGTTTCTACTTTACAAAATCTGCAATATGCCCAGCACTAAGTTTTGTTCTCTACTGTTACGGTACCCGACACTCAACCATACCTAACACGCACACACTCAGTGCAAATTAAGTTAACCTCACATATGCGTTATATTTGACACAATGGTAGAAAGATCCATGCCGCGACGGCATATAGGGGGAGGAGGGATACAGCGCCACTCTTAACGTCGGCATTAGATGGAGGTGAGTCTTGACATATGGCGTCAAATACTCTACACAATACTCAGTTTACATGGCGGGTGGTGATCAAATAAGGGTCTGGGTTTATAAACAGTATTTTTCCGAAGTTTCGGATAACTGTGCTGCCTACAGGTGACCTGAACCAAGCCCAGTCACCCTGAAGTCGCAGGCAGTACAATCCTCCGAAACGTCGGAACAAATCCACCACACCTCGCGGGACAAGAACCAAGACCATCATTTGGGTACTCTACAAAATATATAACTATATTATTGAAATATGTAATGTTTATTATCTTTGGACACGTTTCGAAATGTACATCCACTCGTTGGGCAGACAGGTGTTAATAACGAAAGCACACATTGAAACGCACTGCACAGTGCATTAAACAAACGGAGCAGGTGCAGCTCCGAATTTAAAATTTTAACCAGAATAGAGACAAATGGCTAAAATATGACCGCATGCTGATGATAACGTAGGATGGAAAAGCTAGTCTGGCAGTTGCAAATGGCATGAGTGGTCTGGTGGGCTGTAGATGTCTGATCTGATTAAACCTACTATCCTTCTCGTGCTCTGATAAACACAACCTCCCCCCCCCCAGTCTGCTACCCCTTTTCTGTATACACAAACACCTCCACAAATCGAATGCAGTTCGCTCCCTTTACAGTGGTGTTCGGGAATAACCCCCAACGCAATCCATTACTGAATCCAATACTCCCTCCCTTTCAGGCAGTCTAGCTCTCAGCAGTCGCCACATCGCTTGTAGCAGCGTTAAAGTGATACCGCGTCTCGTAGTCTTTTTGCATACCAGGTACAATAATTTGTTAATTTGTAAATGAAGCTAGCAATTAATGAGTCAAGCAGTAAACCAACCCTCAGGAACACTTTCTCCTTTCTACACGAGCCTTTCTTCACTGAGTACACTGCTTGAAAACCAGGGGCGTGGGGAAGCTATCGATTCCGAAAGGGGCGCGTGGGACGGGACAGCGTTTAATATGGCTGTGTTACTAAATTCATAGTTCTGAATTTTTAAGGGCAATAGGGAAACTGCAATAATGTGGTCGGTATAGAGACCAGGCTACGTTTGGACGATTCGGGGTTCGAATTCCGGCACAGGCAAGAGATTTTCTCTTCTCCAGAACCGTCCAGACCGGCTCTGAGGCCCACCCAGTCGCCTAATCAAGGGGTATCGGGTTTCATTCCCGGGGTAAAGGGTCCGGGGCGTGAAGTTACCCACCCAAAATCTAGGGCAGAGGTGAAGAATGAGTGGAAATATACATCTACTGCCCTATATGCCTTTATGGCGTGGAAAAGAACAACTTTGCCTTTAAAGGCACTATGAATCCTCACCTAAAGGAGAAGAGTGCAACTTTCAAAAATGCATTTATACTTACTTAACAGTCAATGCTACTGGCACCTCATAACAAATCGTATTTACTTATATGTCAACGAGTATTTCAGCGAACACAGTATTGAGTCTTGTTGCCACACTGTCATGTTGGTAACCAACAAAATAATAATTATTTTTTATTTTACATTATTTGTTCTCTTGAAACAAGATTGGTTGGATTTTAAGATTCCTAAGAGACAGTTACATTCAGGACGTTCAATGCAATGTATATTCTTAATGTAGTTTAACGTCAAAATTGCTTTACATCATTCAACATTACTCAGAATCCTCTCTGAGGTTATTCTTAAATGTTACCTAGAATATTACAGATTAAAATCGTACACACACGCGCGAACCTAACTTGACTTCTATAAAAGGTAAAGTTCAACGTTGAACAGGCCACGAAGGCCCAGACGGGGAGTAGAGGTAGACCTGTAGCTCTACTCTTCACTTAACCTCGGTGCTAGATGGGTGTGAGTGGTCAAAGCCACGTCCCGGCCGCTCTACCCCCGGGGAAGACCCGGTACCCACTGAACAGAAGGCTGGGTGGGCCCCAGGGCCGGTCTGGACAGGTGCGGAAAATCTCAACCCCACCGGGATTCGATCCCCGGACTGTCTAGCCCGTAGTTAGTCGCTATAACAACTGCGCTTTCCCTGCCCATAATTTGACTTCTATAGTAAAGTTAATCGATTTTAGGTGTATCTAAAGCACATGCTATAAGAGACAATCACTGAGTAGAAAAAATATCTTAAAATATTTAGTTTCGTCTAAAATAATTTTGGATCTAATTATAATCAGTCTACCCTGTAGCTTCGGGTGTCCCCTATTACCTTGTAGTCCTGTTTTCCTTGGGGCTATTGCAGCTCTTACTCTGGTGTAGCCATACTGTGACCTCCGCTGACCGACGACTGTTGCTAAGCCACGGTCTGTCACGGATTCAGGGCCGTAACCAAATAACCGTTTCAGCTAGGCACTTTACTCGTATATCTGGTATGGGGCTGGAACGTACGTGAAGTTTCGAAGGCTGCTCGTAAGTCAGCTATCACAAACATGACAAGGTAAGGATACTTAACATTATAGGATACATGACAGATTCAACGTCATGATGAAATTTGAAGAGCTTATTTCAAAATTTAGTAGTAGTAGTAGTAGTAGTAGTAGTAGTAGTAGTAGTAGTAGTAGTAGTAGATACGTACGACTCTAAATCAACAGAAAAAGAGGCTTTATGGTTCAGGTATTCAAGGTTGTGACGCTGCGTCGTCGGGTAAGTTGTTTCCAAAGTTTCGAAAAAACGTAGCGTCCTAACATTGAAGGATCACGCTACAGTTGGCTGTTCCTCTAGGACTGTCTGATCCCTGAAGGTAAAGAGACCACGTTCTTTCGAAATGTCGGTAACAAGCATGCTCAGCAACATTGCAATGAAAACATAAAATTAAAAGAATAAAAACAGCTACCATTACTTGCTTTAAAGTTGTGTTAGCGGTTATTATTCTTTAATTATAATAAATCACAACTGGATGTCTAACTTTAAAAAGAAAACATCAAACATCGCACAGGCTTTATCAGATCTGCTCGGTATTCTTTGATTGCTGGAAACTTTAAATATGGTACAGACTATGTGTTTTGCTTTAAGAGTTATTAGTATTACTGTCATTGGTGGTAGCGGTAATAATAATAATAATAATAATAATAATAATAAGGTAAAGCAGTCCCATTACAGGCCTGGACAGGCCCTTAGGGTTCCAGGAGGTCGAGGCTCCCAGATTTCTAGACAATCGGCACTTGAAGGTGGTAAGGTTGTCAGCCCTACGCACCGGCCGCGTTTACCCCCCAGGAAATATTCCTGGTACTCATTTCTGTTAGAGGCTGAGTCGACCCCAGGGCCATAGTGCGACCGACAGGATTATGCCAATGAAAAAATCCAATGACACCATCGGGAATCGAACCCGCGACCTGCCGGTTTGTAGCGCAGTGCCTCAACCAACTGCGCCACCGCGGCCCCCATAATAATAATAATAATAAATATAATAGCAAAAATAGTATGTATCATGGAGTTACAAATAAAGTCGTCGATCTCCAGTTCTGACAAACAGGAAAGGACCTCGCATGTTCAGGCTGGGAAAGGGAAAAATTACAGCGAACTTGATCCTACCTCTTGCGTCCTCTCAGCACTTTTAAAGTCAGAAAGAAAATTCTCCCTTTTCTGCTTTCCTTTAAACAGAACTAGCAAATGCTCTCAGATGAACTTAAAGCGAGTTGGACCTGTCAAAACGTCTGCGGAGCTACGGAGACAGGAGGAAGCTAGGGTTGTAAGTTGAGCGGAAAGAGGGATCCGTGCACGTCGCCTGAAAGACAATTCGTTAATTTCCTGGTTTTAAACAAAACCTATAATCTCCTATTCTAGGCTGTACCAGTCCGGGTCTGTTACGCCGTGCCATTGTTTACTGCTTACTTCACATCCCTTAATGCATTTATACACACGGATACGCAAGTCCCTCTCCATGCCGTGCACTTGACAGATCCTCATGCTGGCATGCACTGGGGCATTTTACGAAAAATGTATGAAGAGCCTTCGTTTGCGACTATTGTGCAGTGAAATGCATTCAGTAAAACCGTCGAATTTAAAGATCTGTAAGCCTAAACCGAAGTAATCAGAGTCAACACGGAATGACATAGTTATTAGTGTTATGAGATAGAACTCAGTTTAAATAATTACGTCTCGAAATACATTTTGGTAACGAATTTTTGTCCCACGAAGTTCACCTAACTTCACTGTTATGAAACGTCATGGAGACAATCAGTACATATTTCTGACAAAAATGTGCACATCATCCTTTTCAAGCCTACTAGTTACTTGACACAACAGCAGGTTTAAAAGGTAAAGCAATCCCTGTACAGGCCTGGACAAGCCCTTAGGTTTCCAGGGGGTTGAGACTACCAAATTTCTAGACAATTGGCGCATGAAGGCGGTAAGGTCGTCAGACCTACGAACCGGCCGCCTTTACTCCAGGAAATATTCCTGGTACTCATTTCTGTTAGAGGCTGAGTCGACCCCAGGGCCATAGTGCGACCGAAAGGATTATGTCAATGAAAAATTCCAGTAACACCAACGGGAATCGAAACCGCGTCCTTCCGGTTTGTAGTGCAGTGTCTCAATCAACTGCGCCACCGCGTGCCCCGACAACAGCAGGTTTGACATTTAAAAACTGTACATCCTGCTCACACTGTGTTTTGTATTTATCTCAGAAAAAACAGCGACTTTTGCCCTGTATAACATAAACTTACTGGTTTTTATAAGCGAAATGGCAAGTGTTTACTGCGCGGTACGAATTGGGTCTTTAAATAAAAGATTTTACATTTCGCTTTTAAAGGGTTATTTCAATACTATCGGAACCTGCCATACTGTACCGATGTAATTACACAATACTATGGGTCACTGAGTGCTGAGACTATTACAAATACTACACATTTCAGAGCTTGCTGGTACGCTAGAGGAACTTCGAACAATACCACCTCCCTATATCACTTCCATACTCCTGATAGTCCTAGCAGGGCAATCACTTACATGTAATATTCGAGGCACCAGATAACTTAAAGGGCTTACGGTTCACACCAGGGAGTCTACACAGTATAAGTGACAAATGATGCAATTATGGGGATAATAAGAAAATAAGTTGTATCGGACGAGAGATGTATTGCCGCTCTACTAAAGGTTAGCTGTTGGTTCCCATCAGAATGGGTTAGTTAAAGTAGGGCTAAGGGGAGGATGCTGAAAATAAGTCCTGCAAGCAGCATTAATCACATCCACTACCTCCACCCACACAACACGCTAAGGCTGCGGATACACACTTAGTATTATGGACCACTAACACTGCATCCCACCACCGTCATTTAAGTGTATTTAAGTGTAGGCTATTACAAATTTTATCGCATTTTTATACTATATTTGTGACATGTTTTGCTGGTGTATCTGTTCTATCAACACTTGCACGTGTACTTACTTCACTGGTATTCCCAGAGTGCGGATGCTGATTGATGTTGAGTTGCACAATTTACGCGGACAAAAAACCTACTCAAACGAGCGTAATGCCAAGCAAGAGATAATGCTCCTTTACATTCACTCACATAGGCCTATATTTATCGCATTTTGTGTTGTGAAAAATCATGATTAATTGCATTTTAACCGTGTTTGCACGAAACAACAGAGCGAGTGGGTACAATTCTCAGGATCGGCGCACTGACGGATAGCAAACAGTTCATCATGACTGTTTACTGCTCCACCTTCGCAATTTTTTTTTTCTCAGACGTATTTCTCCACGTTTACAGCGTGAGAGATGAGCGCGCCATCTTGCATAATGCCTAATGAGCGATGATCCACATTAATGTTCATTTTAACTTCAATTTACTCCATGCAAATTGTTTCCGCCCCCTGAACAGGTCTGGCCACCCGAGATAAATCACACACCGCACAGATGACGTGGAGAAGGGGATGAGATAGGTGTGTCTGTTACGAAACCCTGTCCCCCTTCCGATCAGTCTTCCGAAGTGCAGGCCACGGATTTATGAGTTTACACCGTTCTTGACACGGCGTCCATGCATCACTATAATAAATACGGGCCTATGTGCAAACATAAGAACACGTCACCTGTATGTTGCAATGCGATAATTTCTTTCGCTCCATTGTTTTTCTTAGTTTAATTCAGTCATTGGTGCGGTTAACTGTCATTTCGTGCTTTCCATGCGTGCGCCGGACTGACATTTCTGGTGTCGTGCAAAAAAAGTACCTCTTCGAGACAGTCACTTACTGCTTTGCTACAAGATATTTGAGTACCAGAAGCAAATTACTGTATTTGGATTTTCAACACAATAAGCCTGCAAAACAACTTTCCTTCCAAGTATTTTGTGAAACCAGGAGTAGCGAGTCTCATGAACTTGTGCTGTAGTAAAATTCCCCTATTTGCGGCCATTCTATTCTTAGGTGCATCACAATCCTGCGGAGCGCCTAATAATGTCCGTCTGTGCGTCCGTCAATCCCTGCGAATGAAAGACCGTGTGGACCAGCGAATGGATTGTCACAATATTTGATATCTAAACATTTTACTGTTATGTGTCAAGCTCTCTTTTTGCCTTAGTTGTACATCTCCTTGTGTATTCACACAATTAAAATTGTGAGATTTATGGCACATTCTATATAACCTCCCGCGGAAAAGACCGGATTCTAGGTGCCCATACAACGGCAGTTGTCCGCTTACCGAGGCAAAGTCTTTCTGTCAGACCCATCTGTTGTGATGCCACCTACCTCTTTCAATGCGGAAATTAGGAGAAAGGCTTCGGTTTGTTTGTTTGTTTGTTTGTTTGTTTGTTTGTTTGTTTGTTTGTTTGTTTGTTTGTTTGGAACAGGAACGGTGTACCTACAAGATCCACACACCTAGTAAATGTGAGTATAATATTCCATTGCTAGAACACTTTAGAATTGATTTCCAGTGGGTTTCTGTTCCCTAACATTAACACGAATTTTGTTTTTTTTTAAATCGCATTTTCTTATGCAGCAGTTCGTGGGTTTAAATTTTTTGAAATTGAGGTCGCGGCTTAAAACACTTGAGAACCATTGCTCTAAATTATGAGCATAGCATCAAACACGGGAACTTGTTTTATTCGATCGTGCCTCAAGCATTTTTAAAACCGGTTTCCGAAAACAATAATCAATCACACCAAATTCAGTCTTTCACATATGATTCCGATACAGAATAAAAGACATATGGCTCATCGTCACTATTAAATAATATTAACTTGGACTTCTAACCCATAATATAGAAGAATATGATTGTATTCGACAGACGCACTGCAGATGCATCGGAACATGGTCTTCTATACAAGACCTGGGTTACACTGACCAGCCGAGCGACCGTCAGCTCCTCAAGAAGAACCCTTCCAATGGAATTAGTTCACTGATGGTTACTGACATCACCTGTGTGAGTATAACTGCACTGACATTTGCAAAGGTAAGGGCTAACGTACTTCAGTTTTTGTCCTTCATTACCAGGAGGGAAAAAAGCAAATTTGGTGGATCCTAATTTTTTAAACTACGACGGCTAAATCGTAACAAAAACAGAAAATTTAAAGCTTATTTTCTTTATGAACCGTGTAGCTTACAAATAAATAAAGTCTCTTCGAATCAGCTGAAACTCTAGTTTCATATAATATTTTACTCGGCAGCTATTATCAGAAACTTTGAACAAGGCAGCAACTATTACGTTCAATGTTTGGGCCACATTTAAATTACACAACACTAAACGCTGAAGTACAATAACGAAGACACTTTTTCTTCTTGCATCACGTGACTTCTCCTAACTGTTCACACAGTTGTGTCCGTTCATTAGCTTCCATCGATCGCCCCTCGGTCTGAAAATCCAGAAACTTCAGAAGCATGCTTATAACAACGGCATAACCACAACAGCCGGTACTGCCAGAGCAGAGCATTCACTTGTTTGCTTATCAGGAGATCGTCTTCCGGAGTGAAGTGCTATTTACAGTAAGCAGAGAAACTTCAGAACTGGACATTAAATACAAATAAGCTACGTTCTACTTAGAAACCTTCGGGGACTATGAAACGTTTCGGACTCAGCTTCCACGCCCTCCACAAACCTGTCTGTTTCCATATGCATGAGGGCCAGCTGATTATTAAGCACTGGTTGACTTATTGATTGATTGATTGATTGATTGATTGATTGATTGATGGATGGATGGATGGATGGATGGATGGATGGATGGATGGATGGATGGATGGATTTACTAATCCAGGTTGAAACATCAACCCCTGTATGAATTATTTATTGCTTTGCAATACGAACAAAGAACATAATCAGCCAGCCCAGTATTGTACCGAACGTGCAGTTCTATGCAGTGTATCACACTAAAAGCAATCGATTACGACGTGTATAAATATTGTTTCGGATGAAACAATGATTAAAGTTATGTCTTTACCGATGGTCTCCTGAACCTGAAATTCTAATATACACTGCACAACAAAATATCACACTTACAAGCAAATATCCAACTGAAATGTGAAAATATATTTAGTAAAAAAAAGCAGTAAATTCCAAATTCCCAGATCGGGTTAAGAAACTCTCAGACTTTTTACAGTTTTCAGTCGCATCAGTGGAGGAGGTGACTGGGTTCCTCATTTCTGCTGTACTTCCTTTTAGCACACACAAATACATACCGAGGCCTGTTAATAAAATATCGATATCGGCTTTCAATATATTCTATTCCGAAAATTCAATTTTCACTTTATGGGGTTTACAGTAAACATACATTAGTATACTTTGCCCGTTACCCAATTCAACCAAGTCTTTTGTTACTGGTGTTCCAGAAAACACAAACAATGTGCTTTTATGGATCAAAAATCAATGTTGCTTTCATTTGTCAACACACGCTGTCAGATGCTGTGAAGAAGAACAAATTAAAAGGCCAAGATTAAAGACTGTTAGACACGCGAATTTGCCATCAAGTTGGTTGAAGAAACTTGAGGGAAGGTGTGAGTTAGTTCCCACCAACAGCGGTCGCATTATTCGCCACTAGCATTACACTTGTCCAAAGGTTCAATACTCCAGTGCAAGGCGAACAATAACCGACCCCCAACATCAGAGTAAAAATAGGTGGGTTAATTGTGTGTTCACCTGCTTACAACAGCAAATGTGGCCCACAGCACTGCTTGATGCGTTGAGCCAGGTGTCTTAAAATAATTTAGAATTTAAATAAACAGACAAATTCATAGATAATTATTATTTACTAATACATGAGGGAAATAAACCTTTTTAAAATATATGTAGTACTAAACAAAATATACCAAATATATTGAAATGAGTCAAATAGTCTACGTCGCGCAAATTTTCGTTAACTCTGTGGCACACGGATTAAAGAAAATCATTGTACGTCAATACTTAACAACCTGGCCGATACATGAGTTCATTTACAGGATATCTACATGGAATCTCAATATTACAGTGGTAACTACTTGCCAGCGACATAATCGCCCGTTCCTTGCAGTCGTTTTTGTAACAACAGTCTACACGGAGATGACGAAACTGCTTTCATATTAACTGACAAGAATCCTGCCAATATCTATTCATATTACCAATATTCCATTTTTACCACAATGGCGCCGAACTCTTACACCCTATACTCGTGGTTACCAAACAAAGAAACATCGGTGAACGTTCAGGTCTCTTGCGCCATAAAACTCGTTACAGCCGCCTATTAAGCAGACCAGAGAAAGAAAAACGGTGAACACTGGGAACAGAAGTCCATCTAACCATAACACCAAGAAGTGCAATAACTACAACTCTTTATAGAATATTAGCACGCATACTGTACTATACCACAGACACTTTTTTAATATTTCATTTAATTGTCTTATTTCGTGCCCGAAAGAGATATGTTTGGGTAGGTCATATTACCAGAGCATGAGTTCGCACACTTCGAAACGCATTTTAACCAATTTACTTTAGTACTTATCCACATATTTCCTTTTCCTATTGATAAACAATAATAAATCTAGGCTCTCACGCACTTATTTACCTCAGTTCTTTGTGTCTTTTAAATTCAGGTCCAGTATTGTACCGTAATGTGACTGACAGCAGTAAATTCAGGTCCAGTATTGTACCGTAATGTGACTGACAGCAGTAAATTCAAAACACCTACTTTTCCACCTAAAGCTACAAAAACAATTTCGTATCGCTGGAATTTTACACTGTTTGGTGGAAATAAATCTGAATGAGTATCCAGCAAGCAGAATTAAAAGACAATAGTAGTCTTACATCGACGCTGCCGTTGGAGATTTTTGTATTTGAAGATGTTGTATACCTGAAATATTTACTTTGACCTTATTTTTTCAAATGCTGTGTCAACTTCAAAATTTATAATGTGTTGAATTAAAAAGGTCGACTAATTAAAATTACGACACAACTGCTTCAGACCTACGTTCATTTCAACTATTGAGTCATCCACGCGTCTTTCTTATTGCTAGAAATTAAACCTGTGTGAATCGTAACTCAACGTTAACTCAGTTTTAGTTAGCTACTGACGAAATCATCATTTGACGTCGTACGTTTATCGTTGATTATCTCTTGTTCTTGAAGGTCGTATAGCACTTGGCTACCATGAGGCTCACGCATGGTCACTCAGGACGCACCGTGACGGCCACCAGTGGTTCTCACGCCAAGCGAAAGTTAACGGCGCGACATACACCACGACATGGTACTGAAGCTCTGTAACTCCGGCAATGGTATGTACAGATGGGAAGCTAACCTCAGATGTTGTGGGACCCGCCGGTGACTCTCATAAGTGAGGATACAAGAGATGTTAGCTTGGTACCTCCGGAACGACTGAGTAAAACGGGTTCGACAGCCAAAGGGAGGGTCCATTGTTGTGCAATAAAGGGAGTTAATGTAATCTCCAATAACCGCTAATAGCTGTTAATCTGCTAAACAGCTTTGTTACCAAATTACGCAGGACGGTACAATCAGTGAATATGTCAGTTTTGCGCAGGCGCTATTCCTGGTCTCTGCTATGAATTTGAAAGAATAATAAACAATCCTGACGTGTTGCAAGGTAGGTCTATACTCCGCCATTTTAGTAGAATAACTGAATATAATTCAGAAACTGATTAACCGCGTAGCCAGTATTCGCATGAAGTTTCGAACCGGATGTATAGATCAGATTTGTTGCACTTAAAAAACTAAGCTGCTCCTATCCTCCCTCTATATATCTCACGAATAAGCCCCACTATCGACCACATAAAATATTTAACAAAAGCGAACTAAAATTAAAAATGTTAATTCCCCTTCAATTGAACAGGGCATTAAATGCACAAAGCATAAGCACTGCACAACGCACTTACTTTAAATTTTTCTTGCTAGTGTCTTGAATACAAACAAAGGGAACATCAGGTTTTAAAGAGTCTACGCGATGATTTTTTATGTAGAATAGAGTGTCCTTTAACGGCGCTCTTCTACTAACCAATTATTATTATTATTATTATTATTATTCATTTAGTGAGACATCCCACATTGTTTACAATACATAAAAAATAACAGTAATGTAACTGTGTTGTACTTGATGGCTGCTGTTTCTGATGTTGAAATAATAATGTATTCTCATTTGAACACTTCTATTTCTTTTCCAGAATATTCAGATAGCCCTATTTCACAAGTGTTCACTTTATACCATGCACTCAGTTTAACCTAGCCTAATATGTTCTATTGCGGTAAGATATTAAAAATCTGATATTGCTCTGGCGTATAAGTAATTTACATTTATTTTCACAACGTATAAATTCCTGCGTTCTGTTGATGTTGGAACGTATATAATGCACGGGTTATATCAAATTAAACTCCACTTCCATTCTGTTACTTTCTACAATACCTAATGAATCAAAAGGCCAACTCTCTACTGGCATTCAAAAGCTCACAAACGGAATCCCTGCAAAATGGAAATGTAATCAGTTAACTTTTATACTTTCAATAGTTATGCACGAATGAGCTTTGCCCGGCAAACCTTCTAGGATTTCGATCGTCAGAAAACACAATAGCAGTTATTGTAGCCGAGCAATCCCTTTGGTCTTGGCAGAAAAGCCAGTCACCTTCAGATTGATTACTTACTGCGCAAAGCTCTCAGAATCATTATATTATACTGAAGACAGCAGGAAGAATCGGTTCCGAAGGCTGTTCCCTAAGTCACTAGCGGGACACATTAAATTTTAATACCTCACGACACTGTAAAGTAGAAATCGAGTAAACCTGTACCTGGCCACGCCGTAAAAGCATACAGGAGGAAAAGAGAACTCCACTCATTCTTAATCGTGGCACTGAATGAAGGTCAGCTGCGCACTTCACATCGCTTTAACCCAGGGAAACCCCAGAGCCGGTGTGATCGTCTTGGAGGAGAGAAAAGTCCCCCGCCCCTACCGGGAATTGAATCCCGGACCATCGCACCCGCACCGCAGTCACCAGAATCACGACACTGTTCACAACATCACTTGCATAGGTACACGTTACCTTAGCTCGTAAGAAATGTCGTTTGACAGAACGCACAAGCGTTCCATACAATGGCAGAAGTTTCGATGTCTGCAAACACGGGTCCTTATAGACTTCAGTCAGGTAATCCATAGAATACATAATCGAGACTAGATAAGATAAAAGAGTTCACTTATGGAATACCTCGGTATTTCCAACAAACTTAGGTATGGAAGTAGACTTTATTCTTATTATACTTCACCTAAAACGTTCAGTTTATGTCCATACCCGCTGTATCCATTGCGACGTACTAAAGCTGTTTCATGCTCGAGAGATGCAATGCTCCACAAATGAACAGCAGACCACCATATCTGTTCTGACTGCGATTCATTAAGTTCTACCATGAATACGCTAGAATAACCCCAACGCTTTACACGGCTCTTTCTTACACATTCTTCGCAATTTACCACTTATCATCGTGCAATTTCGTGCTCAATGTCACAAAAAAGCAACATTCGCTATGACTTGCATAATAAACCAAGGTAAGATATTATTCTCGGTTACTTATCAACACATTTTCACAGTGTTTGCCTTCAATGGAAATCAAATTTCAAGGAAAACAATGTGCTGAAAAAGAAAAAATAAGTGAAGTCCACAAGACACAGACTTCACTTGGAAACGATCGAATGGGCCGTCTTTATACGACAACTCAAGGCGAGAACAACTCATTAAGAACGGGCGTCATACCAGCGGGAGACGGTTCATTAATTTATCTCCCAGCTCTCTGGACATCCCACCGGAAATTAAACACCTAGATGAAGGGAACGAGTTGCATGAAGGACAGCCAGAAACGAGCTAAGGAAGAAACGAAAAGCAAAAAGTGAAAAGGATGATGGACTGTCGCTGTATTCTTGAAGCAAGTTCAATAAAAACACGAAGCCTCTTGACACAATACAAGCAAAATTACGCGGTCTTTCTAGAGTAAAGCATCAGCCACTGATCTGAGGCTTTAGGTGCACTTCGGTGACAGTGAAGACTGCTGTCTTCTGGGACATTAAGGCTGCGCAGCTTCTCTGTTATTACAAACGATTAGTAGAAGTGTGTTTCCTCAGGCGTCTGGATATACAAGACAGACAGCATGACCCTCCGAAACGGCAAACTATCACAAACGTAAGCAATCTTCAAACACTAAGTCAACATAATTTTTAGGCACAGTGTTCAGGTGTGGTCTGGAATGATCGAAGTAGCACACAGGGTCTAAAGCCGTGGCCCAGACTAAATAAAGTCTGCACAGCGTTACATAGACAGGGTGTTCAGGTGTGGCCTGGACGGAACCAATTCAGCACAATGTCACGCAGATTGGGTGGTTAGGTGTGGTCTGGACTGAACTAAGCAAGCACAGAGTTATACAGACAGGGAGTTCAGGTGTGGTGTGAACTGAACTAAGGACGCACAGATTTACACAGATAGGTTGTTCAGGTGTGGTCTGGACTGGAATAAGCAAGCACAGAATTACACAGACAGAGCGTTCAAGTGTGGCCTGGACTGAACTAAGCAACAGAGTTACATAGACGGGGTGTGAAGGTATTGCCTGGACTGAACTAAGCACAGTGTTACGCATACAGAGTGTCAAGGTGTGGCGTGGATCAGAACCGTGTTACAAAGAGACGATGTGAAGATGTGGACTGGACTAAACTAAGGAGAGTGTTACACAGACAGGGTGCGAATGTGTGGCCTGGATTGAACTAAGAGAGCAGAGTGTTGCACAGAGAAGCCATAAAATTTAGATACAATTTTTAAAGCAAACTTGGCGACATTCGTAAAATTACTGGCAGTGTACATGCTACCTGTATTCACTGCTGCTGCATATTCCAAGACCCAAATATGTCACTATGAAGCAGCTTACGTATTGTCACCGCTAATGGTCCCGAGTGCTGGAAAGTGCTGTATATGGGTTCAGATATATGGTGACAGGTTGTATTCCGTCGCAATAGAAGGGAACGCGAAGACGTCTCCATCTTCTCCCAGAAGCTTCGTCCCAGTTGGTTCTGTCACCCAGACATTGGAAATAAATCCCTCCACGTCGTATCCGAACTTAAAGAGTGGTAATGGCAAGGACACGAGTGGGAAAAAGAGAAAAGGACAGAAAAATAAAATAAAAGATTGAAGGAGGAAGTAGAATATGAGAAAGGAAAGGGATGGGAAGTATTTTATCGAGCGCCTTTACCCCGCCCTCCATAAAATCCCACGTATTAAAGCCTCCATCTACCCCCCCCCCCGCCCCCAATTCCCCCCCTTCTAACAAGATCAATGGGATGAATTAGAGAACAATGCAGAGTGACAGTAGTGATGAAGACACATCGCCAGTTTCCGTATAATCCTATAGGCAGGCAATCCCTCCTTCGGATACGCGCAACTCTCCCACCATTCACTCACTCTCGTGAACAGAGTAGAAACGTACATCGTAATCATGTGATAGCACTGCATGTGACGTCAACAAATATCCAACACAATCATAAAGATTGGTGTTAATATGATGGAAAGTCTAGCGAACAGTGACACAACACACCAATGTGCTTGCCTTGCGGATCCTCGCCCTATTTACGTTTATTCTACAAATAAAGAACATGAAATTACACGACTCCCCTATAATATCTTAAATCACGGAGACATTGTGAAAATTGATATGTTTCCTCCTCATGACAAAGGTGACAGGCAATGACTTGCACATAAGAGTACTGCATTTTTGTTCAAGTTTTAAGGAGAAACTAATTGGTTCAAATTCACATAATTTCATTTTATATTAAGCCTACATACGTGCTATTTCATTAGTGCACATTTTTATTTTTGAGTAACTGTAATCAAGAACAGCAATAATTTCTGAAGTTCTCTTTCCATAACGTTAGTGAAACATTCAGTGACTTCACACAATCATCTCTACCTCAGCCACGCTATTTCAAAAATGGAATTCCTTTTCTTCACTGGCCCTTTACCGATACGACTCGTTCCATAATTCTAACTATATACAGCATCCCCTGGCAGGATTATCTGAGAAAACTAAATTGTAACGGTGTGAGAGGAACTGATCACATCCTATCTGAGGGCAGGGATGCACAAATCCCGGGCGCCTAATATTGCGGGTCCTCAGTAAGGAAATTGCTTTACATTACCCTTCAGGCGCCTGGAATTTTGAGGTCCCTCCTAGAGGTATTGTTCCGGCAATTGCCTGCGAGGACTAAGGAAAACGATGAAATATTGAGTCCGGATAGTTGATGTACAAGCAACATTCAAACGCGGCACCTCATAAATATATGTAGGAAGCGTCACTATATTTTAGCGGATTACTTCTCACATGTGCAAGGAATTAAGATCCATCTCAAAAGATAGAAAACAGAGACGTTCAGTCGTTAATTCAGCTAGCATTCGCAGATAGGCCTACGTGACAAGTCCGGCTCGCCTGGAGTCCCAGACAGCCTGATGTCACACGTGACAGAAAAGAGAAAATTATAAAACTTTGGGCCTTAACCTGAACTACCACGCCTTCAAAAATGGCGGGTCGGTTGTTCTGTCAACTGTCACTGTGATACAGAATTCTTGATGGCACATCAACTGAAATTTGTTGTAACAAAAACTGTGGTTCGCTTCATTACACAATCGCCGTCGCTCGGAGGATGAGAAGAACAAACACGACGCTAAATTCATGTTTGGACGTTAAGGGACTGACTAAAAGAGCGCAACACTTGTCTCTGTTTCACGCGGTACGCGGGTCTGTGTTCACACGTTCACGGAAGAGACAAGAGGCGTATCTCATCATATTTTCGGCAGCAAAAAACATTCTTTTAAAACAAATTATCCCATTCCTTACACCTGAAAACGTTAGCGAGTAACATCAATTAACCTATTAGACACTAATTGCGAATATCAAACAATTTATTCATACGCATTCGTTTATATCAAAGCATGTCATTTTTGTAGAACTGATCACAGAATGTTCTACGCCTCTGATATCGCGATCACATGACAGTCTTGAGTGATAATAACGTACCCGTTATTCATTTAATATTCAACTTCAAATTACGTCCTCTACGTCCATTTCCCCACAGGTACTGCCATCTAAGAAACGCACGTCCCGTTAAAACACACACAGCATCTCTTATGTCGTAGGTGAGCCATCCTTCAACATTCTTTACCGCACGTAAAGTCTGACATTTCAGAGTGGCAGAGATAACCAAGTGCTACGAGCAGTTCCCTAAAACCCGCCTGAAGGTTCGGCAATCTTATTGCACCAAACGCAATAGCTGCATTATCGTGATTCGCGAAATGACTTCTGAAACAGTTCATTACTCTCAACGCTTAAAAATACAGAACGAAACCGTTCCGTCTAAAGAAACCCATTACCCAATCACCCTTCCCACCATTCAGCCTGAAAGCACGTGATATCTACATTAGGTCCTCACATCGGCCATTCAGACAATTCGTATGGGGCAATATCGTATGAATGTGACTGGCTAGCTTGCCACAAAGGAGCACGTCTAAAGGCGCATTCGTATTATAAATAGCATCACCGTCATGCCAAAATATTTAAGCTTCACTGAGCGCCTGAACAGTTTCAGAACCTGTCACGGACAGTCCAACATTCTCGAGAAAAATATTTTAACGTGACGTGACCACCTGTCACGGTACCGATTATAGAAGCAAATATCAGTTCTGCGGGAATGTGATAAAAGACGATGAAAATCTAATTGAATTTGTGCACGAGTACAAAGAATTGTATGATATGACAGAAAATGCAACGATAATGTGCATAAATAACTGCCTGACAAACGCAGAAAAAGTGTTAAAAAGGTAGGTAAGTAATCAAATTATGTAACGTAGGTAAAATGTACAATACAGAGACAGTCTTGTAGTTAACAATGGCATCGTTTTAGACAAAGCCTATAACAAGTGTAAAATGATACTGAAGTCAAATATGACGTAATGGCACTTTATGTTGGTCGACGGTAAGGCAATTAACAGGGCTGCAAATAGTGTACTCCGTGTGCAGTACGCAGAATTTACCAAGGCTTTCCTTACTTTAGAAATGTCATACGGCTTTACGGTACACGCGTAAATGTAATGTCATTTACGCAGGTAAGAAAAACACAGCCTTCCTCGCACTGCTCTACATATAAAATTCATTAAGCCCAACAACGTTATGTGCGTATCGCATATATCAAGATGCAACCAAATCGGACAATGAATGTGTAAAGTAATGGTATGAATTGACGCCCTTAAGTACAGCACGAATTTCACTGCGCTGATTTTCATGAAAATCACAATTACGAACTACTTCTACTACACCTTCTATGACGACTTTTGCCTCTCCAAACAGGAAGAAAAAGTAGAACATAAGGGCCAACTTTCTTTGGCGCCATTAACTAAAGTACTGTACCGACTTTCACCAAACTCATAAACGCTCAACAGAACTAACAGTTCCTGCACCAAAATTCACTCGAATCGGTTAAGAAAGATAGAAAGCATAGGTAGAAATGTTTCGTGCCACTGGGTAAAGTATCACTGTCACTGAGCCGATTTTCACGAAACACTTACTCAACGACCGAACTTCCTGAAAACTTGACAGACGGTTTAGACGCTGATACTAGATCCCGGACGGACAGACGTGGCCTCCACACAGGTCGTTCTTTTTAGTTCGTTAACGAACGCCTAAAGCAGTACGGCTATAATTGTGTCAATATGTTACGCACTGAGTGTGCAGGATGGCCCTCAAACATATGCACTGAAGTCCAGTGCCACTGCAGGTGAAACATGTGGCACCACGACGAACACTGCAGTTAGGGCGCTTCGTAACACCAGCGTCTCCACCGCGAAAACTTACCAGGCTCCTACTAGGAACCAAAGAGTTACTTCCCAAACTACTGCACGTAAAGGGCACGCTGATGTAGCTTTGTATATTGCAGGGGTTTTAAGTGTCTCATTTGACGAAGCTGTCAGTTGCTAAGATTATGTAGCGTCGGTGACCAATTAGAATGGAGTATTGGCGTCTGGTTTGAATCTCGTCCAAGACACCGGCTATCCTGAATAAGGTTTCCCAAGGTTTTCTTTAGTCCCTCCACGTAAACTCTGGAAGAGTACTTCAAGTACGCTACTACCGCTTGCTTCCAAATTATCAGTCACGCTACCAACAACTCTTTAAACACCGAGACAGTCGTAAAATAAGCCGAGACTGAGGACACATAAGGGGGCAGTTTTCAGGCTGCAGACATGAAAACTGAATAGAGTCTGCTCTGTCACACTGCATGACTCCAGCGACGCTCTGACTTCAAAGAATTTCCGTAGTTCGGAATGGCAGTCACTCGGCACGACTCGATTCGACTCGAGTCGATTAGTGACCTCTCACACTGGACGCTACTGAAGATACGATGGCGATAAGACGGTGACACGATTAGCTTACAGTACGATTCCTCCCTTTGTTTCAAATGGGATTTCGCACACAGAACACGACACAATAACGATACGTTCACTACGGGCCGATACCATACGATGACGACTCAGCATGCCGTGTTGCCTATTGCTCAGTCATAAACATATTGCCACACCAAGCGGAAATCCCACGGTCTTTTAAAATGCTTCACTACTTTAGGCAAGCACAAGTGAGGAACCAAACACTAAACTTGTGAAGCATGTTGGGAACACGCGGTTTTGTACGACTGGAAAGATCCTGGTTATTCACGAAAGGGCAAAATTTAAAACTTTCCTGTGTTGTCCTACACAAAATGATCTAAACCTTTCACTGTCCTAGTCTAGTTCCGTGGCTAAAACAAAACTGCCGAGTTCATCACTTTTGTTGAAATAATTTCTTCTTTTTACCCCCACATTCAGTCTTCTTCTCATCCACTACATAATAAAAATGTCCTCTGCACCTAATGGCATGTTCATATTGAAGCAATGCATGTCGTCCGAGTGGATAGCGTCCAATGAGCGACGCCGTTACAGTGTCACAGCTATCTATCGTCATCGCATTGCCATCGTGTTGTAAGTAATGTCCTGTGTGACAGCGACCTTAATTGTGCCTTAAGTTTCCGCCTGCCCGACAACGACGGTATCCGTAACGATTATAACGCCCATTGCATCGCACGCGACAGTCGGAGAACCAGTTCTGAAGATTGTTTTAAAAGCACACGCCCTTGCTTGAATCACACTACTATTCGTCACCGCACCGTATTCTCTCTCTCACCCCTCGTCAAAGTACAATATGGTTATTAATTAGACTTACTGCTGGAAACATCCCGCGGAGAAACACAGCTACATTATATATTACAGCGAGGTGGGGGGTTGCTTCATCAGAAAGAGGGCATTCCAAACATCTGCACGGTTCTCACAAGCAGCGTGAGATGAAGGAAACTCATATAGTATCTCCACAGCCATCAGCAGCCTCACCCCACCCGGAAAAGTACTTCCTATATACATACATGTGTGTGTTTGTGTTTAACAAATGCAGGGCTCCATCATTACACAATATGCAATACACAATGTACACGTTTCTAAAGAAAAAATTTCACTTTCTTCGAGCAGTTCCTTCATGAACTAAAAGTCCTTTAATAATTAATTAGTAACACCACAAAAAATATACAATTAATTTTGATGTTGAACATTTCAGTTGGTGTGTGTATATACAAGGTATATATTTCAATTCCTCAGAGAAGAATCAGTGACAACCAACACTTTTCTTTGCTTTACTAAAAATTACTCAGTGACCAGGTGTCGGCTTATGTAGCCATCATCAGGCCTCTAAAAACATTAATTAAGAAACTCTACGTCACATGAAGGGAAAGGCTTTCTTCTTTTACAAAGTGAAATGATGCTAGACAAAATAAAATGTTTTTTATGGAAGTAACCTGAAATGGTAAAAATATATAAAACAGAATAAAAGGTGTGTACAAAATGTGAAACATATGATACGCGTTAACTGTAAGAAACATAAGAGTCGACCGTAAGCTACAGCAGACTACAGTACAGTTTACGAGGCTGCACCACCGTACGTCCACACCAATAAGCTCCGAACAGAGACCGCAATAGGAGCCCAAGCTGCACACACGCTTGTGGCCAGGAACTGAGGATCTGTAGATGAGGACAGAAAACCCCGAAAAACTTAATATACGATATATGGAGATCAAAAGACGCACGATAACTTATTTGCACAAATGAAGGACTGATGCTGTTAATACTGTCCAACACGTTATATTTCTTACGGTTGACGCGTATCATATGTTTCACACTTTGTACACATCTTTTATTCTATTTCATATATTTTTACCATCTCAAGTTACTTCCATACAAAATATTTTCTTTGTATAACATTTCTTTTTGTACCCGCGGAATGCCTTTCCCTTCGTGTGACGTTGAGTTTCTTAAATCATGTTTTTATAGGGCCTGAAAATGGCTATATAAGCCAAGAACTGGTCGCTCAGTAAGTTTTAATAAAGCAAAGAAAAGTGTTGGTTGTGACTGATTCTTCTCCGAGGAGATGAAATATATACCTTCAACATACAATTAATTTAGTCTTCCACCTTTCGAATACTAGTACCGTGGGTTCGAATCCCACTAGATGCATACCCTCTTTGTGTGTATGTGCTGTGCTGTATAGTGCACAGCCCTAGCGACGGATTGATTTGTCTTTCAGGGAGTTCTACCAAACATCTACAGCACTGGATTTCTAAGCCTACGATATGGAAGGCCATCAACCTTGTTGGCCTCTAGCAGCATGCTAGGAGCTAAGTCTCGATTAGAATTTGTCTACTTGCTCACCTCCAGAAGTCATAACCTTTATTACTGTTTGATGTTGGTTCCTCACAGTCCTTCTGCTTTAAGCGCATTAGCAATAAATGCTAAATGCTACTTGTCAAGACACTAATATACATGAGATAAACGTCTCAATAACCACACACACCGCATCTCCCTCTGCAAACTCCGTATAATGCATACATATTTCCTAAAAATCACGATTATATTTACCAAATTAGGTTTTCGTTTCGTTCTTAAGTACTTTAAACTCTAGTGGGCATACCCATTTTTCATTTTTTTTTTTCACATTAAATAAACCCGAGTTTTAGACGAATGAAAATCCCTCCTTGCCGTATCTGTTACGAGAAACTACTGGCTTTAAATTATTTTCCATCGTAATACTTTATTTAGAGCAAACATAAAAGCAGCGGAAATACTGAAAGCTTGAGCCAGTCGTGTAGGCTTACATGTGTGTATTAAGTACGCAAAATGTTAGTGATTATTATACTAGATATTGGATTTAGATGAAAATTCCACTCCCCGTCCTATGCCATGTAGGTACAGGGAGGGAGCAGAGGTACAGCTACACTTATTCTTAATCTCGGCGCTAGATGAGGAAGGGTGGTCAACGCCACGCCCAGGCACCCATCGCAGAGAAGGCTGGGTGAGCCCCAGGGCCGGTCTGGACGGCTGTGAAGGGAAAATTATGTGTCTCCACAGCGTTTTGAACCCCGAACTGCAAAGCCCGTAGCAAGTCGCCGTAACGACTTCCAGTGCATTACACGGTGAATCAAACCTGCAGCCCTGATTCCACACGCACTTGATTTGACTTTGTACATTATTCCAGCACATGGATCAAGAATTCGATAGACTTCAAAGTAATGTTAGAATCATAAAACGGAAGGCAAGTATTAGAGTATTTCAACCTCAAAGTTATAAAATGTATCGGCATATGCTATTGCAGTGGTGGTATTCTAATGGCATTCAACGAAAGTTGTCAAAGAGACAAAACAGATTCTCAATGATGAAAGCGACTGACAGAGAGAGAGAGAGAGAGAGAGAGAGAGAGAGAGAGACAGAGACAGACAGACAGACAGACAGATAGAAGAACGTACACAGCTGGACAATGCAGATGGCAATATGTCACATCTAACATTCAGCGGCTTGCTTCGTGCTTTATACGACAAGAAATGGAGAGATTCTGGTGCGGACACCCATCATCAATCTTCGCCCACAACCCTCCATTTTAGCTCCCTTTGCTCGCTCAAACTCCCCCTCCCCCCCCCCGCCCAAACCCACCTTCCCTCCGGATATATATCAGAATGTTTAAAAAATTACCGAGTCATCTGTCTTTCCTTTTTCGCAAAACCTATCGAATACCAAAATTACACATTCGTATTTCACAACATTTGTAAAAAGCTGTGCTGAACGCAGTAGCTTCACCTGATCTGCAAACAAAATGATCTAGCACTTCCAGGCTAGTTTCACAAAGCAGAGAAAGTAGCAATTAGCTCTACCTAGTAGACCGTCTGCAGGCACGTGTTTAAGGATTTGTTGAAAACGTGAAAAGGAGAAATTTGGACCCCAATATTATACGAAATAACCTAGTAATATCTGCCACTTTACTGTAAATCATGTGCAGAAATTAAGGCCGGGGGTACGCGATAAAGTCCGTGTTAGTTTAAACAGTGTCTGTTTTGCCTACCCGCTGTCTATACTTAAAGCTTTCAACACTGTGGCACTAGCATTATTCATTTTAAAAGATCATTTTGGTATTACCTGTATCCGACAGAATAGGTTATTTTATGGCAAGAAGGTGTTTTCACTAATTCCAATCCAAGAACGTGTACCACGGCATGTGAAATTGTTGCACTACTGCTATTACAATCTTCACGTATCTTCACTTTATTGCGCAGTATCATCATCATCATCATCATCACTGTCACCGTCCTCTGACCATTAAAACCACCAGCACCACCACCACTACCAGTGTCATTACCAGCACTCACATCGCAGTCTGCAACACGTTTTTAACATTTTATTTTGCTGACACTATTCGGAAAAGGTAACACCACAATCCTCTTCGCAATTAACGACAGCAAGAAGGCATGTATCAGCGATAAGTGAACTCTGACGCCCTGGTAATATTTGTATTTTTTGAAATACATTTATCGTAGTAATTCCGCAAGTCATTACTCTAAAACGACTGCCGAAACCAAAGACAGAAACAGAAAGTTCGATGTTTTATCCGCATTATATATTTATTTCTTTCGTGCGTTTTTCACGAGAAACAAGATAGACAATTTACTTTCAAGCTTACATTGTGGCGCGTTTCTGTAACCATTGTTGCCATGGTAACGCAACATTACATTCTCTTTTTATTGTTGTTGGCGTAGATGCAGCTGTTGACAACACAAAAGTGCTCAGCGTTGCCATGGAAATGAAATAACGGGTTCCCTTTGCACTGTTGTTCAGCTAAAAAATATTTTGTACTGCTGTTAACAATAATATATTACAAGTGTGTGTGTGTGTGTGTGTGTGTGTGTGTGTGTGTGTGTGTGTGTGTGTGTGTGTGTGTCTGTGTTCCTGCCTTAGTTATTCGGCATGTAAACCGCATATTTTCTGCGCCGTATTACATTGTCGTCTGAGGCCTGTCTCGCTGTACCATATTTTTCCACATTATCTCATAAACGGTACGATTTTTGGTACTATATTGAATATAAAATATACAAAATGCGTGTTCTGATTTCCTCTACAACTTTGTCTGGAACATTGCTCAACCTAAGAATAATGCAGCGAGATACTATCATAAATGTACATAGGTCTTCATGTAACGTACCCGTTATTCTTATTAGATTTTACTCAAACACGACTTTTTCGACACGTTTTCGAAAAATCCCCAAATATCAAATTTCATGCAGATCCATCTAGTGGGAGACGAATTGTTTCACATGGGAGGACGGACAGGCAGACAGGGCAAAGCTACTAGTCGCTTTTCACAACTTTGTAAACGCGCTTGAAACGATTATTTGCCCAAACAAAATTCACTCACATTTTTTGTAATGGAGAAGGGTGTGTTTTCTGTCAGACAGGAACTCAGTTCTCAAAATTAATGTAAGTTTATGTAAAAGTATAGTTTAAAGTGCTATTGCGGCCCTTAGTTTATTTTAAGTTAAATTTTCTCCGTTTCCACATAATTTTAAAATGGTGGCCAACGCGCTGATCTCAACATTATATATATATATATATATATATATTCGTAGAACTATTATGTGTTTGTTGTCCAAAAATACACGCACTTAAAATAAGATACACTGAGTAACTGATTATTAACTAACTACTGTTGCAATTTAAATAAAGCCTTACAAAATGTGCTAAAGAAAACGTAACTTAAAATACACTACACGAACAAAGTTCTACTTAAAGGTTTCGTCTGTGGGAAACATATCAAGCTGTCTATACATCTATAAATTCTAAAGCCAGGCGCTCCAATCTACACTCAGGAAAGAATCCTATGTCAAATTCCGTAGGATGTAGTCAGGTTCTTCCAGTGACTAACGCTCCAACCTTGTAACTGTGTTTTTAATAGGCCTAGTAAGACAATCTGAAACTGTTACAAATTCCATGCCACTGCATGGTATACACTTCATTGTAACAACTGCCGGTATAAATTTAAATTTATTATGATATATTATCGTAAATACGGTACACTCGAATCCACAACAAGAGACAAATTACCACTGCGGTACTGTCGCCAAGCCAATCTTGTCCCTAGCGCTGTCTTCATAAAGATACCATGCATAGCAGGTATCACGAAATATGTAGCTAAAGATTCAATTACAAAGTGAACAAAACAACATGCCAACGTGACAAGACACAGATAAATGTGGTTCTATTGTCATGGCCCTCTACCGCCAGCAAAAGCAGAAATGCGGCGCGGGATTTCGTTGTTACTCCGAATCCGACATCCATCAAAATTCCAACCAACAGAAATTATTAATATCATGATGCGAATTCCAACATGAGCTATTTTTCATGTTGATCATCTGTGTGAAAGGAGACGCTAACGTGGATGTACGAGATAAATACATATATACATAGGCTTACATGCATACTTTAAAAGCAGACATTTCAGGGAGCAGACGCAATTCATAACACCGAACAACGGGCAGGCAGCCCTTCATACAGCTACCGCCTTGAGGGACCACAAACAGACGTTGAAAATTAATAATAAGTTGCTATACACTGTCCTAAAATAACTGCAGCGAGAAGAAGCGCCGGTTTAAAACTCCTTATATTGCGTCACACACCATAATACTGATTTTTCACCCTAAATTCCAAGAGGAAATCATGCGTCCCATCATGGACAAACAAATATGACACAATAACGCCAGTCTGTTACCGCTTGGATGACGGCTACTTCGAAGTAAATAACAGTTCCTTAGGTGCTGAGCCAAATAAGCCTACCCATACTCCTTCGCCCTACTTATATAGTTGAATATATATACATATATACATATATATATATGCGTCATTCCTTTGCTGTGTTCAGCTCCGAGAAGTTTTAACCAAAGTGCCGACATTTGCAGATTCGTTATCAGTATCACTCCGATGCCATTATTTCAGAAACTCTCTAAACTTATAAAAAGTACGGATTATTTCTGAATATTATAAAAATGAGGAACGCTGGGACTGTTTATGAAAGGCTAACAATATGTCATGAAGACAGCCTACGTAATCGTACATACAAAATTTATGAATTCGTAACAATGGTAGCCTAACAATGAAGCAAGAGTTGTAAAATTTCATACTGCCGAAACGCTATAAGAGATGATTACAAATTTGTGCAAGCAGCCACTTTTGTGCCAGTAAATAGGACAATGGCAACAGCGCTTCCGAAACTGTTGTTTCCATTTAATGGAATGATCAGATAGCAGCGCAGTGTTAATGTGATCACATGATGAGATAATGTAGCACCGTCTTATATTGATGGAAAAATCGGACAATATAACATTGCGTTAGAACATTGCAATTAGCCCTGCTGCTCCATGCTTTTGTTTCTCAAACCGGGCAGTCTGCCTACAGACCGTTTCGGTAAATGGTAAACTGTAAGCGACTACGCTGTACCTTCTTACAGGGCCTGTCTGAGCAGTTGAAATCTATTAATCCGTGTGCAAAATGTCCTGTCGCTAAGAATCTTAAACACTCATTATCGTCATAACACCAGCTGGTCTCTGGACGAGCCAGCCAGCTTAATCCAATTTGTATTTTCAATATTTATGACTCTAACTACGTTACTATCTATAGCTGCACTCCAAAATGACCTTCCACGACAATTCCGGGGGGGGGGGGGCCCCCCCGCACGGAAAAACCAAAATGCGTGAATCTGTCTTGCCGCCACACGTCATGCTATCTGCCAGTATAAACTTCATCACCCCGAAGGTGGCAGAAGATTTTGTATTAAGAAGCTCGGCAAGTTTAACTTTTTTGTTTCTTTTTTTTTATACTACGCCTGTGCCTGTCTAACTGCTCCTCACTCAACTGATAAATGACGTTCCCTCCAAAGTAGCAAGTAGGCCTACTCTTTTAGTCTAGTTACTCCTATCTTAGCATTTATATTTGTTACAAAAAAAACCAACGCATAACATTCTGAAGTGCAGAACTGAATTTTTAAGGTGAAATTTTGCTTCGCCTTCCTCGACTGCTTCCCAAACAACATTGTCAGATCATATCTTACGAAAGTATATATTGTCAATGACTGCACAACGGTACTATCCGTTTCTTTCAGCTTGTCCATGGATCCTAGCCTATTCAAAAATCTTGTGAAAGTGTGGAACAGCATGATACGATGTTAAATATTATGTGAGTTTTGAGGTTTTCGCAGAGGTTTATCTAACGTATCCGCCATTCTTGGATGTGACTCCTCATCACTGAGTAATTGGTTCCAGACGTTTCGAGACTAATGGTTTGTCTCGAAACGTCGGGAACCAATTACCCAGGGACGTAGCATCATATCCCAGAAGACGGGACATCTCAAAGCTTGCTGAAGCCTTCACTACTTCAGCTTCACGGTCTGTCAGCACAGCTCCATTTTTGAACGAAGAATCGACTGCATTTCACTTCAGAGAACTAGAGACATTACAGAGACTTTGGTTTCATCGAAAACAGATTGTTACTCTACCCCATAACTCAAATTACGACTTCGACCAGTGCTGAATAGAAATGTATATTCCTTATCCATCCCACATTCGCATTTTGTAATTAATACCCGAAATTGCCAGATTTAATTCCTTCGGAAAAAAGGTAATCCATATTTTTAACCTATCAGAGCCCAGTTAAAATTTTATGTAACGTCTGCTATTACACTAAGAAAGTATGCATTTTGCCACATAGCATATTTGCGCGTTGCGTATAATTCTCAAAATACACAGCGAAAATTTCCCTAAACAATACTGTATGTTCTTTACAATCAACAAGGACTGTGTTCTCTGTGAGCTACCGGATAAAACAGACGTTCGCAAAAAACGGACTACAGCTATGCAACAACAGACGTCACTATACGTCACTATATTCTAGCTTTTCACCGCGGTTATGCCAGTAATTAGAAGGGCAATAATTATTGGAACGTGTGACATCGGTGTGCAGAGTACACACGGTTGGTATTATGAGTAACATCTCGGCATTGCTAAGGGCCCATCTGAACACAACAAAGTTCCATGCACTGAATATCAAATTAAAATGTGCAGAAACGTAACTGGATAACCCGTCACAGCAAACACACTGAGTTTAGGTGTGGACAGAATTAGAGTGCGTTCTTTAGCTCGTGCTCCTGCATAAAATGCGGAGTCCACATCATTTAAACCGATATGAAATTAACTAATATTTTAATAAATCAGAGGAGACTGACGAAATGTGGGTTAAAGTGCAATATTAAATAAAGACGAATGATGTGTTAAAATGATATATGATAGGCTATATACAGTATAAGCCTGCGAGATTGCAAAAAATGTAGGAGTAAAGTGTCTTGGTTCAACGAATTATTTTTATAAAAGGCTATAAATAACTTTGTAAACAAGGGAAAAGTAATCCACGAGGCAAATGTTACCGATTTAAAGCTGATATTCACACAGACAATGAAATTTACACAGCTCGCCGGCACAACTGCTTGACAAGTTCAGTAATGTTAATTTTAGGTCAAGTCCCTATCAAGTATAAGACAGGTAAGGTAAAGCAGTCCCATTACAGGCCTGGACAGGCCCTGAGGGTTCCAGGAGGTTGAGGCTCCCAGATTTCAAGACAGTTGGCACATGAAAGTGATAAGGCTGTCAGCCCTACGTACCGGCCGCTTTTACCCCCCAGGAAATATCCCTGGTACTCATTTCTGTTAGAGGCTGAATCGACCCCAGGGCCATAGTGCGGCCGGAAGGATTATGTCAATGAAAAATTCCAATTACACCATCGAATCGATGGTGTCATTCCGGCTTGTAGCGCAGTGCCTCAACCAACTGCGCCACCGCGTGCCCCCAGTACAATTTAATTTTAGTTTTATGGGCGTGCGTGCTGGCGTGTGTGGGTCTCGACTACGGGGTTCCCTGTGGCTTGGACACCACTAAAACATTTCAGGAGGTGCTCAGAACCCTGTTAATTTCCTTTAGCTTCCATTTAATTTGAAACAATTTTCAATTTTTATTCACACAAGATACCCCAAAACTCCACCAAATTTTACACTTTACCGATTAATTATTAATAATTCTAAACCCAGGTGTCCATTTACAACAAAATATATATCCCAAGAATTCCAAGAGAATTTAACTGCTAGAAAGGAAACGTGGAGTTCAGACAACGTTTGATGAGGGAGAACAGTGAGCCTCGACCGCAAGTCTTGAACACTGCAGACAGGACAAGAATGGCGGGTGGAAACATAGGCTATACTGACAGGGGTCTGCCCACAGCAGACAAGAAGCTGAATCAAATGGAGATTATCCAAAACATAAAGGGAGTGAAGAATAACCCAATATAATAACCACGAAAATAAGATTAATACAATGAGATAATAAGCAAGGTAAATTTGTCCTTGTGAACGCCACGAAGACACATTGAGGAGCCCAGGTATAGCTCTACTCACTTTTAACTTCGGCGCTAGACGGAGGTGAATGGTCGACTTCATGCCCCGGCCGCTTTCCTTCAGGGGAAAGTCTCCAGTATCCACCTGGCCCCACAGTCGGTGTAGACAATTTCGAAAAGAAATAAATCTCTTCTCCATGCCTGAAATTGAAGCACGATTGCTCGGCTATCCCTCCCGTAACCTAGTCGCTACACACACTACTATATTCGGGATCACAGTAAAATAACAAAGGGAAAGATAAAGGTCACCCCGTAATATCCCATGCTGGCACAGAAGCGGAGTACAGGTATAGCTCTACTCATGCTTAATCGACGCGCTAGATAGGTGTGAGTGGCCAACCACGCCCCGGCTGCTTCATCCCCAGGAAACAGGCACGGCACCCATTGTACAGGAGCCTTGGTAGGCCCCAGGACCGGTCTGGACGAGCGTGAGAACATTATTATTATTATTATTATTATTATTATTATTAAACAAAGCCCACTATGTCATTACACATTAGTATTCGCCATTTTGGTCTCCACAAACACTGCTAAAGAGTGTGGGAATGCTGAACTACCCATACAGCAGCAAAACTTCATTGAGGTTTAGGCGCAAATTAGTAATTTCCTCTCGAAGAGTCATTAGTTATTGAAGATAAATTAGCTGTGATTTTGTAACCCCATTTCAGGTTATCCTAGTGCATTTTTTGTTGGCTTGACGGCAGGGATATATCAGTTCCAGAGTAGATAAGGCAATGTTTAAACGGGGCTCTTCATTTCATGATTTCCCGATAAACAAATGAACATTGAACTGCGGTGTGGATGGTTAGTTTGCTGGGTGGCCGCATGCGGGAGGTAAAGGAAGCGGTTATTCGCGCTAACGGGGTGTCCATTCGCCTACAAATCCCTATGGAATCCTGTACCCCAACGTCACACCACTGACCAGAAACGCGTAACAGACGCAGTCGCTAAATCACATGAACAGAAATTTCGCTTTATATTTGCAGAAGTATTCTGCCACTGACGTCGACGCATAAAAACAGACAGCTCAGCCACGGAATCAGGCATGTTTTTACACGGACAAGCATAAAGCCATGATTCTTACCGGGTTGTACATTTTCTGCGCGGTCCGCCTTCTTGGTGAAAAAAGTTGTTATGAATGAGGATGTGTTCACTGTGAGTTACGGACTGAGGGTGAATAAGCAGTTCAGCACTGAGCATATAACTCAAACAAAGCAAAAGCAGATGACAACAATCCAGCAGATGAAGAAAACCTGTGGGGTTGGTGTAAGAACAAACAAACACGACAGGCAATGTACGTACAAACGTAACACTGAGGGGCTTTCTCGTAACCATTGTTGCCCTGGAAAAGTAATAAGTATTAAATATACTGAGTATGTGTGTGTGTGTGTGTGTGTGTGTGTGTGTGCGCGCGCGCGCGCGCGCGCATGTGTGTGTGTGTGTAGCATTAGGTATCCAGCATGCAAAGCGCATGCACCTTTTGTATTGTCATCTGTGGTCTGTCTGGCTCTACCATAGTTTTCCACATTATCTCATAAACGGCACAATTTTCGTGAGGGGGGGGGGGAGTTACTGAAAATAAAATGTGTGTTTTGATTTTCTCTACAACTTCTGTCAGAAACATTTCTCATTCTAAGAAGAACTGAGCGAGATATCATAAAGGTACAGTACATAGGTCTTCATGTAAAGTGCCCATTATTCATGTCACATTTTAATGAAACTTTAATGTTCTCGACGGATGTTCGAAAAATATTCAAATATCAAATTTCATGAAAATACGTCCAGTTGGAGCCGAGTTGTCCCATGTGGACGAACGGACAGGCATGACGAAGCTAACAGTCGCTTTTCGCAATTTTGCGAAAGAACCTAAAAGCAATGAAACAGGCCATGGAGTAAGGTACGAATATTATTACAGCAACCCGTCACATGATGGGAACATGGCTAGTTTACTACATTACCAGTCATCAGTTTGCGATGGTTTCGGGCATATTTTTAAGATATTTATTGCGTATCATGTACGAGAGTAACATGATACTTTAACTTGGACAGCTGCTGTGTTTAGCTTTGCATCATTCCAAAGGACAATGTAAGCTTAATTCCATAATCCCGTGTTTACTGCCACATATGCGCCATCTGAATAGTATCCATATATATTTTAGCACCACCTGGTGGGGACAAATTGTATGATGTACTAAGTGTGGCCGGCATTTGCCGGCCCCGGTGTTCCTGTAGGCAAACGAGCTGCGTGATCGATGCATCAAGTACGGCTCGATAAACCGGTCGAATTATTTTCCAAGAACTGTGAAGTGTTGGGGGAAGGGGGGGGGGGGGGTTTGAGGCGAGTCAGCATCGAAAGTATATACTCGCCTTATACGTATAGGTTAATGTATGAAAACGTATCCCTTACTTGCTTAAACCAACTGTTCCAGACTACTATAAAATTGCTTCAAATAAGGAAAAAGCTACCGACAGTCCCTGCAAGCCTTTGACAATGGGGATACACTCATCTCACTGTCCATAGAGACAGGAACAAAGAATAAGTAATAACAACCACATTATCGGCTACATCACGCAAGTTTTGTTAAGCGGGGATGACAGGAATCCATATGGGCAAAATTCGCGAACTACACTTCATTCACTCTAACTTCGAACCGGTATAAATGACAACAAACATGCCATATTGTTCCACACTAATCAGCTGTAACTGGCCTACACCAGGTGACCGCATCATGTACACTAAGCAACAGTCGTATATATGTTTTATACCTATAGGGCTCCTCCCTCTTTAGACAAGCAAAGTATGTACCAATAGGCAAAGCAGTAAACAATACATAACTTACATTATTCTAAGAGCTGTCACAAGCTGGAGCAATTCCTTCGATGTCGGAGTCGGTCGGTGGAGGTGAGGAGTTCGTCGCCATCACGGCCGGTGTCATCGACGGTGTCCCCGAGATCATACAACTCCCACATCCTTAGTTCTTATGCCATGACACACTGCATATTGTTTGGTTTCAGAAACGGCACTGATAACACCGTGTTATTACCCAACTCACTTCACGCAACTTGCATGTTTTGTGGCTTCCATCCATTACCCTTCACTCCACACCAGTGTAATGGGACACAAGCAGCTCTGGTGCTGTAACTTGTAGCTTTACCCGTTTCTTGTATTTGGTCCCACGCACTAAAAACACCCCACATGGTAATACCAGTGAATTCCGTGTTCGTATCTCCACTAATAACTAAAACCATCGTTCCTCGTGTTTATTACGCACATTCAGAATGATCCGCCATTTACTACTCACTCCCTTCAACTGACTGCTGCATTCTGGGACGTATTACGTGAAACCATAGGGAATGCTCTTAACATGAATTTAAAAGCATACAGTTAACGAGAATCCGTATAATCTCTCTGATTTTGACCTTTCATGCCTCTTATAAATCGCTGATATGAGAAATGTTTCTTAGAAAATGGGACGATTTCGTCGCTCGCATTAGCGTGTTTCGGTCAGGAACCAATGGGAATGTTTCCCACGCATGTGGTTGTATATACATCCGGTCACAGATCGTACCATCCGCTTGTTTGGGTTTGAGATGTAGTTACGTCAGCTGAGGCGTTGGATATCGGTTTGCGCTGTTAGTTTCAGTATGAACTCTTTATTGCAATTCGATGAATTCGATGACTTCTTTAACAGGCATCTTGGGCCAGTTTATGTTTCACTTTGAGATTGTGCCCATGTCGCACGAGTGATGCACCAACGGCACGTGAACATCTGTAAGGGATGCTCTGACAAGCAAGTACTCAGCATGTTACTGGCAAGGGTGTGAGGACCCAGACCGTTGTTCATGCTTATCTTTCGTTATTTATTTTGTGAGGTCAATTTTTTGTACAATTAGGGCACTAAAAGGATATGGTGATACACAAAGTGGTCCGGCAGGAAGTGCGATGCAGCAATTCGTCAGAATTTCAAACTTTGGACAGCACAGGTTGAAAGTGTCAAACTTATACCTATGCATGTAAAGAGGAGGGAGATGTCAGTTTTTAAGTGAATCACTGATACATGAATCTGATCATGTCGTTACTAATTAATATTTAATGAGACAGTCGGTTTTGAAACTTTAGATCAGCATCATGCCAGTAATGCAATCAACTTTTACAGGTCAGTCCAATTTAAAACCCTCAAATTTAATTTTATTTAATTACAAATATTTGCAATTACAAGTAACAAGCAGCTGAAATTTAGTCAAACTTTCCTCACGTGATCATTTCAATGTCATTTAGGATGGAACTCGAGCAACAGTGGTTTCTTCACTCTGCAAGTACTGTAAACTAGTTATCTGTCTGCTATTTAAATGTAAGATAATTTGATATCCGTCTTCTTCATATAGCTTATGAACATGCTGCGTACTTACCTATTGTGACCCTTGCCCTATTTATACCAGAGAAAACCTCATGCTGCATTGATTGACCAGGTAAACTTTCACATTACTAATAGTGGAAGAATGGAGAGGTTAGATAAACGGTGCAGTTAACTTGGGGTGGTTACTGAAGATTGACCAGAGGCTCTATAATTCAAGTGAGTTTCAGTTTTATCCTCAACAAGCTACCACAGGTAATATCCACACATTATAGTATCAGTTTGTATGATGACCATGAATTATAAACCAGGAAGTATATCAGTGGAAAGGCCTTAGTTAAGAAGCCATTTACAGGAATGGGCAAAAATACAAAAGCCTCTGTCTAAAAGCAGGATTGAAACCTGGAACTTGATGAATATAAAGCAGAACTGCTCAGTCCTGTGCCTCACATTCTGTGGCGGGAAGTAGATGTGACTGTAGGTCATAAGGTGCAACAACAAAATGAATCTGTATCGAGTCCAGTACTACTGAAGCCACACTGAAACGTTGGCCATTTTTACAGAACCAACATGGACCAAATAAAAAAAGGAAGAAATATAATAAAATCTAGTATTCAAAGGTCAGTGTAATTCACATGATTTGACACACATTTGTTTTTGACCAATTTTAATTTTAATGTATTTTTGTTAATGAATAAATTTTTCAGACTGAAATGGGATTTCACTTTATTTCTCAATAACAACCCCCTGCCATTCCTGTTTGAAATTCTGGTACATAGAAAATGTGGACTCTACAAATTCAAACTGACATCCTGTAGTAAATTCAGGATTTTGTTATACCAAGAGTCTATGCTATTGACAACATTTGACACCTGTAATTAAAATATGCACACTGCTTACCTCTCAGTCAATTCTGCATATTCATGAATTATCATAACAAATAAATATATTAATTATGTTCATTTAAGATAATATGTATGAAAACACTATATTTGTTAATTCAAAAGAAAAAAACGTCCACCCCTTTGACACATATTCTCAGTTATGTACTATGTACCTATGGCCAGTTACTGTGACATCCAGTCATGGTGAATAATGTTAATTTAAATATATATGTCAGTGTTCTTAATGCCTGTTAAAATTAAATTTTACAGGACATTGTCCTAAATGTATGTTACATATGCTGAAAACAATAGGGCCAGAATATCTTCATAGGCTTGTTAAAATGTAATGTACATTACAACAAAAAGGTCAAATTTCACTACGTTGTTTTCACCATGCATATTTATTGAAATATTCGCTAAGGCATACCAACAATGACTTTAGGGTCACACAGAGTAAAAATTTGTGCATTACTGTTGGTACTCTTTAGCGAATAAAAAGATAAAATATTTCAATTAATGGCTTGGTAATCAATTTGTTTAGCACAGTTACTTTTTTTTAACATGCATAATCAATAGGAAAAAATTTAACTGCTATCTTCTTATCAATTTTACTGATTTTCAAAACATAATTCAGTTTCATTGAATTGATATACTATCACTTTTTGTGTATATCTGCAGAGCAAAATCACTGATATTGCTATGTGATTTCACATCTGAAGGAATTCCCCCTGCACTGCAACAAAATGAGACCATTCTGATTGAAGTGGCAGTTTTCAACGGATAAAACCACTCCAAAAATACAACTGTCAGTTTTTTCATAAACTGAGTGACCATCCTTATGTCTTCCAAAAGTCCCTAACCCTCAAAGTGATAGTTATGGTTCCTTAACAGGCAAACATTAAAAGACTTTCAGTCAGAAATATGGCTTACAATTTTATTTGAAACTGCCACCTTCTAAGATTACATAAAACACTGTATTAGACCAATGGCTCATGTATAATTTAGACTACTAAAAGCCTGCATACAACACTTTTAATTATCCAGATTGGTTTTGATAAAACAAATCTTTCAAGCTTCTGTAAAACATTACAAATTTTGGATTCCTTTGTGAAATTGTTTTGTAGTACCTGTTTAACATCCTACACTTCAGCTTTGTAACCTATGGAAGAAACACAAAATGTTATCACAAGGCAGTGGTTCCCAGACTTTTTGTAGTGGCAGCACCCTATGGTGGATGAGTAAATATCTGTGATACTCCCACCTAACTATATCTAACACATTATTAAATTCCCTATAGTATCTCAGAAAACGTAATTTGTTCAATATCTATCATTTAAAAACATTTTGTTCTTAATATTGCTTGCACAGGATACAGGAATAAAAAAATAAGGAGGTACATGTTAAAGTGGTTTTACAATTTACACTAAGCAAAACAATGGGAGACATGAGACTGATGAGCTGCACAGTTCTTAATACCAGAACAAATATTTAACAGACACTCTCAGTTCTACTGATTGCAGCAGTTCTTTTTTCTTGCTTTAAATATTTACACACAGCAAAAAAATGTTTCACATACGTGGGATGTTCAATACTGTAACAAAATAACAGTTGCCTTCCTAGAGGTGTCTTGGATGATGTTTTGTAGTTTTATCCACAGTGCTAAACAGTTGTAATGAACAGTCATGTGTCCACAAGTTCATCTTCTTGAAGGCTAAGTTTATGTCCCGTGTAATCATCTCAAATAAGAAATGGGTGTCTTATCCATTTACAGCATTTAACAGTGAGATCAGGAAAATACTGTTCATAGAATATATAGAAAAATCAGTCAGATAGCCAACATAGTATGTTTATTAATGAACACAGGTTAAAATAGAGCCTTCTCATGGTAAAGCAACTGACTCTGTTTGGACAGATATTTGACTTCTTCATAATGTTTTTTCACAGCTGCCAGGTGACTGCGTTTTCTTTCCACTTCATATTGCAAGGTTGATGTCCAGTTCATCACTTTCTCTTGTAATTGGTTGTTGCCAGGGCCAGTAGATACACATTATGAGCATAATCCAACTCATCCTGCGACACGGTGGATTGCTGGGTTGTGGAGTCCATACTCATCCGTCAGTGCAATAACCGTCACCTGCTTAAGTTCAGCTCTGCTACATGACTGCTGACAGATGAGTATGGACTCCACAACCGAGCAATCCACAGACTCCACAACCAAGCAACCCATGGACTTCACAACCGATCAATCCATGGACTCCACAACCCAGCAATCCACGGACTCCACAACCGAGCAATCCATGGACTCGACAACCGAGCAATCCACCGTGTCACAGGATGAGTTGGATTATGCTCATAATGTGTATCTACTGGCCCTGGCAACAACCAAATTACAAGAGAAAGTTATGAACCAGACACCAACCTTGCAATATGAAGTGGAAAGAAAATGCAGTCACCTGGCAGCTGTGAAAAAACATTATGAAGAAGTCAAATATCTGTCCAGACAGAGTCAGTTACTTCACCGTGAGAAGGCTCTATTTTAACCTGCGTTCATTAATAAACATACTATGTTGGCTATCTGACTGATTTTTCTATATATTCTATTAATATAAGCCAACTGGGACAATGGATGTCAAAAAAAAATACTGTTCAATTTTGTTCCAGTGGAGGAATTTCAAAACCTGGATAAGGGCTAAGAAGAAAGTATTCATTCAGTTTGCATAATGAGAGACAAAAATTAATGACAATATGAAGTCACAGTAGCAGACACAAGAGTAGAGTCATATTCTCTTGAATCATGTGAGAATGATGCACAGTGCACCAGTTAAATTTTGTAATTTATTGGGGAAGGTGGTTAATGCAAAATGGTAACAGTTGACATGAAACAATGATGTTCTAATGTATTCAGTAATCTACAGTTTTTGGATCCGAAAAATAAATACCATATAAAACATAAAAGTCATGTTGTTCAGGACATAATCAAATCATCAGTGTCTCAATATGAGACAGAGTAACAATGCTTAGTATTATAAATAATATTCTTCACAGTTGTTGTAATAGTCTAGCTATCAGATGTAGACATTCATGCATAAAATGTATGTTATTCTGGGTAAGATTTATACACTAATGGTACACTTAATTCTAATTTGTACTAGCATTTCGTGTGTCTGAGTGACATATTTCTTTAAAAGACAAAATTACTGCAGCACAGGCTACTTGTCATTGACTTAAAATTGATGAAACATTATCTCTTCACATTTGAGCGAAGTCAGTTCTTAGAACTGAAGGCACATCTGTATAATAGAGTGATTAACAATGGTTCAACGTATTTACTTAGCACCTGTCTTTTGTGCTAATTATTCCTGCTTTGTGACCAGTACCCACAACATCACACTGTAGGCAGGGAAAATGACACTCACAGCTAAAGCCAAGGCCAATGGTTGTGGAAGCATCCAAATCAATGACAGACTCGACTGTCACAGCCAAGTTCATAGGTTGTCCCCCTTGCAGAATATGCCATCAGCTGGTCTTCAGTACTGTTTTCAGATCGTCTGGAAGAGTACAAATTATATCCGCCATTCGAAGACGTAGTTGATCTCGTGTTGATCTGCTCAGGGGTAATTCGTCTGTTTCACTTTGCTTCAATTTATGACGTATTCTCAGTATCATGTCCACCACTTCTACCTCCTGCTTCCCCTGAACCCACACCTTCAGATCCTAAAACAAAGACGAATTTCATTGTCAGTATGTAGGGAGGTGGTTTTAATGAACCAGCTGTATGTGCATTCTTACCCTATGTGACAAAGAATTCGAAAAGCAAATGGTGCTTTCGTACAACTCTATCCAGTATGGAAAAACAGCAGGATATCAACCAGGACCAAACTCCGCATATTCCGCAGCAATGTTAAGTCAGTGCTGTTATATGGATCCGAGACATGGAAAGTAATGAAAACTACCACCTCAAAGTTGCAGACCTTCATTAACCGCTGCCTACGAAGAATCCTGAGCATCCACTGGCCGGAAGTGATTTCAAATGAAGAACTTTGGAGAAGGACAGAGGAAACTGAGATATCCATACAGATCAAGAGACGGAAGTGGAAGTGGATAGGACGTACATTGAGGAAAGGAAATGAAGCCATTGAAAGAGAGGCCTTGGATTGGAACCCGTAGGGGAAAAGGAAGAGAGGGAGACCTAAGCAGACGTGGTGAAGATCGGTCCACAATGAGGCAGCAGAAAAGGGGAAGAGCTGGAGTGAAGTCAAGAGGATGGCCGGAAATAGGATCAGATGGCGACATTTTGTTGATGCCCTATATCCCTTAAGGGATAATAGGACTTTATGATGATGATGATGACCCTATGTGACAGTCCTGGGTCAAGTGAGGTGAGAAAATGGCTATGAATGGCAAATGAAAAGGATCTGGATAATGTTGGTACTAAAACATTTTAAGATATTATCCAGGAGGAGCTGAATAAAACCACAGACATACTGAGAATAAGTGGTTTATCAGTTATGACTGAAAAATGGGTTCCACCTGATCAAATAGCAGACACAGTAGTATGAAGCATGTAAGACCAAATTTATTAGCACAATATACCAATAAATATTTGACATCAGCTAGCATGCAATCTTGTGTGTGCTACCCCCACTGTAAAAATCATCCTTTTGTAAGTTACATTTCTGATTGCATGATAGGAGTATGAGACAGAACATTTATATAAGGGAGTCAATGAGATGGAACAAGAGAACAAAAGTTCTTCATAAATTACCAACAATTATCAGTGTGCTGTATTTCTGTCATGTATTCTTGACACATGCTTTACACTTTGTAACTTCTGAACCATGCAGCAGATGAAAAAAAATGTTCCTTTCAGAACTGGCAGCAGGAAGAATAACTGCAACATCCACTGGTGCTGAAGGGTAATTGTTATGGCATATTATTGTAGCCAAGGATAAGGGAACATCTGTCTCAGGAAGCAGAGTAAAGTGGTTCTCAACAGACATGTTTTATGGTAAAGCAGCAGAATATCAGTAAATTCTCATGACCACAAAAACTGTATAGTAAAAACCATCACAAAAAAAATCCACTGCACATATTTAAATAATACTCACTTATATTTCTAGAGATTGCTCATATTTTTAGGACTACAACAATTTCTCATGTTCACACAACACCTGTTTAGTGACACAACACAACACAGTTAAATTTCCACTGGACTTGGAAACACACACCAATAATTATGTACCACAGCTAAGAAACTTGTGGAGCAGTTTCAATTACTGAAAATTACATGAAAGCTTTGGTATGTTCTATGACTGACACTATAATAATAACGCTTGCAATGAAACTGCTTCAATAAACTAATGTCTGAATGTTAACCAGTCAATTTAGAATGAAGCATATACAAGGCACCATGAGCAACAACAAAATGAATCAGGGTAGGACAGATATAAGAATATTGCAGTTTCAGACTACTGATCAATATTTCAGTGGCTCCTGTAACTGATTTTATTTCAATCAAATTCTCCAAATTATGATTTTTGGCCCCAGAGCTTCAGTATAAGTCTTCACAAGGATGATGAACTTGTACTTTCCACAGGAACCATTCCCGAATTCCCCAACTTCTCCCATTCCTTACAAAATTTATTCAGCAGAGCAGGGTAAAGTTTCTCAGCAGTGCTCACACAGAAGGGACCAGCCTGAGACATTCACCCAGCTACATCCATCAATTTATCCCTCCCATTTCCTTTGCCAGCACTTTTACCACCTTTGGCAATTCCTCAATAAAAAAATGGGAGTTCACAAGATCCACTTATGGCACTACGCTAGCAGAGACAAGCCAGCAAGTTGCATGATGCAAAGAAACCAGATACAGGTGTAGGGCAGGTGTGGACAATTGGGATACAGTAGGAAACACTGCATTTAGGAAGAATGGTGATTGGACAGCTGACCTGTCAGTTGAAATGCTTTTGAACACAGTGGCAGTACAAGAAGATTTCTGGATAAGGCTGCATCAGCACAGTAGTGATGTCCTTGAGGAAGCCTGCATCTCTATGGGCAAGCGGTGTTCCATAGGTTACCAGTGAACAATATCATTAAAGAAAATGGTTTGGGATGGGTCGCAGAGATGAAGGAGTTTTAGAAAAGGGACCACAGTCTGGAAAGAAAGAGCAAAATCTAAGTAAGAAAAGGGAATTGTGGAAGGCTTGTGCATAATCGCAGAATGGAGAAAGGTGGGAAAACAAATTTTCAGATGTGCATGTAGTGAGACTAATTCCACTGGAAAGAAACTAGTGTATTTACAATGAGATATTTGTTTGACCAGTCACAAACTGAAATTTATATATTTTTGCAATTATAATTAAGAAATAAAGCACTAGAGGACTAATTTTATATGAAAATCTTAAGTATGACAAATTGGTTAGAAAATACGTTTACACAGCACATAATTTGGAATTAAGAACCTGAAGTGATTGTGATTACATGAGGGAAATTCATAAACATTACTAGCAACACTGCCATTTGCAGTTTATTTGGCTGCCATCTAAAGTACACTGGTTATATCAGTCAGTGGAACATGTTTAATCGACCAAAACAGTGGTCCAAGCATCAGGTTCATGCAGCTATTCAATTCCTCAATGCAAGAAATATGTCCACAATAGGAACTCACTGCCAGTTGGTCGAAGTTTACAGAGCAGATCAAACTGAGTCAGCAGAGTGTAACAAAAGGTACGTCCTCACAGAAAGGAGAAGTTCAAAATTGTGAGGTCTACAGGAAGAATGATTATTACTGTGTTTTGAGGCCACAAAAGTGTTTTGCTTGCAGACTTCATGCAGAACTGCACAGTGTTCAACACTGGACCATTTACAAGCAGCCATTAAATGTGAATGTCCTGGACTGCTCAGTAAAGGCCCTCTCCTTCTGAGTGAAAAAGCTCAACTACTCTCTGCCACAGTGACTTGGTAACTCTTACAGCACTTGTGGTGGTAAATCTTGGAACATCCCATATACAGCCCTGATCTGGTACCAGATGACCGCCATCTCTTTCTAGCACTAAAACAAAGTCTTGGTGGCTACAAATTTAAACACGACTTCAAAGTGGAAACAACTGTGACATGATGGCCAATAACAAAAACAATACAGACTTCTATCAACAGGGAAGAGAAGAAATCACCCCACAGTATGACAAATGCCTCAACCGTGGCAGGAACTATGTGCAGAAGTAATGGGATAGCAGTACAATTAAGTTTGAACTGTTCTTGTTAGAGCTGAAAATAAAGAACACAAAACAGGCACCATGTAAACTTATTTTCTGACCAACCTTCATACTGTTGAGAGATGGGATTCATGTATATACGACACAGTACAGATGAGACGAGTACTTTAGAAGTCAATTTTTTTACTGTATTTTAGTAAATTTAGACAAGATTGGGTGACATAAACTGCTGAAATGAGAGGATTAGCAGAAAAGCAAATTTTCGTAACATATGACATATGGCGTTTCAGAGCAAAAATCTCAGGTACTGCACTACACAAACAAGAAAGCAAATGTAACAACAGCAATGACAATGAAATGGCACACACCACACTCTACTCTTGATGAAGTTTCACTTACAGCATCAGACAGAGCTTCTAACTGGAGGGCTTGCAGCTTCTGGCTTACTTCCCGGTATCGGGCATTGAACCACCCACTGAAGTTTGAAGATCGGAAGAATCGACGATATAATCCTACCCAGTCACCTTTAATTCCTGATGTGAGTTGTGGACCTGATGTTTCCAAGGTAGAAAGGAAGTCATCTGGATTAAATGGACGTGGTGCTGGAGCTGCCTGAAAAAGTCATGATTGTCATGATGCACAGAACACTGCAACTGCTAAGGAACCAACAAAACTCTAGACACAATGTAGCTGGAAATTCAATAAAATAATATTAATGGTCACCCATTAACATATTTCCAAACCACTTTTTACTCAATCATATTGCAAAATTTTGTATTAATAAGCATTTTAAAAGGTTTTATAGAAATTATTATGGCTTTATTACACGTTTTCCTTTAACTAAAGGTGTGTACTAATTTCAGCAGCTTCATAATCAAGGAAAGATGCCTTACATTCGAGGTTGTTGTACAGTTTATGATAGTAGATGACCAGAGGAAATAAAGACGTGGTACCTTTTTTAATTCATTTAAAGGGACAATTAGACACCCAAGTTTCCAATAGATTTTGCAACTAGGGATTCTACAGGATGATTTATATGAGAAACAAAACACAAGAAAGGCCACTTACTTTATATGGAGAAATATTCTTCTGCAGTGGCATAAGGCTAGCCATATACCTTTCCAAGGGAATCATAAAGCTTTGAGTCAACTCCAGAAGATGCCTGCGAAGCAGTGCTGTCTGAACTTCTCCTGGCCTTTTTGTTTGAACACCCTTTAATAATTTCTTCAATATGACTTTGTCCTTATGTAGAAATGGGCGGTAATATGTGTACACTCCAGGTTTTGAATCTAACATTTTTAAACTCCCACCCTTCTTTAACTTGTGCTTTTGGGAAGTCGCTAAATGAGAAGAACAAAGACAATATTAACACTTTGTTCATAAAACCTCCTGCACTTACTGCTATTCAAAACTTGTGAAACAATGTGACATCTCAGATTACATATCATTATCACTAGGTATGTATCAGTGGATGCTACAAACATCCACCTGAGCATGAAGCTCATGTGTTAGGTGAAGTCCAACATCAGTCTCTCTTGTTATTATGTGTCAAATCATAAACAACAGAATCCTTATACTCAATATCAAGTACACCACTGACAATAAAATCAAATGCTGTCATCTATCAGCATGAATTTCTTGTCAACTTTGATAGCTTCAGCTATGAGATGAATCTGAAACTGAAGAAACACAAAACTGCTGTCTTCAAAAATGACTAGGACACCATACTTCTTGTCCTGTTTGAGAAGTGTGACCCCGCAGACTAAGCACACTTAATCAGCCTGACAAAACAGGAAGTGCTGTATAGTACAAGAATACAAAAACGTGAGTACACTAAGAATAAGGGTGGAGATCACCCCTGAAAATAGGTAAATAAAAGCAAAAATGGCAAATCCTCTTGTCATGTCTTTCAGCACAAAGGAACACGTTTGATTAAGGACTAATATTTATTTAGAATTAGGAAATCACATTTGCTGCATCCACAACACTACAGAAACTCCACAAGCAATAAAACAGTGGCATCACAGTAAATACAGATATAGCACATAGAAAGGGCATAATGCATATAAAATACTTCACAAACTTACATAGATGCGGAGTATCACATATTCGAATGATGTGTGGCCAGTGCTGCAGAGTTTTAGCAAAGAATGGATTGGTTACGCCTAGAATAACTGGTGGCGGTGCGTGAGCCTTTGTAGTATATTCCTTAAATTCACTGTCATGGATGGTAAAATATGGTCGAAAATCTGAACAGTACATTAAAGGCGTGATCATGCTGCCAAAAATAACAAAGAAATACATCAGTATCTACCTCTAATTTTGCCAGATGCAAAGGCAACATACAGAAGCATATACTTAAATTAAAATGCTGGAAAAGAGACCCTACAATCCAATAAAAACATCAATGATAGAACAACCCTTTTGCAAACTGGATGTGAAGTTAAACATAACCTTTTCTAACCCCCTATCACAAGCATTATGACAGGATCAATGGATTTTGATTTGTGTTACAGAGTCCATGTTTTATTTTTATGAAACTGGAATTTTATGACGACCATCCGTAAGAGAGCCCTACCCTCCACACCTTAACATACACCCATCCCTTTTTAACAGGCTACAAGATCTTCAAAACTTGTTGGTTGGAAACAGTACTCACTTTCTAGAACAATGATCCAGTACAACAAATCATCATCATCATCATCATCATCTTCTTCTTCTTCTTCTTCTCCTCCTCCACCTCCTCCTTCTCAAGCACCACAGTCCGTTGTGGACCTTGGCTTTCAATACAGTCATCCTCCATTCCTAATGGTCTCTGACCATTGCCTGCCTGTTTCTTATACCCATTATATTTAAATCCTCTTCAACCCCCGTCCCTCCGTCTTTTACATGATCTCCCTCTTTTCCTTGTTCCTTCCATTGTAGCTGTCACAGTTTGTTTTGGCATTCACTGGTTTTGCATTCTTTCAATATGACCACACCATCTTAGTCAGAGGGATTTTATAAAGCTTACAACTAAATACTCCTATAATAATATTCTAAATGAATTTTCAATTTTTTTTCTCATGGCACAACAACTCTACTTGGGCCTGGGCCACCTCATTGTTGAGGTTTCAAGATCACGCACACGTTCGGTAGCACTTCTCTGGACAAGTGATCAGCTTGTCGCAGAGACCTCTATCTGGCAACACACAACACAAGAGACAGACATCCATTCCCCTGTTTGGATTTGAATCTGCAACCCCAGCAACCACAGACTTACACCTTCATGTGGCCACCAGGATCGGTAATTAATTTTTATAGGGAGTGCAAATACCTATATGAACTGGATGTTTTAATGAGGATCAGAATGCTTATGACTTAACTTGGCATAGCACCACTGATTAGAAGTCACTGCCATGAAATTTATTTCCCAGGATGGGAACAGTGGTGGTCACCAGCCCACACCTTCCCTACACGTTTCCCAGAAATTTCACCTCTCTTCTTGTATTAACTTTTGCTTGATACCCAAATTTTGGACATGTAGTACAATTATCACAAATGATCGGGCAGTCACTTCACACTGAAAATGATTAATAAGGTTCCCCAAAATACTGTCAATATAGTTCATTATTTATGTGACACGGTCATCCCAGAACAAGACTAACATAAATGCTGTTGCGCACAATGAAATAAAAGTTGTTCTCAATTGAGAAAATTAAAATGCAGTAAATAATGCTTGGAATTTCAATGCCACTGTTCTCATGACTTACAGAAATCTGAAATCTTATAACATAAATATTTTCCAGAGCAAACTTCATAAATCACTCTTTACAGAATCGCACCACAAAGCACTTCAACAATAAGTAATGACAAATAGCAGCTCAGTTTTCATGAATAACAGTTAGAGCTATACCATATTCCAGAAAAAATGTTCAGAACCAAGAAACTTAAATGCACTTACCTAACTAGTGCTTGGACCATCTCAGAACAAGTTGCAGGAGACCCAGCCATAACTACAATTGGTTCAGCAGTGAGAACCAACTCCCAGAGTAGATGAACATGTGAAATCACAGGTAAGAAACAACGAAATATGTGAACCTCATGCACTGAGGACAATACAGTTGGTGTTGGTGAGGGAGACAGATTCATTTCAGAAAGAGAACCTGGTATTGCTGGAACACCCACTTTGTTACTATGGCTTGGAATGTGGGCCTGCAATACACAGCAACATTACATGCATTAGCTGCATGCTGCAAACGCAATACATCACTTGTAACATCTGGCATGTGCCCTTTGTAAGAGTTACATTTTTTCAATGAAAATTACACAGTGAAACCTGTCTTTGATGGAACCTGGACATAACGGAAACCTGTACAAAACGGAACCTGCCTGCAAAGAAAAAAATTTCAGGCCCTTGTTCTTCCATTACAGGTTGGTTTCACTGTGTTAGGGTTATATGAGTGACAAAATACTATGACAATAGTCACACTAGCTCTATTTTAAATACATCATACATATACTGTTTATTTATTTTTATTTATTTATTCATTTATTGAACTTTCTCAATTATCTCACTTTTGTTAAAATACAATGTTTCAGAAGCTGGCTCTACTTCTATCATAGGTAATAAATAAATATTATGAATCCTAACATGCTGACCTTCTTGGACTGAGCCAGTCCATTACCTAATAAGCAGAATGGTTTCAGTCAGGGTAAATATCCAATATGAACACTGTGCGGTAAGAAGCAAAACCAGATCCACAAAATTCTAAATATTCATACAATCCCAAAATGACACTACTTTTGTCAAAACCAAAATTCATGAAACAAGACAAAAATGAGATGAAGGATAAAGTAATTTGACATTGTAATAACACACTTTCAACATGGACTTTGAGACTTCTCTCGTGCAGCTTTAATGCACCCAACGTATATCTCACTTTCAGGAAACATGAATGTATCAGTCACTACTTGCCCTCAGATGCTCAAACATCATTTGCCAAACATTATTTCTATTACCTGCAAGTTTGACACAGTCATCCAAGTTAAAACATACATTCCAACCAAAGGATACATAATGCCTCATTTTTTAAAAGCTGTATGTCCAAAGACCTTGTGCCAACAAAGTCATCTCAACTCCAAAATTACATTCATCCACTTTTTATAACAAGCAAGATATACAGTTCACAGCATCCCTTTTCAGATGAGGAGTACTGATGCACGTTGTTTAGTTCACAACTCGTTCTACAGATAAAAGCTAAAACCAAACACCTGAAAGAAAACCTTTCTATGAAGCAGTATGATTACCTGTAACACAGTTCCAAGGAGTGGCAGATTAACAGTTTCTCCTGGGGTAGGATTCGGCCACTGATCTATGTCATGACAGGCTGCTTCAATACTTGGTTCACCATTATCAAAAAACTCAGGGGCAATTAGAGCACATATCTCAGTGAACAAACTCACAAAAGGGAGACGAGTTACAATCACAATGCTCTGAAATAATCAACATTGTAAAATTATTAGAAATGGGGTTTACTAAAACAACTGCAGATACTTTTTAACAAAAAAGGGGGAATAAAACCCTCATCCAAAACCCACAGATTTATTTTTGAGAATAGGTCCGGCATTACATTTCAGACGTCTACCCATCAATAATGCCCTACAGGCAAAAGTTGCCCAGAAATTCCAATTTCCCAAGTTTATAAATTCACTTTACTAGCGTACACATTTGATAGCACACTTGGACATAGGACTGGTCTGCTGCAGGGCTTCCACCAGTATGAGATAACACACACAAAAGAAAGAGTGCAGCCATACATCCATGCTCCAAGTGGGATATGAACCCACAATCCCTGTGCTCAAGCAGGAGAAAACAGCACACACCTTAAACCATATGACTGGTATGATCGATCCAAGTGGAATGTACCATTACAAAACTTATTTTTTTATGCTTGTTGGTCAACATTTTTGTACTTACAACATATCAATACTGTCACTGTTCAAAATATATACCTGTAAGCTAATAACATTGTATGTACCATGATAAGCCACTTCTTGGATTCAAAAATAAATTGCACAACATAAGTTGTAAATTGTAATTAATCGAACTGAATTGAAATCAAAGTGAGTACCATGATCTTGCTGCCAATTTTTTGACCCTTTAAAGCATAATGATTATTACAAACTACCAGGTGGACTAACATTAAAATAACTAACTAACTAACTAACTAACTAACTACATGCAGCAGCATTAGCTGGTTAATCTGTATGATGGAGATACAAAGGTTTACTATGAGCTAGGAACTCAATATTTAAATCTAATGTTTCAAAATAAAGACGCACCTTCTGAAAATATCCTCTTGGTACAGACTTATCCTTCACTTGTCTAAAATAGACATATCCATAATAATAGCCAGGATCCACTTGAAGGTATATAGGGCATTTTTGATTGTATAGCTGATGTTCTGGAAGCAAGCCATTTCTACCAGGTGACTGTCTTATTCTTACATGAAACTGTGTGTCACCCATACAACCAGAGTTTGAATCCGGAAAAGCCAAGTAGCATATGTTTGACTTCTCTTGCTCTGATAATTTTATGTGACCTGGGTAAATAATCTAAAAATGCATACAGAATCCCGTAAGTCACAAATATATGCAAAGGAAAAATCAGGTAGGTGAATATACACTTAACAGCACCTACTTACCACACCACACCTTTCTGGCAATATTATTTAAAAAAAAAAAGCTATACATTTCATTTTTACAAGAAAAAATATTCACTCTGCAAAAATAAAAACTGATGTCCTCCTTACAGCACTGTTCTTCTCAACCACTATTCTGATTAACATTGTCACATGTACACAAAAATGTAACACACAAACAATTGGTGTATATTAAAATATGTAAAACCAACATAATTAACCCCATTAGGAAGTATTATTCTTTGGGAGGCGAGTCATTCCACTGGTTAACAAAATTCCCATATTCATAAAGGTGTAACTTAATTAACATGTCCACAACAGCCCACTCCGAACTGTATACTGAGGCAGTTCACTCATCACATAATATTTCTTTAAAATCAACTTTTAATATTATCCTCTCATTAAATACTACATCAACCAAATGAATACCTTCTTTCAGAATCCTAAATGAAGGCTGTCGTGTAATGAAAATACCAAAAATAAAAAAAAGTTTTCTACCAACGTTAGGCATTCAGTTTCCATGTTAATGACAGAAACTCAGTCTGTGTTGACACCAGTCACTTCAGTTACTGTGTCTGTGTTGGCAAACCACACGCATTGTGGTTTCCACCACATCTGATGCGAAAACACAGCAATGCAAAAATTTGAATAACCACAATTTACCGTCGTAAGTACTGTTTCTGCCCTGTAAATAGCAGTACTTCTGTGTGAATGAAAAATATTTTAACAGTTACGTATTACGAAAAGTGTATGTTAAACCAAAATATATTCCTACCCCACACATCAAAGAAAACCAGGCACCTATCTTGGAAGGGGGTTCAATCACAAAATTAGGCTAGCATGAGGTGAAAGCTCAGATACAGGTCATGTTCCTGCTTACCTCCAACGCTTGACCAAGCTCTAGATCGAAAGTAACAATACATATGCAATGAATCCAACTAGAAAACCTGTCCCATGGCAAGAGTGAAGAACTTTTCAACGTATGTCCACATTCCTCATCTAGATCTTCCACACACCTACCACCTTCACCACCCTCCTCCGCCATCTTCAATGTTTATCGACCTTAACGCCATCTACAAACGCAATGCGAGCGGATGTCTTCCACATTCTTGATTGTGGAAAGCACGCATCAGCATCTTCGCGCAGCAACGAAAGTTACTCGAACCGAACACAAATCAGCTTCACTACAACCCTTTACAAGCGAAACGTGTCTGGTTTATATAAGGACTCAGTGCGTACCGCGCAGTAAACTGTCCACAATCCGTTGAAGGTGCATAAGGCAAAAGTTTCTGAATGTTTGGAGATCGCACAAAACACATGAATGAAATGTGAGCACTATGTAGAATTTTTTAATATTAAACCTGGTGGTCAAGTTACCGCTAGGTTCTAGAAGGATGATGTCAGTATTTGCCCACGTATTCACTCATCTGAACCCATTACAGATAGACACAAATTAAACTTGTATACGGCCACTTGTCCAGGAAGTGTACAGTACCCAGATGCTGGAAGGGCTAGTTCCTCCCTGGTACCCACACCAATCTCCATGGCATCCTACAGCCTGGGCCAGCCATTGCTTACAGACCTGTCATGTTTGTTCCTTTCCTTATATGCCATGGCTCAAGCAGCAATCAGCCTCTCACTGCTGAGGCCTAGGTTTGATCCCAGGCCAATGCATGTGAGATCTGTTGTGAATGTAGTGAAAGTGGGGCATGTTTTGCTCATCACCAACATGATACACCCTTCACAATGGACAGCACTGTGAAATAACACACTTTCCTTACATTCATTTTTAATGTTCTACTTATTGTCTCATACATACTGACATTTACATGAGAGTTTATTACATAAGAGATGCCACATCTGAAATACTTGATGCATGGAAGGTATTCCATCACCCACCTTATTCTTATGAACCTGATGACCCAACAAAAAGACAAGCAGAAACTCAATTACTTCACAGTCAAAGACAACTGTTGGATCCAGTGGAGTACACTTTTAAGTTTCCAGTATAATCATAACCCTTAAGTACATGAGCAACACTTTTCAACAATGCTTCCCAAATCTTCAGTCACATCGTTCAAAATGAATATGTGCACAAACAAACACCAGTAAATGTGCACAATCCCTTCATGTACAATTGCATGCATGTTCTCCAGTTATTTTACTAAATGTGCACAACCACTGGTGGATGTGCACATTCAACATATTTCCCTCTTCACCTTAACATATGCATTCCACTAAGTTTCACTTTCATACTTTCTTCTAACTCCCATTCATTTTCACCCTTCCAACACCCAAGGCCTGACTCCTTCCATATATTTGCACAACATAACAAACAGCAACACACACTCATTTTCCTGGTTATCAACGTGCTTTGTAACAGAAAGCATAGACCTCTCTCACTACCTTATCTTCACTCCAGCTGTCACATACAACACAAAATTTGACATTAGTATTACTCTGCATACTACATGAGCATCTATATAGACACAATAAAACAAACTGACATGACAAAAGAAATTTCACCCAATCTGACAGAATATTCTGCTACTGGAATGCTTCCTATAAATCGCCAACTTCAGTGTGAGGTGTGTCAGTAAATGCAGTCAGTTTTGAACTACAGTGGAATTCTACTTTCATTTGTAGCATATTATTGTGTTGGTTCCAGCAAAATAGTCTATGTTATTTTCCATTAAACAAATGATTTTTTTACACTAATTTCATGTACTTACATTTTGGTTCTACTGTCATCATAAAACCATGTTACATAACAATGAGCAGGAAGCATGTAACTCATATACATGCCACTATTTAAAATATGGATGGGCCTCTCAGGACATTAAACAGTGCATAGCAGGTACAATGCCTCATCTATGGGCAGAAATTGTCATATACATACACAACAACTTTCCAAATAATTTAGATGTTTAAAATACTAAAACCTGCATTATTTTCTTCATTAAATGATGAAGTCTATGTAGCTGGTCATAATACAGTCAAACCACAAAATGGCACCTCCCTCATTTAGCACCCATCAAAGTCTGTGAACAGGAATTCCATGTTATACAGCATTTCAATTTACTGCCACCATCAACACACTGCCACAAACTGCAGTGAACAAACAGTGGTGGCATATCAGCTGTTGACTGTATATAGTGCTGACCCCGATTATTTTCATATCATAGACAATGCTGATTCCAAAATGCAGTTATGTAAGAAACAAATCGATAAATATAAATATTAAATATATATGGAGGTAATATTAGTTAAGAACATAGTCTAGAATGAATACTTACTGAGATATGATTGGTGTTGTCTGTCCATGGACAGAGTACAAATTGGCATGTGTGATACAGTAAGCTGCGCACTACATTTTCTTATGATCAATAACCACACTGAAAATCAGGTTGCAGGTATCTCCATATGCATTATTCACATACATTCTTTTCACATTTTAATGACATACAGTGGTTGCACGGTCTGGGGTTCGAATCCTGGGAGGGGCAAGACATTTTTCTCTTCTCCAACATGTGCAGACAGACTCTGGGGCCCGCCAAGCCTCCTGCTCAGTGGGTACCACCAGGGTTCTTTCCCAGGGGTAAAGCAGCTGGGGTGTGAAGTTAACCACTCATCTCCATCTACTGCCCAGGTTAAGATTAAGTGGAGCTATACCTCTACTCCTCCTATATGCCTTCATGGCATGGATAGGGAGAACATTATTATTATTATTATTATTATTAGTAGTAGTAGTAGTAGTAGTAGTAGTGGTGGTGGTAGTAGTAGTAGCAGTAGTAGTAGTAGTAGTAGTAGTAATTAGGAAAGCCCAGACAAAATCAGAGCACACTCAACACATAATAGGCACGTTTTGATACAATCAATATTCTGTAGGTAAAGTAAGAACATATACATGGATGAAATGTACGAGTCATAGCCAAGATTCAAACCACGCCTCTTCCAAGCATGGTACCAGATTTATCTCAATATAAGATGACCCCCTGAAATATACTAAATTGTTAAGAAAATTCGGTACAAAATATGTTTAATTTTGTGCACAACTGAAAAGCAACCCCATTTTCCAGACAAATTAGTAGAAATTCTTGAACTTATAGTTGAGTAAGTATGGTATAAGCATGATGTATTTATTACTCCTTGAGCTAACTCACTCAGTGAAGGAAAATCTTAGTCAGCTCCACCCATTCTCTCAGCAACCCAACTTTTGAATTTGGTACTATTCAAAACCATCACTGTAAAATTTATGCTGAACCAATATCAATGCAGGCAGTCTGCAGCTAATGCTTGTAACCTGCCACAAATACTAAAGTATCAATCTCATACTCTTCCACATTATCATGCCAGGAAGTGCTGAGCCCCGTTCGATCCAACACATTGGATAGCAATTTATTCCCAGCACAATCTCAGATACAAACAAACACTGGCACATGTCATCAGACTTTTAAGCTTTAATGCTAGCCTCACCGCTATTAAGTGCAATCTGATTTTTACAAAGAATCTGCTGACCAAACCACTGTGGTATTACCATTACACTGGGTTTTGAGGTAACTCCACTAACAAAATCTAAGTTGAGGTTCAGTTTTTATATGTTTAACCTTTAAAACACCAGGCATTACAAGACATGTATCCCCTGCTGGCCCTATTTAAACTCCAGCATTTGCCAGGCTATGTCTTTCAGTCAGCTAGGGACACCAACAGTGGGCCTTTAAAGTTTAAATTGCTGATAACTGCAAACAAACCTGTATGGCCCAGCTTAATCAACAACTACATCAGAACAATGACGTCTGAAACAATATAAAATTTGAATGACATTTCATCAGTCACACCTCAGTAAAGTTTGTGTGAAGAACAAGTGTACATATCCCTAGAAAACAAAATTCAAAAATGATCTATGCACGCAAAGCAAAATCCATTACATACAGGCACGCGCCCAGTAACTCATTACTTACTAACCCTTTTAGTGCCGGGTGGCTGATCTGTCAGCCACCAGTACTATGGCATGTTATGCCACCAGGCTGGCCTACGTGCATCGGGCCTTTAAGGGCTCAAACCCATTATACTCTATTCTTCTATTCTATGCCAATAGACAATACACTGGTCACCACTGTGTGTTAAGCCTCCTTGTCCAGGAGGTTTCAGCAGCAATCACTCCACTGCATAGTGTGACAAATAAAAACTCGCATTTTATGGGATGAGTTTTGCCCTCTTTCAAATCTGACTCCTTTGTAAAATAAAGTTCCTAATACCCACGGTCAATTTTGCTGCCCGCCCCCCCCCCCCAAACCAGTGTTACTAACCAAGTTACGCTTATGGTATAACATACCCATACAGCCTGGCACTACAAGTCAGTCAGTCAGTATAACAGTAATTAAATACAAAAACAAATAAAGCCAAATGTACATCATGTTATATCTGTCAGCGCAACCTAACACATGCTGCAAATATGGATATATGGATGCAAGTCTTTGTACAAACGTCTACTTGTTTCCCAGTAAAACAAAATACTGGAAAACAGTTCAAGTTTACAAACACCAAACAAAAGTATAATTTAACCTTCATGTGGAATATGTTTTTGTACAACATATATTATAAGACATGTAAAATAAGTTACAAGTTTAAAAATTCTTACATACCTCTCACCAAAATCAAAATCAAATGCAGAAAAAACAAAAAAAGAAAAATTGAGACATCAAACTGACATTTAACTGCATAATGCAGACTGCTGGTGATCACATACTTCACTACTTGTCACACATCATCCATTCTACACATAGCATCATATAGGCAAACAGTCAATAGTGCACACATGACAGTTATGACACCACATTTCGTGCTGTGCTTCACACCACTGCTCACAATTCAGTCACCACAAGTACACAATACAAAGACACAAGTTGACTGCAAACCATGTGGATGCCAAGGTAGTGACAAACTATGAGCCTCCTCAGAGTGATAAAAATATGTGTGAATCATCAAACTAAGGCCTATACAGTATTCGCATAAAAGGTTGTGGGTTCTGCGTGTTTACAGAATGGTCTCATTTTTAACTTACTATTTCTGTCAGTGCAACCGACATATCAACATATCTGTACTACCAAAACTAACATTCTCCACTGGGATCAGTAAACAAACTACCTTTACACTGCAGAAATGTACGTCAAATTGCTTCTCAATAAAACTGTTTAAGTGTCCTTCAGATATCTGATATTACATTCACTTGAACATTCAAAACACTATTTTAAAAGTCATCAAACTCACAGAATAACTATGACAAAACATACTGAAATGTAGAAATTAACCTTCACAAGATAAAATGAAGTACCACATTTACCCCAGTACAAGATAAGAATTTTCTACGAGTTTACCACTGAAAATGGGTGGGGATGGGAGGAGTTGTCCTACAATCATGCACATAGTTAAACACATTTCATATACGTAATTTCCTAAAAAACTGAAGATTGTGGGTGGGTTTCGGGTGGGGAGCATCTTATATAGAGGGTTGTCTTGTATTTGGGTAAATAGAGGACAACCTCATTACCTGTTACGTATACAACATGTTACATTAGTAAGCACAGAATCAAAGGGATTTCACTCACTAATTATGATATTTATGCACTCACTTTATGCACCCCTACCTTCACAAAACAAATTTTAAATAAATACCATATTAAATACGGTACTTTAAGTCCAACATTTAACTGTAAATATTTGTTTGAACAGCTATGAATATAATAAATTAATAATGTATATATGCACTCATAACTGCCTGTCCTCTGATATACATACAAACAGCATGAACACATGTGTTGATCTTCTAAGGTAATGTACACAAGGAGTTATGCTTGCTCAGTCATTACATGTGGAAGTACTAGGGACAGACAGTCAAGGTTTCCACCTTCAGGAAAAGTGGGAAAGTCAAAGCGGCATGCACTGTTGGAAGAACTCACAGTCCGTAGCATCCGTACCTTTTTGCTGCTTCTGCTGCAGCATGTCAGTATAAGGAAATGCTGAACTACAGTCACGAAACGCACCAGGCCTCTGTCACCACTTAGATCGCACATTCAGGTGTCAGTGAACAGCTTGAAACACAGGACATCAACTGATACTTGTTTAACCCTAAATCAAAAATCAGCTGAGGCAGGCCACACTGGTTTATTCTGAGGGACCAAGCATATTTAATTTCTTCAACAACATAAATTTGACACCCCAGAGCAAAAAAAAAAAGGGTATTGATTATTCAATGTCAAAATAAAACAACACCATGGACAGTAAGTTCTATGTAGTACAGCCGTATTTGGTAAAGTAAAAAAGTATGTATTGTGTTATTACATATTATGTTAAATTAGAAATAATAAATAGAAATTTGAGTGTATAAAGTATGGGAACATAAAACAATTGTACAACTGGGTTTTAAAAGAATGGTGATAAATTACAAGGAAAAGAATCAAAATTGCACGCTCTCTGTATCTCTCTCTCTCTCTCTCTCTCTCTCACACACACA
>BLKM01000900.1:4181718-4377456 GCA_013340265.1 Coptotermes formosanus | reverse complement strand
CAAGCAAATCCTCTTTTATTCCCAACATTATGCAGCCATATTTTCCAGAACTTCAAGCTAAGGCATGAGTCTCCAACCTGCGATCCACAGGCCGCATGTAGCCTGCCAGATTGTATTATGTGGCTCATGGCCACATTTGTAAATGTGTATATATTACAAAAAATTACACAAACATTTACGCAGTCAGATATACCATTTATTGTTACTTTTCCACATATGGACATGAACCAGCCGACAATAACAGGTGTGGCCCTTTTCCATAAAAAGGTCGGAGACCCAATTTTACACCTTTTTTTTTTTCATTTTATGCCTTGGATTCTAAGGCATAAAATTGTACCCTGGAAGGCAGCACAGCAAAATTCCATTAATCTGGTTCACACGAGACTGGATATGTGCCCAATTATTGAATACTCCATATTATCTGATGGTACCTATACTGATCTAAGGTGTTACAGGCAAATTTTTTTTGCTGATCCTACACTTCCATTGCACAACTAATCTGAGGAGTATTCCATTTGGACATCTCCACCTGCAGGTTCAGGGTCAGCAAGGTCCTCTTCTGTGTTTTCCGGAGTCTTCATGGCAGAAGAATTTGATGGATTAATAGACAAGGGGTCAAGAGATACCACAAAAATTGACACACAGACATTCTTGAAGGCCTTTTCCAACATCTCCCTAAGATCTGCCTGTTTCACGTTTGATGCTTTTTCTCTGGTAAAAAGCAAAACTTCTGGTCTTAGAACTACTGCCAGATTGTCAGGATTTCTGAATTACTGGATGTCAGATTAAAGGAACTTTGCTGCATTTCCATATTTTAAAAATTACTGCATTCACATATGAGGTTTTGGTTTAAAAGAACATAAATTATGCAAGTAAACCTAGTATCCCCTAATACATAACCCAAATATATAAACAGACAGGATTATTCTTTTCATATATAATGGCATTGATGACTATATTACACTACGTCTGTGTGCATCACAGTTCCTATTCCACAAGACTAAAAAAAAATAAATTACTTGTTTTTACAGTGGCTGCTGTTACTGCCTCCTTATACTTAACATGACTCCATATCCTTTAACCTCCTCTAATTGGAAGGTGGTACACTTTTGAATATGGCTTTCACTGCCTCAAAAATCTGAAAATGCAAAACAGATCAATCACTAATTTCAATTTATAAAGGATTACAAGCACAAATAAAATTGACATCTGTTAAAACTATAACAAAAAACCTGATTTTTAACTGTGCACATTTATAAACAACACTGGACATGCAATAAAGTTAACTTGAGGTGTGTGTGTGTGTGTGTGTGTGTGTGTGTGTGTGTGTGTGTGTGTGTGTGCGTGTGTGTGTGTGTGTGTGTGTGCGCGCGCGCCCACGTGCGTGCGTGCGCACGCCATCAAGTAGTAGCCTATCACATAATGTATCTTCTTGTGTTTATTTAGCAGGTCTGTCAGTAACTCAATACTGTCAATAAAATGCAAGAGTGCTTCTCAAACCAGTGACCTTCAAGGCTCTGAACAGCGATGTCATTATACAAAGTTGCATATGAAAATTAAAATATTAGAGATTAAAAACTGCAAAAGGCGTTCCCTATAGTCATACACACATACAAAGGTAAGAAGGGGGTGGAGGTGGGGGGAAGGTTTGATGAAGTATTTTTTAAGCTCAGGAGGCACAATTACATACAGCTTTGAAAACACACTACTTAGTGTACTTCAGCTTTTTATGTTGATATGTGTATCAAACCTTCTCATCATCTTTCCACTTTACGATAAGCTGAGGTTCTCATCAGGGCTGTGGACTCGGAGTCGGAAGGAATTTTAGGTGAAGTCGGAGTCACAAGGAATTTTTAGGTGGAGTCGGAGTCGGTAAAAATGTACCGACTCCGACCTCAGTCTAAAATCTTAACTAGATACTCCAACTCCAGAGCCCTGACAGCTACAGTAACCATTAGATTTATACTTAAATGTAGGTTAGAAGTCAAAAAAGTAGCCTGATGATTCACGCGGTGGCGATGAAATGTCTTATAGGTTTACCATTATTAATACATATTGAGCTTTGATGAAGGAGTCAAAGTCAGAGTCTGAGTTTTAAAAATCAAGGAGTCTGAGTCAGAAGTTTTAAAAATCGAGGAGTCGGAGCTTTTGTGTGCCAACTCCACAGCCCTGGTTCTCATACAATAAATGACATTATTTAAAAGCAGATATAATCTTATTAAACATTTTACCTCTCTATTCTACTTCCAGTGTGCCATCAGCACCAAAAGTTTAAGAACCACTGCCATATGGCACCAAATGATTGAACAACAGTGACCTGTAAAATATGGGGAATTTCTCGACCAGCCAAGGATCTAGTAGTCTGCTTCATAGAGTCGGTCGGTCGGTTGGTTGGTTATAAATAAGAAGCAAGTAAATGAAATTCTGTGACCACACACAACGAACAGTTTCACCCAGATCATGCCTCAACACAACGTCTTTTCTTTCTTACTACCCTGTTCACCTGATGAAGGAAACAGAATCAGTTAATGAAATGCAGTTGTTTTAAACATACAAAGGCTGAAGACCAAAGTCCAAAAGAACTGTCTTAAACAGTGCATCACTTCACTTACTTGAAGCTACAGCTTGTGCTTTTGTGAAGTGAAATACCAATTTTGGTAACAACTGAAGATACTGTACAAGGTAACTGTTGAATGTGGTACACATTTCAGAGCAGAAGCTTTGGAACAGTGTTAAATACATACAGAACATTACCAACCTCCTCTGGAGTGCCACTTGCAGACACTTGCTTCACTAAGTTTTTTTCCTCATAATAATGGATGATTGGCATTGTATCATTCATATACGTATCAAACCGTTTCTTTAGGCTTTCAAGATTGTCATCTGACCTGCCACTTCCAGCTGCACCTCTCTGTAAACAACGGTTTACACATACCTGCAAAATCAATTTTTTAAATTTAAAAATTCTAACATATACATACAGCATCAAATTTTTAAAATTTAAAAGTCGTTCCATCAAAGATCACTGTGGTAACAATGTAGATATCTGCACCTACCACATCACACTGCAACTGATCATCTCATTCAGTAAGGATTTATAAAACTGCAAAAATTCTCTAACATCAAATGGTCCTAAGATGCCTCACCTCCTGGGCACAGTCAAAAAACAAAACAAAAAGAAGATTCACATTAGAAGCCATCTGCCGATTCCAGCCATCCAAGTTATCCTGATTTCTGGGAAATCCATCTATCAAGAACTTATGGGACCCAGATTTCTTCATGGCCTGAAAAGAAAAATCACATTACTTTTCACACAGCATCAAACCATAAATTTTGAGTGTTACACTTTCAACCCTGCTCTCAGTTTTCAATCTTGTTCTCAGTATAAAGTTACAAAACTTGAAACTGACCCACAACATTCTGTTTTAATTCAAAATAAGTATGTTTAAAAGGAACAATCAGAGACACTGTACTCTTGAAACATTTTAATGTTTTATGCAATATACAGTGGAATCCACATCAAACGTTCATCTGGGGGACAAGCTATTTGGACCTCCAACTAAAGACAAGCAGAAGTGCAGCTTTTATTTCACATTATAAAAAAATAAACATATTATACAAATATTCAACTGCAAGCATTATACGTTCATACACGCTTAATGACATATGGACTTGGGTATAATGTTTCCACATTAAATTACAACTCATATACTTAATTTTCCTGCAATACAGTCTGGAAGCTGAAGAGCTTACACAGACTTCCTACACATATGAGTCATGCATTTAATCCACCTCAAGTCATGGACAGCTGGATCTTTTTGTGTTGTACAGTAACGTCAGATGCTTTGTGATGAATTTATTCCATCTTATTTTGGAAATGTGTACATAAAGCTCGGATAACATTTCTTATCATACCCAAAATACCTAACTATTTCTAATAAAACAGTCAAGAGGCTCATTTATGCAGCTACTTATTGCCCAAACCACTGATCAAAATGTGAAACTTATGATCATTTTTTTAAAAATTTAATAAACAGTACAACAGGCTATTAACATTTTTCATCTGCCAGCAGAGTTCCAAATTACAGCACCATGTACAAACATGACAAACTAATTCCATCTTGGAAACCAACAGTAAATAAGCTGACCAAGAAATTCCTACCTTTTATGGAACACAACAGTTCACACCATGTTAACAACAGCCCATCAGTGATTTGTCTAAGCTAACCCACGTTGAAAGAAATACAGACTAGACTCCATACTGACTCCTTACTTATATCTTTCTATTACAGTCTTACATATTTATGCTATCAGCATGAAGCCATTCCTCCTTTATGTTCTCATTTTGCAAGCAATAACTTTTCTACCCACATGATAGTGGCACCAAATTCATCTAAAATGTCACCAGTTATCTACAAAAGCAGATGGCATCTCCAAACACCACAGCTAAGTGGGAAGCACTCCTGTCTCATATTCAGCACATTCTGTGCACAAATCTCAGACTGAAGGACGGGTATCTGAGGTTTACCACAAAGTAGACCAGGGGTGCAAAAACGCCAGATGCCATGTCACTCACCTGACTAAATAAATATTCTATAGTGGTGCCTAATATTCGTGGATCCTCAACATGGAATTTGCTTCACACTACCAATCTGGTGCCTAGAATTTTGAAGTGGTTCCTACAGTTTGGAAAAATACGTGCAAACCTGAATTAGAAGATAATGATTCCTTCCACATTCTATTCGATTTTATGCAATACAATCTGAGCTACTGATAGTGTCAATAAATAAACCATAAAAAATAAATTCAGAAAACACACTGTGTGACAATCCACAAGGCAGTGATTTTCAAAAACTTAACAGAAACAAATTATAAATTGAAATATAACTTTTTTTATGCCAAAACATGTTGTGTAACTGTACATAAAGTGAAAACTGAATAAACATCATGATAATATCTGAAGTTGTGCTGCACAGCTATTATTATTATTATTGTCATTATAATTTGAAATATAACTGCTTTATACCATTTCAATCAGGCTACAAGTTATCTCAACAGGAACTATCTTTCCGTCTCTAATAGTCTGTTCAATCAGCTCTCCATACTGCGATCCTTCTTTATTCCGTTCTTCACGAAGCAAGTCTCCGGCAGAAAGATGAACAAAACCAAATTCCTGCATGGATAAGCACACATTTAAATAAAGCAAATTACCTGTAATAACTAGGAACATTAAAAAATGGTATTCTTCCCTTACAGTACGAGACAACCACCACAAAACATACAAAGTAAAATTATAGTTCATCTTTAGGTCAGAGAAAAAACTAACTCAAGACTGGCAGCAGTCATTCATGCTAATTGCTGAACTAATTTGCTGTGTAGCATGCCAAGCTATAGTTGTTCTGTATTACACAAATGCATAGATGTGCTAAGTGTAAGAGCTTCATTAGAGTGGGCACAATAATGAGCAATAAATTTTCACATCAAAACTTACCTTAACTATATTCTCACACTGCGTTCCCTTGCCAGCACCAGGTGCGCCAAGAACAAATACCACATCAGGCTTTATTGTAGAACTCATGGCTAAAGTCTTAATTCCATTGAATAAACGGTTAAACATACACACTGCAATATCATACAATAATTATTAAATAACTAGTTACTTTCATACTTCATGCAGCATACATTAATATCCTTCAACATACAGATGTGGTACATTCTTAAAAGGGATAAGGCATTTGTTTTAAATGCTCAACCTAATATAACAATTTGTTTTACTGATGCACCAACTTAATTCTCTGGTGGTATTTTGGTCTGTGAAATAACTTTAAAATACTAAAAACATGAGCTATTATTTGCATGTCATCAACCACCAAACTCCTCACAAAATTAAGTTTCTATTTAGGCGTACCAGACCCCAACGTAAACATAATGTAAATTAAATTAATTCAATTACAAAAACTAACCTAACCTGTCACCAAATCTGAATGTGTGTCCAATTTTGCTAATACAACCAGAAGTATCATTCAAAACATGGTGTAATCACATGGAAGGACCATGCAACAAAGTAGGGCATAACAGGTAAAGATAAACCTCATTTTCTTTCATACATCCTTCACAAACATAAATAGAGCAGGTTCATGTTTAAACCAACCGAATGACTTACAATAAAACAAAATAGAATTTATTTACATTCCACAGATCCCTTGCAGTACAAGGATACAGAACATGTCACAAATATAAATTCATGACATTTAAATTGAAAAAAAAAAAACTTATTAGTTTGTACACAACACAAAACTACTCCACAATAGAATGTAATGACACCATCCCTGTTACATCAGTTTACAGGAACAATGTAAATGGACTATTCACATCATTCAGATTATTGAACTCAAGTAAGTCAGTAAAATTTCTGGTGAAACATTTAATAAACACTTAGGAGTAAATTCTGGGTAAACATAAAGAATAATGCTTCCATCCAGATAGATAAAAAATTCATAGCACAAATGTATCTACCAGAACACCAACTTAATGAGAATATAGCAAGTTAATGAAAGAGTAATGAGTTCAATTCTCCATAAACTACAAATTAACTTAAACCATCATGTCAAGCTGCAGCAAAATGTATAAAATTTGTTTAACAATGTACACATGACCCAAAAAGAGTATAAAACAAAACTTCAGAGTTTTCATATCATACAGATCTTCCAAAAATTACTTCATTCTCAGTCACATTCTATGCAATGGGAACAAAAACTGCCTGTCAAACACAATTTCTGTGTTATTCCAGTCAACATAATTTTCAAAATTGCCTAGTTTGCTCTTCCTTTGGTCATATTTCAAAAATAAAATTACTTATATATCTGGTTTACACTTGTTTATAATGGTCATCCATTTTTTGTTAGTCACTAGGCTATGGGCTCCCTGCTTGAGCAATCATGGTATGATTCCAGGAGGCTGCAAGAGATTTTCTCTTCTACAAAACATCCCCCAGACTAGGTCTGTGGCCCACCTGGCCCCATAACTAATGCACACTGGAACCTCCTTCCCAGGTCTAAAGTGACCCGGGTGCATGGCTGAGCACTCACCTCCATCTGGTGCTAAGGGTAAGAATGCATGGAGTTATACCACCACTCCCCCATATCCCTTCATGATATGCACACACACATATTTGTCTTTACTTTTATATGATCAAAACACAATTTGATACACAAGGTTTCCATTGTGACTACATCACGAGAATCAATACTGTAATGCCATCCATGAGATTAAACTTCCATTAAGGGCTTACACCAATTTCCAGATTCTGGGGTCTAGTATGAAACTGTTAAGTACCAAGATCTGTGTTACAGAAGAAATCCACACTAGACCGATCTCCTTGTTCTTATTCAATGAAGTTTTTATCTCCTGAGGAATATTTTCATTTACATTCTTTTTGCATTCAGGTCCTTTTTTTATTAATTCTAGTAATGAGGAATTAATCAACAGGAGGAAAAGGAACAAGCTCTACACTCCACATCATCCCTATTAAGATCAGCAATGGTAGCATACTAAATACGAAGTAAAATATCTGTACATAATCCAATACAAAATAGGAATAAAGAGCATCTGTGGCATAATTACATAACAAATAAATGAGTGGAAAATCATACAGTGAGAATGCATGGGACATGGCCACCACAAATATCATAAGAATATCAACCATGTGAACACAGGATAATCAGATGTCTTAAACAGAAATGGAACAACTAATTTTGAAAGGCGATAAAAGGGCAATCAGGCCTACACCCTTAAGCTGATGATGACAATAATTATGATGATAATATGTGTAAATAATGCACTCAACCGCTAACTACAGGCTATGTTTGTGAAAAGTTTATAGAGTACAGGATAAAATGACTACGTCAACACTGCAAAAGAGTCATAACAAAAGCAGAGCTTTAAACAAAACCTACATAAAAAATAGAATTCCACATTTCTAAACAAGTTTGTATTCTATATGGGAAATTGATATTACAATGTTGAGAATGACTGCAATTTTCCCACTAAACATAAATATTCCAATGTTAATATGTTGTTTACTGACGATGTTGGGATGTATTTCAATGGTCTATAGTTCTGCATGTCTACTACTTCATTCACTACACATGATTAATATAAATTGGTAAAACACAAAAATTTGTTTCTTTATCTCTTTCCTGTCCTGGATCAACTGTAGGCGCACGCAACATTAAATAAATCATGATAGGGACCAAGATCAGGCAACTTCACGGGGTAAAGAATTTCCCGTAATTTAATACAAAGCATACCACCGCAATACAACCAAAAACGTGACTTTTATAACGCAATGTACCTTCACCACACAAATATAAGTTTGCCACACGTCAGTGCAGAATGTGTAAATAAGTATTCCACGTCTTTTAAAATTTCACATTCGTTAGAAAATAAATACTACAGGGCTCACCTTTGCAAATTTGTGCTTACTACATCTTCTGCCTCACACTTAACAGCACACGTAAGCCAACTTTACAGCACGATTCTGGGCAGCATAACCTTATACCGCATCACTTACCTTCAGTTTTTGCAACGTAACACCTCTCGAATTATGTGCAATTCTGTCTCACTGAATAGAGTTCTGGCATTCGGCGTTACTTAGAACTCGCAACACTCTGATTTTTACTAAAAGCCGTTCGATCCTAGCTATTTACAGAGCAGCAGCACGTCGTTAGAGGTTACAGGCGTCTTCTCAGAAGTGACGTTAACTAAACTAGGCATCATATTACACGCCGGGGTCCAGTACACTGCCACTAGCTCTTCGCAGAATAACATACGCCTGTCTAATGACTCATCGTTACACGGCAGTACATGATAACGATACGAATCAGCCCGCGCACAAACTGCTGTACCCTCAAACACATTATAATACTATAGCAACGAATATCTGCTTTTATTCTGGGCAAAATGCAGAAATTCAGAACACATACTGAAAACAGTTCTTTACCTTGATGGTTTCCAACAGGGCATTCAGTTCGCTGTTTTTTGACTTTCCACGTTCAGGCACGAACGAGTCACAACGCACGACGGATCGGCTGAGCTAGGTGAGCGAATGGCAATTTTGAGACATACGTCGTTTTGGTGCGGAAATCGGAAGGAAAGAAACCACCTGAAAGACGCTGGTGTAGATGGATCAATAATATTAAAACTGACCTTACACATATCGGTCGGGAAGGTGTGGACTAGACTCATTTGGTCCAGGATCGGGACAAATGGTCGGCCCTTATAGCCGCGGTAATGAACCTTCGGGTGTAATAAGATTCGGGGAATTTCTTGACTAGGTGAGGAACTTCAAACTTTTCAAGACGGACTCTGCTCCATAGAGTTAGTGCGGACCATGCCCAGTTAGGTAATCTGTGTAGTTGCAAAATTACTGATTTCGCTAGGAGTGGGATTTTACAACACTGGGCTCGGCCAGCCCATATCACTGCCCCTTGCTCACTGTATCGTATTTCCGACTGTAACCTGTACGGGCGCACGCCAAAGCAAATAAACGTGTGTGGGGTACCTCATGGGCCACCGTGACAGTGTTGACCACAGACCATATAATATGGTCTTGACAATATCGCAAGGGGATACTTGTCACAAAAGTCAAAAGCGAACATCTGTTACTAGTAACCCAACGACGCAGCGTCACACCCCACATTACTTGAACCTTCAGCAGCACCGATGCGAGAATTTCGATTCCCGCACGGTACCAAATGTCATCACCTTCCTCCCTTGTTACAAGCATGAAAATAAGCTTCCAGCTTTCAATGCAAGAAATACATTCTTAGCATCAATTCTAGAAATATATTTCATGACACACAGTTTCAGAGGGTACAGTTGAATAATTGAGCAATTTCTGCGCGTTCGCGTGACAAAAACATGGACACACCGAAAACTGAAGCCTATAAACGATTCCACGTCAAATTGCACCCCAAGAGACCTGTACTTTAGTCTTTTTGGTGTGTAGTCCTTGTGCGCCTGGAGAAACTAAACTATTGTGAAGTGTCGGCCCAGGTTGATTATTTTTCTGTGTATCAAATCTCAGAATTCTCGTCATTTAGTCACACACAGTCAATGTGCAACTCTTTCGAACAGGGGGAGTGTGTGTGGTGCCGCCATCCCGGGCGGCAGAGTCCAAGTGGCAACAAAACGGGCAACAAAATGAATATTATAAATAAAAAAAATTATTGTCTGCAATCAACAAATTTTAACTTATTCAGCCAAATGAATGGAAATTCAGTAAGGAAATGTGACTTTTTTGAAGTTCATAATTTCAGTTAGTTGTGACCGTTGTCGTTATTTGCCCCGGCCGTCAGAAACCTAGCTACATTCCTAGCTTATGTTCCTCCCTCAACATGAGAGACCAAGTTTCACGCCCATATAAAACAACAGGCAAAATTACAGTTCTGCATATTTTAATCTTTATGTTCTTGGATAGCAAACTGAAGACAGAAGATACACGCTTAATGATAGCAAGCATTTGCTGAATTGAATCTGCTCATAATTTCTTCATGAATGGAATTTTGATTTGTTAGGGTTGTTCCCAAACATCCGAACTGTTCCACCCTTTCAAAGGATCTATTACCTATCTTTATGGTATGATTTTTTTTTCTTCTTTCTGTTCAGGAGACATGACAGTGTAGTGAGTTTTCTCAGCGTTTACTTCTAGACCAGTCTTCTTACTAGTCACTAATGAAGCTTCTTTGTTTTTATTTACAGTTGTTTTCACCCAATATATTAACACCATGAGCATAAAATGAAAGCTAATGTGTACCATTTTAATTTCAAGGCCTCCTGGTTTGCATGAATCCTCCTAATGGCACATTCGAAAGCACAGTTGGAAAGCAACAGCGATTGAGCATCTCTCTTTGTCAAGCCATTCTTAATAGGAAACAGGTCAGACAAATGTTTTCCCACCCAGACTCTGCCATAGGTTTCATTCAAACATATTTTTTATTTGCCTTACAAGTTTCATACGGATATCAAATGGAATGAGAATATTAAACAAGACCTCTCTTCTAACTCAATCATAGGCTTTCTTGAAGTTTATAAATAGCTGATGCACCCAATAGCACTATTGTAAGTACCTTCAAATTGTATGTTTGTCTAAGAACTTTTCCAGTACATTTTGTTGTAGCACTGTGGTCACATGTTGGTCTTTACAACATATCAGTATCTGTCTTGTGACAGTGCATGCTTACAGAGCCTGGTGGTCAAGGCTGGAACCAGGCTGTAGAACCAAAGCAAGGAGGAGGAAGATGAGTGAATAATGAATAGGAAGAGATGTAACCTAACATGAAACAGTACTCCAGCATCTGCCTGGAATGACTGAGGAAACCCCCCCCCGCCACAGGGTAACCAGTCTCCAGGCTAAGATTCTGCAACTTCATTATGGGCTTGGGCAAAGAGACAACACTAAAAGCAAACTGTATATCCAGGGAAGCCCAAGGAAAGGAGGGTGTGAGGGAATTGATTTGTACATGGTAGTGCATGACATCCGCCACAGTCTCTCTTTACACATAACAGATTCATGTGTCTGCATTTACAACTAAAGGCATGAGTGGTCAAATGACGAGGTATAAACATGAGGTTGTTTTTATTTTATTCACAAATGAGACCATACAAAGTAGTGCGTTCAGAGTGCTGGGTATGACAGGACAAGGAAGGGCAGAGACAACCACATGTCAGTCCTATGCCATTATGAGTCAGTTTCCAATAAATTACAGTATCATTTTAACAAATACGAAAATTGACACATTTTATCAACTGTGCATATAATTCATATAACTTGGCCTAACAGTCGGTGCCATTTAGATTTTCAGAGTACTGATTATACATTACTAGACTTAAATGCCCTTACTCAAAAATGAATTGAGACTGATGTGGACGAACCAGTACATTACCTATTGAAGATTTAAACACAACAATCCTGCTTCAGCTTGTGTCATCAGGTAAGAATTACTTTCTGAAGCAGTCAAATAAAAAAATTCGTTTTTCTTTCGTATATCGAATTATGGAAAATTTATTTCCATGTGTCGTATGTATATTATTTTCAGACATGATAAATATTACAGTACTGGCAAATATGACAACATTAATGAAGAAGTAGTAGAAATTATGGGATGTTACTAAGGATGCTGGCATTATTTCCCACTTATTCACCAATGATGTACATATTTCACATAATACTCCATACAATTTGGTGCAGTTTCAATATGCTGTGCTGATAGTGATAGTAATGGTGTGATGACAATGATGGTGGTGGTGATGCAATAACAAAGTCAACATCGTCATACTGTATGCCCATTTTCCAAGGGCTCTGTTGACACGTTGATTCACTCCTTTCTTCTCCATATGGAATCCAAAGTTCTTGCATGGAATCTATCAACAACAGAAATTATAAAGCATTCAATATCTATTCATAATTCATTTACAAAATCTTCTCGCAGTTTTCATAGCTGAAGTAGTGAAACAATTAGGATATTTCACACATAATTCCTCCATACAGCTGTTCCTCTGATAACTATGATTTCATAACATATGGTACAAGCAGATATGCTGTTCATTTTGTATACAGTAGAATTCCTTTAATCCAGTGCATGATAATCTGCACTCCTGAGAGTTTGTCACTTGAGAAAAGTAGTCCCAAGACCAGAAACTTATGGTGCATGTACTGATCCCATGACTTTATCTTGGGTTATGTGGATCTTACTGAGTCCATCAGGCTATTATAATGGCTTCAACAGATCCCAAGGTGAGTAAACAAGTTACTACTGGCAAGAGGAAACACATAACTTTAACAATTCCTCAGAAACTTTGAATAATTAAGAGGGCTTCACAGTGGCAAAATCCAAAGAGAGGTTATAGTTTCGTACAATATTGGATCATCAACTATCTACGATATAAAGAAATGAAAGGACCAATTACAATTGTTTGTGGCATAAAGTACAAGTGTGAAGGACCTCTTCAAGTGGCAGACATTGACAGGGCCTAAATTCACGCAACTGGACAAGGTTTTGTACAACTGGTTTACAGCAATGCATTCGAAAGAAAAACCCATGACTGGACCTATAATTTTTATATGGAAATGAAAGTAACTAACCAGTGCAATTTTCTCCAAGGGCAGTAACAAAAAATGACCTGTAAGAACTTCCGTCATTATAAGTACTGTCTGATAAACCAGAATACTTGATCATCTGGCACTTGTCTGGTTCCATAGCTGCCAGATTAAACAAATTCTACTGTATGTAAATCCATCATTAGGATCCTAAACAGTTTTGTAATACAAGGATTACAATTAGAAATGAACAGGACAAATAAAAATATTCATATTTGTTATCAATCCTTGAAAGCATAGTGGTAAATCTACAAACCACCTACTTAACATTAACAGACTGCGCATGTTACCCACCAAGCGTATTTATGGCTTCTGTATGCTTTTCTGTATAGTTAATTTGCAAGTACTTTCCCAAATGGCAGTAACCAATTGGTCTTTGTAATTGATATGCTGTGTCTTCTGTAAGGTAGGAAAATAATTTTTAAATATTATTTAGATACATTTCAAGCTTCTTAGGGTTAATGTGTGCTGTTACACCTATATGTGAGTTGGCTAGAAGATAAGTTTGCAAATGCATATATTATGTGTTATTGAATTTCACCTCTAACAGAACAATTCAGATTTAACTGCACTGTTATTCCACTACTCTCCACATAATCCCTACCACAACTGTGGCATTTACCATATCATGGGACAAGCGTTTCTATTTCCTGCTGACACAAGTCCTGTGTCCTGTGTTCTCAGCCATCATGTCACAACTGTTTCACTTAGCAACCATCTGTGGCTGCCACGATTTTGTTTCAGTGCTGGAAAAGGATGATGACTGCTCAACACCAGATCAGGGTTGTATGTAGGCGTTTCAAGGTTCTGTAGTTACAGAAGCTTATTTTCTGATCGACCCTTGTAATTCACACATTAACCCTTTACAGACGAAGCGTATCTGTCTTATATAAGGACTCAGTGCATACTGTGCTGTAAACACTCTCCACTTCAGTTATAAAAACTGATCTCCTAATGTTTTACATGGCAAAAGTTGCTGTTTGTTCTGAGATTCGTACAAAACACATAAACACAATGTGGGCGCTATGTAGAATTTTTTAATGTTAAACCTGGTTGTATGTAAAGTTACTGCTAGGCTTTAAAAGGTTAATATCAATGATGCACTTGATTCAGGGTCGAAGTCTCCAATGAGATAAACATTTAAGTGAATAAATATCACAGTTAGCAGGTTCAAGTTACTAGACAAAACACTGAGTCACCTGCCTTGAATTATACACATATGCATATAACATCTGAAACTTCCAGCAACTCTCTAGAAGCTTGGTTTAATATGTCTTCATATTTTTACTTTTGGGACAGACCCAAAACAGACTAAAATTATATACTGAATCAGGTGCTGTGATAACAACATGTTGTAGGTGTTCCCTGTGTTATGCACGTATTACTTTCGTAAGTGTTAATACTAGGTACCTTAACAAGAAACTGAAGTGGCCCATCTTTCCCTGCAAAATGGTGTTCACAGCTCTCCAGCAGGAACAACATTTAGTGAGAAAGCAGCTGTTGTCTCTCCCTTCTTGCCCTCAGCTTTTGCAACATACTGGCCTACATCTGCTGCACTACAGCTTGTGACCTCAAACTTGAACTTCCTTTTGCCATCCTGGATAAACTGGTACTTTGAACTTTGTTCATCTACGGGTTTACCATCCTTCAGCCATGTCACTGTAATAAAAGTTTGAATATCAGAGCTGACACACAAGTATACGCATCTGTTATCACTGGGATCTATATAGAAATATAGGCAATTAAATTTGATACAGGATATCCCGTTGTGCACGCACACTAACTGGAAAAATGTTCCACTTTACATAACTTTCACTGTCTGCATTAAATTGCACAGATGATAACAACAAGTTTCGGCTTGCAAATAAAGCCATCTACTGGTCTATCACAAAAAACACAGTGAAGATTCACTATCTGGCAACAACTAAAACACGTATTTCATGTTTCATTTAACACACAGTAAGTCAATAATGAAATATATATATGTATTAATTTTACACTAAATACATATGAAATTGCAACTGGTTAATACACTGGACAAAGAAGTGTTAAAGACATGACATCTGAATCCTCCTGGCTAAACGTTATGTAAATACTGAATCTTAAATATGTTTTTTAAGTGGCAGACCTGAACACTGCTTAACTTAAAAGCTGAAACTTATCCTAATCATCAGTATAACTTTAACACCGTCAATAAAGTTATATGTAAAATGAAACATTTTCTGCACTTAATAAGCAACTATGTTTTACTCTGTGTGTTAACTGCAATTCAAGTCAGCTGCGGCTACAGGTATTGCTGGAGGGAGCTCAATGGTACAAACTGTTAGAGCAGTTTGGCTGACTTATACGGAGTGTAGTGATCTGTAGTGGGGACTGAATTTGAAAAGGAACACAGTAAATGCCATCCTTAACTAGAATAATGTCTCTCCACTGGTCATATGACCATCATGATGGTCATATCCATTATACAAACATGGATGTTTAATCAATGGGAAGGATGGAGATGTGTTTCCTGGAGGCAGGCCATGGCTTAGTTACAGTACTGAATTATTACCTGTAAGTTAGGGAACTGCATGTGAAAACCACTACTAATCCAATGGAGAAGATGCATAGAGAAGGACCTGAAGTTATAAACACATTAATGGTGTTCAATGGAAGATTTTTTCACCTCCCCTGTGTTTCACTTGGGAGTGCCACAGATATCCATTTCGAGTCAGATGTTATCAGAAATGCACTCACAGTGGTCAGGTATGGAAAGTGGGTCTAACAAACTTCTGTGGGTACTTGAATAAGAGTGAGAACACCTGCCTTTTTAGTGGTGACTTTGTCAAAGGCTGCAGGATGGTTGGGGACTGTGTGTTGGTGACATACAGTTGCTCCTTCATGCCAGTCAGATTCTCAGTCCAGCTGGACACTTCAGTGTGAGTGCAGACAGTAACCGGGGGTGTGGTTTCAGCAGAAATGGAATTGCTTCACGTGGTATGACTACAGCCTGAGGCTTTGGCATTAACTCCTCTAAAGTGGTGAAATGTTGACAGATATGACCATGATTGTTTTTGGCCAGCTTTCTAGAACTTAATTGGGTATCCAGAGAGAAAAGGCCCAAAGTGCCAGAGTGATTTTCTAGTCCAGATCAGCAAGACTGGAAGCAAGGTTGACAAATAATAGCTGCTTTCCACGCAAGTAAAAACTGACATTAATGATTAAAGAGCTGATGATACAGACTCCAAAATTCTGTCTGTCTGCTACTGGACAGGTTTTCTTGTGGAATATTTCGCACAAGGTTTGACTTACCTCGATCAGGAGTAGGCCTACGGTTCTGAAGTATTCATAACTTGGCAAACCTGAAAGCTAATATGCCATAACTCCTCTTCAATCTAGTCTTAGTAATGTACTGCACATGGTAATTAGAACTCACCTTTTTGTGGCACCTTCTCAATTTCACACTCAAATGAGACGCTCTCTCCTTCCTGAACAGTGGCAGACTGCGGGAATGTTTTGAACACAGGGCTCTTTGGCTCTTCATTTGGTACTGAAACCAATATTAAATACCGCATAATTTGAATCTTCAAGATTAACATAAATGAAGGGAACATACTTTGAACTACTATTAATAACAACAAACAGAGGGACAAACTACTTAACAAACAAACAAACAAACAAACAAACAAACAAAAACTAACCAACCAACCAACCAACCAACCAACCAACCAACCAACCAACCAACCAACCATAACTAATTAATTCCATGCAGAAGAGTCCCTCTTGAGAACATTTGCTCAGCCACTCAAGAACTCCTCTGCATTTTATACAACTGAAGGTTCATTAATGTGTACACAAGAGCCCATCACTGATACCCTATCTTAGCACGATTAATCCAGTTCACATCCTGCAAACTACTTCTTTAACACCCATTTTAATATTAGCCTTGCATGTATGCCAATATCTTCCAAGAGATCTCCTGACTTCAGTTTTTCATATCAAAACTTCTCTTTCACATGTGCCATCTTCCTCACCTATGTCACCTTCCTTGACTTGATTATCACAGTAAAAGCATATTCTAGCATCGTGTTTGCATACGTTTATCACTACTTGTTTGTGTCACAACCGATGACTGTTGTGAAAATTCTTCTGCTTGTCCTTGCCAACTACATTTTTCAGTATGCCTGTACCATTCTCATGTAAAATATCTCCCATCATAGCACAAACTACTCTAAATGCAATGTTTTGTAGTCACTATTAAAATTAAGGTTAAAATAAATTGTTTGGTAAGGAGTAAATCTCATTAAGCTCCAAGTTATGCAGTTTTCTCCAGCCTCCTGTTACTTTGTTCATTTTGGTCAAACATAATCATCAGCATCCTGCTCTCACATACCCTCAATGAACATTCTCCACTTAACATGACAGACCAAGTGTCACAACGGTATAGAACAACAAACTTAGAGTATTGTATGTCTGCGTGTATTTTAATCTTCACACTTTTAGACAGCACACAGGCAGACAAACATTATGACATGAGTTCCTTGAATTTAATGTGCTCCCAGTTTACTCATGATTTGACATGTTGACTTGCACTGTAATTTCAGTTCAAAACTGGACCCTCAAAAACTTTTGCATGATCTTTTAGGTTTCATTATATTATGAGTCTGTTGTGCCTCCCAGTGATAAGACATTACAATATATTTACCTTCTTCTACATTTACTTCTAGGCCAACCCCCTTACTAGTGACTATCTAATGCAGGTTCTGTATTTTTAATAGTGCTTATGTTTTTGCATTGTAAATAAACATCAATAGCACAATGATTTGTCCCATTCAGTTCCAACCCCTCCTGATTTTCCTGGACCTTCCCAATGGCACATACTGCAGCAAAGATGAAAAGCAGTACGAATAAAGCATCTCCTGTGCTCTCTGGGCTATGACTAGAGCACTGTGGGCGTTTGACTTCTAAGCTGGGATTTGCACCTACGACTTGCATGCAGGGCAATGAGAAGGTCCACAGAACATTCAGCTTTTAGTTTGCCACAGGGAGACACAGGTTTGAAGCTGTGCTGAAATCATGCGACAGTGCCATGGAGACAGGAAAGATCCCTGCTGCTAAGACAGGTGTTTAAAATGTACTGCACACTAGTTCTTAAGAAACATAAACTTGGAAGACGAATTGTTGTGCTCAACAAACAGGCATAGCAAATCCAAAATAAGCATGACATGGTAGATGATCAGTACACAAAGGGGACTAATGACCAGAACAAAATAGATGGTTATAACATGTTATAAACGACATGTGAAAATAGTACATTATAGCGGGGAGACGGAAAACTTGGGAGTCCACAATGCATCTTTCCACTAGGAGGTAAACCAACCCTGACAAAGAATGAACAGCACTGAAATTGCATGGTTAAATGGTGAGCAACTGTCATGACTGTGCAAAACAAGACAGCATCTCATATACTGGTCCTTATGCATACCTAAGACAACCAGGGTGCAACTGCTGAAGGATTCTCCTGCGTCATTGAATGCTTCACATGTATATATACCTGAATCTTCAGGGAAAATCTCAGCTATATTTAATTTGTATATGTTGGCTTCATTTGTGTACTGGAAATCTTTACTTGGCTTGATTTCTTTGTTATTATGAAGCCATATTACATCAAACTTCTGAGCACCTACAAAATAAAGTATTATATATATACATATAATAAAATACAAAAATGTACTACAAACTTTTCAATGAAGTATGCTAAAACAACAATGTATAAACACATTTCTCTGCTGATAGCTCAAGTTTTGAACACACAGCCTGTTGAGCAATAAGTGCGCTGAAATAAAATTTTTAAAACTATTACCTAATACCACATAAAAATGACAACAGATACAGACATGTTAAACCTTTAAATATGGTATTTTGTTTGAACAATCATTGAGCCAACCACTGTGCAATAATTCAAGCAGTGACATGAACAGAGTCTACTACTATACAGCTGCCTTAATAATAAATGTACAGTTCAGAGCCACCAACACCTGCATGTTTGTTATCTTGATTTGCAGCTGTGACCTTTCACATTGATACAGAGCATTGAGAAAAAGTGTTTCTTTCTTATGACAATATATTTGTTAAATCTATCACCAGTATCAAGTGTCACCTTTACTCAACAAACCATATGTGCTAAGGTTCTACAACTCTACAAAAGTGCGATTAAAAGGGGGTACATTACTGACACCAGTATGTGCTGCCACCATTCAAGCTCCCATTCTGAGGCCAAAGAAAATCCTAAAGTCTCATCTTCGCAAAGTATTGCTAATGCACCATCTTCAACATGCAGATTCAGTTCTATAAATGGCTCTTCAGAAATATTCATGATAGCACAGCGATCAGCTTCTTATTATGATGGATGCAGCCTGGTTTCAACTCAGTGGTTATATAAACTCTCAAAACACAAGCCATCAATACAGTGAAAATCCACACGCTATCCACCAGATTCCCCTGCACACCAAAAAGCTGGCATATGGTGTGCTGTTAAGTGCTAGGAGAATGATAGGCCAAAATGCTGGGATTACACTGAAGCTAAATATGCTACATCTCAGGACCTTACAATCTGAAAAGGCCCAAGATACTAAGAATAAATCACCTAACATATTTTTGTAAAGCTCTGGAGATAACAAATGACTGATAACATCTCCTCAGTATCAGCTTTTTGTCAAAATGTTTTGTGTTGTAAGTAAAATCAGCCCATGGAATATTCAAATAGAAGTCTTATACATGCAATTTCTTCTACAATACCCAAAGAAATATACGGGACCCTCATTTTTATCATAGCTTGGGGCCCTGGAAGTCTAAATCCAGCCCTAATAGGTTCCAGATTTTTATAGCACAGTTAATCCAGAACAGTATATGAATGAAATTTTGGAGCCCTGTTTTCAAGAATTAACAAAAGAAGAGAGTTATGCATAGTTTCAGAAGGATAATGTCCCAGGACCCACTGCAGAAAAATCAAAGCATGCACTACAAGCTTTTCTGGATGAATAATTAATTGGTACAGGACTGTGGCTGTCATGATCCTGGACATGAAAGTGTCATTTTTATCCATGCATAACCTTGAAACAGAAAGTTTAAAGAAAGAACCCATTCACTCTGTAAGTTTTTGAAAGCGAAATCCCAGATGTTACTCTAAGAACCATGGAAGGCCAACTTCAATATACATTACAGAATTAATGTCAGTGTGAGAGTGTATCTATGTTGGAAAATATCACTTCAGCATATGTTGCAGAATGAGGTCCATAAACTGGTTTACTGACAATTTTTTGACCATGAAAGGAACCTCTGACTGAATGGGCAAAGAAAGTCAATTTTCTTACCAGAGACATGACAAACTCTCACTACGAACTGGCAACAGTCAATCTCTCTGCATGATGTATGCCTTATTACTGACATTACACATATCGGTTGGTGGTGTCAACAAACTTCAGTATGTAATATTTTAATTTGTTTATCAATTGATCACCTACCATGAAAACTTACAGAAGTGTATCTTCTCATTATGCACTCACCAATATTAAACACAAATTTACACAACACTCAATACCTGGCAATCACTAAACCACCAAGTATGGAGTTGGCCTAAGAATACAACAGAAGCCAACATAAATTACAAATATTTATATTCATAATTCAAGTAAGTCGTTAATTCAAACTAGTGAACATACCTATAATTCGGCAAGACAATGTAACAGATTCACCATCTTTTACATAGTCAGACCTTAAGTGGCTGACAATCTTTGGAGGTTTGTCTCCACCCTTTGCATTGCTTCCTGCATTCTGCATAGCTAAAATAAGAAAGCAAGCAACATAAACAGAGGGGTCACAAATAGAACATACATAGTTATTTATAGTTACTAAAGATTCTCAAGTTAACTCCAGAATACTCTTGACAATACTTTATAACCTTCTTTATGCAATATATTTGGTTGTTTCAACTTAATGGCAACATCATATAACAAGAACAAAGGAAATCATACAATACAAAATTCTCTGTATGGATTATCCATTGATGTTTCTGGCAAGGTATTTTATACTTACGTTTCACTTTCAGTTTGCACATTGTCTTTGCTGTGCCCATTGAATTTGTTGCTTCACAAACATACTGACCCTCATCTTCAGGGAACACTTCATTTATCGTGAGTGTTGCAACTCCATTCTTATACTTCAGATCCACAATGTCAGAAGAACTTAATGCCTAGGAACAGTTAAATAGATTATGTTACAGCTGTACAAACATGCACACTTGAATGTCCGTATACTAATAGCATCATACCACAATTCAGGAACTAACAGACAGACTACATAAGAATAATACTGCAATGGAACTAAAATGAAAATACTGCAGAAAAAATCCCAGCTTGATCTGATGAAAATTTATGAACAAGCAAATATATTCAATGCCAATAAAATGGAACTCTTTATACACTCTGCAAACAAAACCTTTGGCATGATGGGAGAACCATGCCATATTAGAAACAGAAAACACAGAAAAGATTGTTTTGTTGCAGTTATAATGGCAGAATGAAGCTAAAACCCCTCAATATTGGAAAATATGTTAAACCACTACATTTTAAAAACATATCCTTGCTGCCATATAAATAATAACAAGTCATGGGTTACAATGAACATTTGACACCAGCATAGTGTGCTGGAAGGGAGGATATATGTATTGTCTGTGGACAAATGTGCAGCACATCCAGCAAATACATTGTTTTTAATTAATACCTGTCACCAGCAACAGCATGCTGCACACTCTACATATTGGTATACTGCTGCACTGGGGATGAAACAAGACCTGAAGGCAAATGTTCTATTGACTCTTCATCTTTTGTCAGCAGCAAGGCTGGGTTTGGTGTTACCACTTTTAACAAGACTGAGGATGACAAAAAATAATCAAAGAGGAATGAAGGAAGGAGACTCCCAGGATATCAGGCAGTCATGTTTATGGGCTTCACCAACTGTGACACCAGGTCACAAGAAATGTGCAGGATGGTAAATGCAGAAAAGAACACGGAAAACTACAGCAGCAATGAAGATATAAAAGAGCAGCAACATGTTGCGACACCTGGGGAGGCAGTTGCTGGCTTTCGGATGTGACAATATCTGACTTCATTCCCAGTTGATGAAGCTAGCATACCAACTGTCTCAGTTGGACAGGGAATTTGTCTTCATCTGCTGGATATGTCAAAGTAGAAGATGAAGTGTTCTTCTATCCACATGGGAATGCAGCTTCAAAAGATAGGCCATGGCCGCATGGCATAACACTGTGGCACATTTGCATAATGTCTATATCTCCTCAGCTATCCTCACAGCCTGATATCATATCATTCAAAGAGAGTGCTTTTATGGCAATTTAATGTCACCAGCAACAATAACACATACTTAGGCCTTCATGTAAAGTGCCTGATACTTTTTCCCAATTATAATCGAACTTGGGAGTTTTTTTTGACAGATTTTCATAAAAGTCCCAAGTATCATATTTTATGAAAACCCATCCAGTAGGAGCCACGCTGATACATGTGGACAGAAGGACAGACGAAACTAACAGACACTTTCACAACTATGTGAAAGCGCTAAAAAGATGGTTCCTCCAGACAAAAAATGAATTGGGGACTCACTGTATGGACTGTAACTATTTACACAACTACAAATGTTTTTCTATCTCATGTTCTTAAGTTAATCTGTATGAAAAATATTAAAGAATATTCTCTCCAGTTAAACCATGATGTATTTGGTATGCTCATACATTACCCTATTATACTATTATTTCCATGAACACACCTGGCCATTCTTTGTCCAATTGACTTGGGGTTCAGGGTCTCCCTTTATTGTACATGTAAGTTGAAGCTGATCTCCATCATTTACTGTTAAATCTTGAAGCTTCTTGGTGAATTCAGGTTTACACATCAGTGAATCATCTGGGGGCACTAAAAGGAAATGCCAAGCAACAGGCTCTTGCAGCACATGTTAAATGACAGACATGATAATAACACCAATGTCACTCCTTTTATCTGAGACAAGTGAAACTGAGGCAGATTTTCATGGAATTAGATCAAGATGCACTGCATAATGGACACCTTCATAAAAAGGAAAATTCTGGCATAAATAATCTCAAGAAGCGATTAGGAATCTCCACTTCTAGAGGTATATGGGGTAATTGTAATTGCTAGTATTGGTAGTACTGTGGGAGTTGACTTGTAAAAAAATATAATTTGTTGCTAATTGCAGGCATAACAACACATGCTTTTGGTTCCTTATTTGCAGTATATAATACTTCTCTTGTACATGGCCCTTCAGGATAAAAAACGTACCTGAAATCTTGTAGATGGAATTAGTTTTAGGCACACGCACTTCCAAAAAATGTAAGCTTAAAGCAGAAAAAACAAGAAGTCACATAACATGGCCTTCATTCTGGGATAACCATGGCCTGGCCTGACATCTTCAGTTGGCAATATTATGCATCTACAGCTCCATTTTAAAGTTGGCTCAAGTAGTAATGTTTGTATAACTGAACATTCCTTGCCAGGCCTGATTTGAATCCAGTCTTGGAAACTGTTTGAAGGACAGCAACAGATAGCACTGCTGCAGATGGTTCACATCCCTGCATTGTCAACTGCTCACATATGTAATGTGAAGGTTCAAGCCTCTCACCCCAACAGGCGAAAGTCAAAAGGAGCCTCACAGTGGTAAGAGCAGTCATTTCAAAGAAAAAGCCATCAGCTGAGGAATTGGCCCAATGCCTAAAAGTTCAAAATGGGATTTTCAAGCTGCAAGTTATTAATTGGGCAAGTTCGCTGCATTAATTTGGTTTGAAAATTTTAACTATCATTAAATCATTACAAGACAGGAATGTAAAAAACACCCTCCTGAACATTATTTGCCTTTGCTAAAGGAAATAATTCTATCTACCATCCAAAAGAATTCTGAACTCAGCCTTCAGGAGTCAACCAATAAGGCAAGTCAAAAACCCCCACACCATTCAAAAATTTAAAAAGTGGGTTGTTCCTCAATATGAGGACAATCAATGGTATTCAGTGACATCTGAAGCCATATCTTGTGTATTTGGGATGAGGAATGTAATTTTACTTTGGTATTTGCTCTTAACCAGGGCAGATGTATTGACAGTTGTGTTGTTGCTGTTGTTGTTAAAATAATTTACCAACAAACAGTTTCAATTTTGATAACTCTAGTCAAAAGTTTCAACAGCAACAGAACTGTAAAGCATCTGTGCAACAACATTAAAGTATATAACATTGAACATATAAATCTGTAACCTGCATTTACTTGCCTTGGGTTATTTATTACAAATTTATAAGTAATGCAAGTTCATTCATTGGGCACACCCATTTTCTGAGAATGTTTCCTACCACCTAGCTCAACCCAGCAATGTGCAAACAGATGTCCCACTGTAGAAGAAGAAAATATAGTGAGAGGCACCCATATCAATGTGTACAGTGTGACGATGTCTGGTTGTACTTCTGACATTGTACACCAGAGGCAGTGAGATTGAGTATCAGCCATGATACAGTCTCCCCAGGTGACTGTGCTGATGGCACCTTAAATCAGGCCATGTTAGCTTCCTTCCGCATCCTTTCCAATTCATTATTCATTATCAACCAATCACTCAATGCCATACAGTCTAGCTTACTGACAGCATTTCCAAATAAAAAACAAACGGAAACTCCATTTTTGAAATGTGACATCATGTACATCCCTGCTCACTCGTGCTTAGGGCAATCACAGTCCAAGGGCAACACAGCACAAAAGAAGAAAAAATCTGTGGCTGGAAATTATATTACAGCAAACAAATTTTTTCACCTGAATTACATTTATACAATGAAATATCATTATGTTGAAGCATTTACAGCTCAAAACAAAACAATAAAATTAGATTTAAAACTCATCCAAGAGGCCAACAGTGAATTATTAAGCATATAAAAATAAATTACGTACATAAGAAACACACAAGTACAGGACGGAAGACAGTGATGTCCATCAGCTCCAACTGAATCCCATTCTCAGAACTTGCAGCAACCTAACTTTATAGGGGCATTTTACTACTGATGTCTGATCTAGGTAAACTTTATGACAAAGTGTATCAGCATAATGGAACAAAAGAGAAATAACTGATGCAAAATACATGAACACATTTACTTACATATTAGTTCTTTAGTTGCACTACGTGATCTTGATGGACTGTCAGTTGCATCCAATTTGCTTCCATATTTTCTGATAGTGCGCTTGTCAGACGTGTCTTCAGTACTTGCACTGCTAACTGCAATTGTTGCTGCAGACTGTTTTATAACAAAACATGTATTTTATTGTTAATGTAATGATAATGTACAGACTACGTGATATGACATGTAACAAAATGTCAAATGTATAAACCCCTTTCAAATAGGTGCCACTATATAAAACTGTATGCAAACAATGACATAATGAAAATAACCAGTGTTGAAAAGCTAGTTCTTGTACTTACAAGCTTAAAATACCTGTACGGAAATTTAAACTTTATAAAATATGGTGATGCATTACACTAATTTTTCTCAAAATGTCACACTGAGTCAATCTGCACTTATTTGGACATTGCTATATTTTACCTTGTAATTGCCATGAGAGGAACTACTGTACTGGTTAGATGATGATTTGTTTGTACTGCTGTAACTTGATTTTCGGACTATGACTGGCGGAGGTGCTGGTCTGCTGGGTTTTTCAATATATCGGCGGTCTGCAGACATTAAATACACAAATTACACTGGCATGAAACACATCAGTTGTTGCTTCAAACAGAGGAGTTGGTTATGGATAGTTAAGTAAGTATAAGTAAAGAGTTAAATTAAATATGCAATTGGGTTTTATTCATCCAGCAGCAGAATAAAGTAAATGAAAGCAAATAAAAGAATTGGAACTCTGTTGCTTTAATTGGCTGATTACTTTTATGTACTCTCAGCAGTAGCTCCTTTTATATTACCCAAACAGCAACACTAAACTACCCATTCTGACTAATCTGTGTGGGTAGCTCATGTAATACCCCACAAAAATCTTCCTGTGTATGAGCTAAGAGTGTTACTCATTCAAATGCATTTTCATAAGTTCGCACAATAAGGTGTATGCATTAATTACAATATCTCTGCAAGCACAGGAGATATATTTCTTTTTGAAAGGCTACAAAATTTGGAATATTATCACTCAGCTAGTAATCATTTTCTGGAGTATCAGTGCAGCCAACAGTCTCATTCATGCCACAGGAATAAACTGACATATGACATCCTGTGTGTAAAATTTGATTGCACTTTCAATCTGATACCTTAACATAAAACTGATCAATGTATATCATTAAGCAACCATGTCACAAAAATACACTGTACTTTAAAGTATCTCATACAAAAACTCATAAAACAAGAATCCATAAAATTCTAGATGAATAAACCTCACCAGAATGTACCACAGGAGGGGAGCAATACGAAAACAAAGTGAAAGGACAGATGCAGTAAGAAAAGAGAAAGAAATGAAAGTGGAAGAAAGTGAAGCTGTTTTTAAGTTTAAACAGAAAGAAGGATTTTTAACTGCCAGAAATAGCTATCCAATTATGCTCACTACCTTATACTCTACAATATTTTAATATGCAACACACTCTACTAGGGATGCATACATACAGTTTACAGAATAAATTACTTCTACACACATATATTTGAACTACACAATGCAACTGACATGTTACTGATAATGTAGCATCACAGCTTAACCCATTGTGTGGGAATGGTGTGTAAGATCTCTGACAGGTAAAATGGTCCACACACAGCAACAGTGCGTCTTGCCCAAAAGCTCTTGATTGTCTCTGTCATATTTCTACCTGTCATTCACAGATGGCAGGGACATGAGCTTGGTTTTCTGAATCATGTCACTACACACCTTAAGGCAGATGTTTTCGTATGGATATACCACGTCTTATATTTCCAAGCGTATGGTGGGTCAAAAAAGTAACAGAGCAAATTTAAATGCCCACTTCATGCACAGAAAAAAAAAACCATTAAATCCCACACAAGGAATTAAAATTACAGGGTCAGTTGAATAAAAACTGAAAATTATGGTCTTAAACTAAACTAGTGATAAAGACGTGCTATATATCACTCAAGCAGACCTAAGGGCATTCAAGTACTTAAAACACACAACCTGAAATTATCATTTTTTGACAATGTGACACGTTTACTTTGTCACTATTGCACTCACACACACAATTAGGTTTGGCAATAATCTGAAATCAATAAAAATGCTGGAATAAATTCTGCATTATTAATCTTAAAAAAATCGTGAAGTCTTCTTGTTTCTAAGCACTATGCCATGTAGATATAAAAGTGGGGTACATCTCCACACATCCTTAAATTTACATCCATTGTAGGTGCATGGTCAGCTTCACGCTCCAGTGTGGATGTGGTGGCAAAGAGAAAACACTTGCCCTTGCTGGGAACTGAACTCAAACTGTCCAGGTCCTAAGCAGTCACTTTATTAACTGAGCTATCTCAGTTCCTAATGCTACAATTAATATTTTATAATTAACAATTAACATGTATATAAAGATTCTAAAATGTAATAAATAGCTACATACGAAATTATTTTTTAAGAATTGGCATGTGCTGGAGATGCCCACTCTAGAGTGTGGCCAGCAGATCCAGAAGGCACTATCTTTTTGGCACATCATGGCAGTAATAAACAGTAAGTGGCTGAAATGTTCATTCATGACTGTTGCATCAGTAAGCAGTGACATTTGTGCCTGACAATGAATGGCACTCAATTGATAATTACGCATTATTTCATGGTTTGCTTTATCTCAAGTGTATGGCATCACTTTTCACAGCACACTGAAGTTACAAAAGAAGTTCCACATTTTCTGACTCAAATTGATTTTGGTGAGTCCACTGCATTTACCCCACACACCACTGGTGTAAAGTTGCAGGATGCAGTACATTTAGAAGGTACTTTTGAGGGAAGAATCTCCCTTTTGAAAATGCCCTTGCATGAGTCGCACTCTGACTGTCATGGTCACAATACAGGTCGGGAAAGTATGTTCTCTCTGTGAGGTATGAGCTGAGGCTGAAGAAATACTTGAACATCAAGCATAAGGCACAAACAGCACAACCAAATTTTGGCAAGATGATATTTGAAATTAACACCTGATTTGCTCTAAGAATAAACATGTGACCAATGACAGACTCGAGTAGAGTGTGAATATTAAAGAAACCTGTCACATAACAGGCACAAGGGCAACAAGTTATATAATTCTGAACTTCCAGTGGATGAGGGGTTCATATTACAACAGTACAAAGAAATCATGTAGCTTGAATACCCTCAGCACATATACTGCCGTGGAAGTAGTAGTTAATGGTAAACATACGGAATGCAAAGGAAAAGTTCTAAAGATAACCAAACTATATCCCAGTAATCAAGCTACTCTAATAGTAAGATGGTAGTGGGTTACCTCCAGAGTACATCAACTTATTAGCTAATTCAGCTTGCTCAGCACTTTCTCCAAAGCCTAAGGAAGGAATAGAAGAAACAAATGATTATGGAACTGTAACAATAAATGGGCATACCTTTTAGTACTTAAAGATACATTATTGTACGAAAATAAAGTGCTGAAATTATAGTGTTAAAAGAGAAAAATTTTAAATACACAGAGAAAATGGACTAAACTGTGTTACAGCTCTATCTTGTAACTGCTAAAACTGTTCTAAAGCATACACAATTCCTATGAAGTTTGGGACAGCTACATGACACTGTACAAGATATGAAGTAACTCATTAACAAGATAATCCTATTAGGTTAAGTTCCAAAAGGCAACTGTGAAGACACTACCACATATAAGCCTCACATTAGTTATCATTTGAGGCACTTGCTGCTTTCAGGACTGGAATACCAGCTTCTAATTATATAAACAGTAATAACAAGCATGCTGACAATTGAATTTGTAATGTTCCTTTTAAATTTATGAGGTTACAGTACATACAACCAGATCAGCAGATACAGATAACTTGGTCTTGCAGCAATAGAAAACATATATATTTTTTTTCAGATTTGGGTGGGGGTGGGGAAAAAATAAATAAAGCCACTTCTCTCTTCACTTTCAATATGTAAATGTTCCTATTAAAAGAAAAAGTAATGTACAATGTTATGTACTGATATTTGCATATTACACTATTATACACACATAAAATACCAAAACACAATACAAACAATGCAGCATCATGTTCAAAATATGAACTATTTTAGGATGATGTGACAGGTCCACTCACTGAAGACTTTAAATCTCTTTCCTTCCACGACCGATATCATCCTAAGATAAACTTGTGAAAATTATCTTTCTCTGATTTGTTTTGAAAGAAAAATGCAAGCACGAACTGAAACATAACTAAATACTGTACATAAGACTATGACACTGAGTGTACCATGATGTTTACCTCCTAATTATGATGTGGCAATTACATGTGTTACAGTCATGCAAGTACAAATTGCAATATATCTAGCAAGGGGACAGTAGACATACCTTCAACAATAACTACACAGCTTGTCTCATCAGAGCCATGTATGTTGGTTGCCACACAGCGATACTTCCCAGAATCTTCGGGTTTACAGTCCACAATTTCCATTGTAACCAGGCCATCAGCATGTGTCATGTTGTATTCATACTTTGTCAGTTCCCTCTTCTCTTTGAACCATTTTACCTGTTAACAGTAATGTCATATTTAACTCTGCAGTGTGCTGACACTTCTACTTACTACACAAGAATAAGTATTACAATAGCATAGAGTACACAGGTACTGAAACCATGATATTATGATGGGCTTAACTGGGATAGTCTGATTGTCTAATCACCAGCAGTGGTTCCCAGTGCAGTGCCCATGGCCCACACAACACCTGTCAAGGTTTTTGGGGACCTGCATGTTTACACAGAGAGAGATTATAATGAATGATCTTGCTCAAATAAAAAGCTTTGTAAAATCAGTCCAAGGAAAACCAGTCTTGTGGGTGTCATGTATGAAGCTGGTCTCTCACAAATTTCCTATGTAGGAGACAAATGGCACGTGAGAGTAATTTTCACTTGTTGCCATTTCGGATTTGAAGAGACAGTATGAGGTATGGCCAAACAAAACATTTACATCCAGATTCGTTCAGTAGGGTCAGAGCAGTAGCACTGTTAGTGACTGAAGTGGACACAGGGAGACAGTTGGAGACAAAAGAAGTAATACTAGCAATGAATATAGAGAAAGGGTACACACTCAGAGGAATACAACAGAGGTAATTAAGAAATCTGGATACACAGGGTCCAAATTAATAACATAATAATGCTACACTCAATGAGATCCTATCACTTCCAAAGCCATGGGGTTCCAGCATGTTGAAGGACCATATAAGATGCAAACACTCAATAAATTATTTACTCAGTCATGTAAAACTTACTGTTGGAAGGGGTTTTCCACTGAGACAGCAGAGCAGTTTACAGGTTTGTCGAACCTGCATTACTCGAGGTCGCAACAGGAATGTGAAGACTGGAGCAGACTCTTTCTCCTCTTGCCACAAGTTGTAGCCCAGTGGTTCACGACGACGCACTGGCTGTACTTCTGGTATGTACTGCGGCACAGCCTTTGGAACAGCTGCAAATGTAATATGAAGATCATGACTGTTCATCTGACACTAGTCTTCTCATCTTTTAACAGTGACAGAAAAAGTAAGGGAAATTATATTCTTGCTCATAATGATAAAAATCCTTCCTTCATCTGTATATTACATGAACATTTGTTACAAAATCTTCCTTACTACCATGGAGTGGTAACATATCTTTATAGTTAATATGGGAATATTTGCATTACTGAGGCATTTTTACTGTAAATTACAACTCAGTAAGTCCATGACAATGTGTACACATTGTCTATTCACCATTATTTGGCATACAATTTGCCTCATGTAACCCAAACTTAGACTGATTCATGACTGAAATCTCTAGTTTTTAATTTTTTGCATGTTCCACATCACATACATGACAAAAGTTATGTTAGCATTAAACAACTTACGCTGAACATTAAGGAAAACAACTTCTTCTCTGTAACCATAGTGATTCTCTGCACGGATGATGTATTCTCCTCGATCCTCAAGTTTCACTCGATTGATAATAAATGTGAAGTCATCACCAGCATAACGTTTCATGAACTTAACACTCTGCTTTAGTTCAGAATTATTGTGGAACCAAGTCAGTGTGGGTGTAGCAATTGCTATGACACGGCAGGAGAACTTAGCACTCTGTCCTTCATAAGCAAATGCACTCTGTGGCTTTATCACAAACCGTGGAGCAGCTTGTCGTCGATCTGGAATATAAATTGAGTTCAGTGAATTTATGAATAAATGTATGTCTGTATAAATTTTACAATGTTCCACTGATTAAAGCAGGCATAAATTAAACTTTTCTTATATTTCTGGATATCTGAAACAGATGATTTACATGACAGCTTCAAAAATGTAAACAAATTTTGGTCTCATGCCTACAATTAAAAAAGAGACATGTATGCTGACTACTGATTGACAAAAAGAGCTCACAAACATTTCTGTTAAGTAAAAACATATTTATATCCATGTTTCAGCAAATTTATAATTTTTACACTCCCCTGATCATAAGGCTTGCATTGAAACTTGGACAACTGGCTGCTTAATGTCAGACATTTCTCACAGTGAAAGAGGAATGCTGTGCCCTTGTGCTGCTCCATTCTGTGTCCACCAAAAAAGGACAAAAAATACCTATAAGTCATTTAACGGTACTAAGTACAGAAGCTCTGGGTCAATGTTTTCTGTTAAGTGGATGCTTGGCATTCCACACCAAGGTGCTTTCCACACTAGAGGTAGGAAGCACATAGCTCATGAAAACTTCTGTGGACAGCACATTGTTTGTTAACCTAGATGTGAATATATATACAATCTGAGTGTATACTGTGCAAAGTCAGAAGCAATCAAAGACTCTGTTGCACGTCTGCCTGCAGATGAACTAAAAATGCATGGGAAATGGAGCTTTATACATTTATAATGAAGTGACCTGTGATATGTATCAACTGCTTGGAAAACTCTCAAAGTTTGTTTGTAATTAACATGGGAAAATATTTTGCACCCATGACAATGGAACAAATGTCTACTCTGTTAGACAATTTAAATCCTCCTACTTGGTCAGTGGCTGCCACATGAAATGGATGCACAACAACTATGCACTTATGGGGGGGGGGGGGGGAGTACAGTTACAACTAAAGAATACTTCTTACCAAATGATGAATCATAAATACGATATTTATCAACCAGCAACTTTCGCAGTGAGCTGTATTCAGCCAATCGGCCAATGGGGAGAACGTATTTGTCCCAGTCTGAATACTTGGCCCGTATCTTGTCCCGCATGTTAGTGTAACGGGAAGAGCTGATGACATCAGTGCGATTACTGTGATCACCAGTCAGCCAGGCATGAAGCAGACATTCATGTGCAGTCATGCGTTTCCTGTTCAGTAAGAATACCATGAATATGTTTATCTGACATGCATGCATGGACATGCATAAATGTAACTTCCTACCTGTTTGCCCAAGTACTACCGTGGACGTGACACAGATCACTCAAAGACATGAAATTTACTCCAAACTCCTGCCAAGATATGGTAGCCATTACTGTTAAAGTAATGTACTACAAGACAGTGCCTGGTTTTGCCTCAAATCCTTCTTCCTTTGTTCATTTATACAACAAACTAACGCACTTCCAATATACATAGTAACACAATCTTTCATTATTCCTACGTGTTTCAGCATATAACTTTGCCATCATCAGGGAGTTCACACACCAACTTAAAAATTGCCTCCTTCGTGTTCTTGTAGTTGCAAATAATTCTTGCCTGTTGAGTCTGTTGGTGTGTGAACCCCACATGATGGCAAAGTTATATGCCGAAATATGTAACAGCAATAAAAGACTGGTGCATATCATAAGTGAATTTGGTTGGCTTTATACATGAAAAATTTAATTAAAATGCATGGAATGAATAATTTCAAAACCTTCTTCCTTTTTTAAATTAATGAGTGACTTCATTTCTTAAATTGAGTGTCATTTCTTCTATGAAGCTTTAGCTACTCCACACTACAATACTAACAAAAAACACAACTGAGTTTTAATTCAGCTAACAGCTACTTACTCTTTGTTCTTAACAAGCAACCTTCTAATAAAATCTTTTCCTTCCTCTGAAACATTAGCAAATGCTTCTTCATCAAAGTCCCAGTCACAAGCTTTTACATTCTTCAGAGTCTCTATGTCATTTTCGCCAGCAAATGGTGACAGGCCACTCAACCTGAAAGCAATGACAAGTGTACAAGTGTAACAAATACTTATAAAAGAGTAGTTCTCATAATGCCATTATAGTTACACTGTCAGTCATATGGCATATACAATTAAATCTGTTGACAGCAAATGCCAATATTCTATTAGGCAACTAATGAACCTGATCATGATTGGTTGCTAAGAATGATGGCGAGTCATATTTTAAACAGAAGTTTTTGTGGAATTGTTTTGTTTTTCACCTTCAAGATATTGGGGAAACTGAAAAGTCCTGCTACTGAGTTAATACTCCATATCTCATACAGTGTCACACTGGAACTGCAGGTTCAAGATGATGGAATAAAAGCACAGGATTTTTGTGGCTCTAAGAATGGACAGTTCAGAGACACCAGTTTATGGGAATGGCTGATAAAGTGATTTTTTGGACTGTCAGCACATAGTTTTAGTTGACTGTGAAGTGTTGATATTAAAAGGGATATGTCACACACTGTTACTGCTGAAATAGTTAATGCTTACTTACTACTTTCAGACAACGAATTACCTCTGACAGGTAAATTACAATATTCACTAGTCATTTTTGGCACCATTAAATTTATTCATTTAGACAAGGTTATTTTAAACAATAAGGTGCTTATGTAAATTAAATCCTATCCATAAGGTGCAAGAAGTTTTGGTGATAGAGCCTTAAGTCTTGTCCGCAAACTTCAAGATTCCTGAACCTGAATCCATATGACACCTTACACTTCTAGAAGCTGTTAAAGCATAATGTACAACAATAATGCCCACCTGCTGGATTGTGCCACATAATATGATCAGGCACTGATTCCAATTATACCAAACAAATTTAATTTTGCATCCTAGAAGCTTTCAAAAGATAATGGGCAAGAAGCTGACATTTTCAGCATATCCTGACACCATGTAATTGACTTCATAACACAAATTAATAAGAAAAATTATCTTTGTTCCCAGACTCAGATTCTTATAGTGAACTTGCAATTATTCACATAGCGCCTTCAGACGTTAAAAGCAATAGCATAAGACTGAGACCATCTGAATTATAGGACACACACACATCCATTTCATCTGCATTTCATGAAATGCAAGAAACTGCTAAAGAAGACATTGTATAACATGATCAGTATATCTTAACACATTCATTTGTTAATATGTATTAGATGGTTAGAAAACAGATGTAGCAGACAGGACTGTAATTTTATGTTATAACTCTCAACTTAAGTTTACACATGGGAAGTTATACTTACAAGACATAAGCCAAAACACCAACCGCCCACATATCTGTGTAGAAGCCCACTGGCTCCCTCTCCACGATCTCTGGTGCAGCAAATTCAGCAGTTCCTGTAGAGATCTTAACAACCTCATTTGGATCCAGCTTTGTTGCAAGCCCGAAGTCTATCAGCTTCACATTGGTACTGTTTCTTGTCTGGCACATGATATTTTCAGGCTTGATATCTGTTAAAAAAATTCATTCCTTCATTTTTTTGCATAGGGGTTACACCCTTGAAAATAAAACACGGAGATACCAAGGTAATGTTGTTCCTGCACTTAATTAAGCATTCTACCACAAAGATTTATTCCTGTGATTAATTAAATAACATGCCATTAAGATGTACCTAGGTGCTTAATTAAGCACTTGCTATGAACACACATTCCCATGTTTGATTAAGTATCACATCATTACAACTTACTGGGGAATGAATGTACAACTCCACTCATTCTTAACCTCAGCATTCGATGGTGCCAGAGCTCCATGACCCAACTACTTTATTCACTGGGAAAGAGTCCCTGATATCCACTGAACAGGAAGTTGGATGATCACAGAATGGGAATGAAAAAATCCTTTACCTGCAGGAATTAAACCCTAGGCATTCAGTCCCTTGCCTTTTCATCTATGAACATCATTATATGGGCTCTTCAACATGTAGATAATATTTCATAGTTACCTACCCAAATGAATTATGTTCTTTTCATGCATGTGTTTGACTCCCTCACATATCTGGCGCATGTAGTTAATAACTTCAGCTTCTGACATAGAATATCCTTCTGCTGTGATACGCTCAAACAGTTCTCCTCCTGACAAACTGTCGAAAAAAATGTAATTTTAATTACAAAATAGGGTCTGTTTATTAAATATGTTCCCAATCCAATGGCAACAAATAAGACAAAAATAAAAAATAAGTACAGAATCTGAAGTTCTCAGAGTAACTAAACAAAATTAAGTATTCTCCAACAATCAACAGTGCTTATACAGAACAAAAATTCAACATTTTTGAGAATATTTCTGATGCAAACAAAGAGAGAAATGAAAAAGCCTAGGTTTTACTTTTCACTGATATTGCCCATGGCCTGAGAACCTCTCATGCCATGAAATTTTATTATTTGAAAATTACGCCACAAAGAGTTATAGGCACTATGAGTAAACACTGTGTAGACAGGGAGGAAAACTTGACAAAAAGAGGGGAAGCAACGCAATGACTATAGCCAAAACACTTGCTCTACACATGGTGTTGTACCACTTCATTCTTGTCTGAACACTGTACACACTCTGGAATGGCTCCATATAGATCATATCAGTGCTCATGGTCCTTTGTGGCAATACTAGCATACATGTTTCACTGTGATGATAAGCAATATACATCACACACAACTGCTCTAAATGTATATGTGTTAACTGATCAGTTAGATACAGACGTCTGAACACTGTCTTACGCAAACTTTAAGGAGACTAGTATCTAATTTTACTACTTAACCTGTTTACATGATACAAAAAACTTCAAACACCAACAAATGCACAAAGAGTTTATTCTCGTCACTTCTACATGTTTCGACCCTGCTGGGTCATCTTCAGGGAGAAACCTTCCATATACTGTAATGTTACACTATGTAAACTGTATAGTGCAACATAGTGTAATGACAACGGAAGGTTTCTCCCTGAAGATGACCCAGCAGGGTCGAAACATGTAGGAGTGAGTTATAATTGATGAGAATAAACTCTTTGTGCATTTGTTGGTGTTTAAAGTTTTTTGTATAATATAGTGCATGGACATGGAACACATTAAATCTGTTTACATGATCTCTACCCAGCAATGTAGACTTACAATTCAAAGATGAGCACCATTTCATCATCATCTTCAAAAGCATCATGAAGATTAATGAGCTTAGGATGGTGAAGTTGGTTCATGATATCAATCTCCTTTCTTATCAACTCTTTCTCCATAGCATGAGAAACAGGAATGAATTTTGCAGCAAAGATATTTCCAGTCTTTCTTTCACGACACCGGTGAACAACACCAAATGCTCCAGTACCTATTTCTTCAAGGATATCATACAGATCATATACGCTTGTGGTCTTGATCTCCACTGGCTGAGGAACGTACTTGGAGTAGATATCAAACACTGAAACACAATCAACGACATTTATATGATGAAGCATATCTTTATTATGTGAAACCACTAGTTGGTATTTACATAATGACAGGCCAAAAGACAGTAAATTGCAGGAAATTACATAAGGCAGGAAGCTGATATGTTCTATGTTACCTACATTGTACAGATGTTCCATGAAACATGTGCCGACCTTAAAGCAATAGAATTACTTTGAGAGAAAAATGAAATCTCAATCTTCACACAGCTACCACACATTCCAGCTGAGTGCCCCATCAGTACTGGGAAAGTAGACTCAAGAAATGCCATGTAGCAATGTATAAACACCTACTACCTGGCAGGTAGTTTGTGGTCAGTCACCATGGATAAAAGGTGCATGTCATGAGCAACAAACATGCATTTCACAGAAAACGAATCTGCACATATGTTGCTGTTGGCTTCTGTGATAGAAATGCAAGGGCAGTGCATGAGGAATAAAGTTAATTTCCTGGTCATCACTAACCATGCAAAATGGTATTCAGCTGTGCACACCAGCAGCTGTGAAACATGGGATTATTCACAAGTATGAGGCAGCTTGGCATACAGTACCACATTCATGACTAAGAAGAAACTGTGTCAAGGATCAAACACCACCTCAAAGCAGGTGTTCACCAAACTACCCATCAAATGCACACACCTTGAATGCAGGTGTGGTAAATTTATATTAGAAAAGCCTGCAGTGTTATCACTGCCAGGCCTGTATGCTCTCCAACTGAAGGATTATGCAACTGGCATTGATTTATGCTGCTGGATTATGGAACAATGTCTGATTGTGGAACATTTCTGCTTTGTGATGAGGCCGAAGTTATGCAAGCTGGGATAACCAATTGCCACAACACCTATTTATGTTCCCCCAGCAATCCTCAACTATTCCACTGCAAGCAACTTCCACTACACATTTTTGGTGAATGTGGGGACCAAAAAAAAACTGGGACACTCATGTGTACAGGATGTGTAACAGCAGATGTGCATTTCCTACAGGACAAGTTACCGTTTATTTTGTACGAGGTCTACCCCCAGGTCACATTAAACATATGGTTACAACATGATGGTGCTCTACCTCATTTCAACTGACAAGTCACAGTGCTTGGATTGGTGCTATGGAAATAGTTTGATTCACTGGGCATATCCATATGCCTGGCGACCATATTCACCACACCCGACACCCCTTCATTTCTACTTGTTCAGCAGAAACCGCACACACAAGATGAACTCTCACAGAGCATTGTGACAGTATTGCTCTTGTATGTAAGAAGCACAAACCCATATGGAAAGCCACACATTCCATTTTAAACAAGCTCAACTGGGAATCGTCACTGCAGTAAGCCATTTCAAACCGCAAGCTGATTAAATATATATGTTACATCACAACTAATGTTAAATGTGGCTATATAATTACATAATGACTAGATTATGAGCCATGGAGACATAACATTTTTCAATCAAAATTAGCCAATGAATAACCACTTAAAATTTGAAAAAAGCTTCATGGGATATGCTGTATACAAAAATTATTCTCATGTTAATACATGTTTGCCTCTTTCCCTTAACAGCAATAAAAGTAAATTCAGCCCAGTGTTGACACCTCATGCCATGAAGGCATTTTAAGGTGCATTCATAATCTTGGTATAGGATGAACATGAGTAGTCAGCCAGTGTCACTATCCAGCCACAGGGAGAGGTCCCCCATTCCTTTTTATTAATTTTTAACTCACACTTTGCACACTTCCAACACTCAACATGTACCAAAGTTTAATAGATATCAGTGCAAATGTTAACTTACCATACTGATCATAATCGTTCACCTTTCCATCAGCCTGACCACGAATCTTCTTTCCAGTAGCATCCACTGCAAACAAATACCAAACATTTGTCTCTCTCACACATTCACCGCCTTGAATTTGAGAATAAATTTAACTATGAAATATGCCAACCTAATGGGTAGATTTCTTTTGAAACAGAAAATCTTAGGAATCCACGTGGGTTACATAAAAATCTGGGTCTATGACAAAAACCTACAACTACATTTAGTATACATACTCCCAATATCATAAATACCTTCATATTGTTTTTTCTTGATGACTTTCTTTCCACTGTCTTTGGTCTTGACAAGGCCTGAAACATCACTAGGATCGCTTCGACCGTATATGTTTTCAGCATAAACACGGAATTCATACTGATGTCCTGGGCTCAGACCAGTAACAGCCATGTTGGTGAATCTTGTACTGCCCACACGGATCCAACTGGACATTGGATGTTCTCGCTTCTCTACCAAATAATTTGTTATGTTACTTCCACCATCCCAAGCTGGTGGCTTCCATGTCAGTGCCAAGGAGTCATGGCCAATATTATCCACAGCTAAAAACTTTGGAGGATCTGGTCGATCTAGAAGTAAAAATCATTTAACATTACAGAATCAGTCTGCATAAAAAGAACATGCAGTGTGACATCAATTATGACTTCTGTTAGAAGAAATTATAGACACATATTTTATTCAGCTTTACTTGTTGTCATAATTGTTTTGGAGCAGCAAAACTACACACAGTGCTGAAAGCTACAGCTGGAAACCAAGTCAGACTCTATGTTAGGCTTACTTCCACATATTACATTCTTGAGTTCAGAGTGACACCACATATGGTAAGTGGCAGACATGTAATCTAACCTACATGGTCCAGGCAGCATCAAAGTACTTGTTTGATATGTGGATGACAACAAGATTTTCTTTTGAGAGTAATTTCCAGTTCTAACGTTTCAGTACCCTCAATTTAGCAACTAAACAGTTCTTAACTGAATAAATGAGACAGACAGACAGACAGACAACCTAACTCTATGAAGCCAGAGTCCTTCAGCTATTTAAGAAATTCTCTGCCTCTTACAGAAACTGAAGCTTCATGACTGTGTTAACACGATCCCACATCTAATGAACCATATGAATCCAGCCCACACTCTCCCACCCCATTCTATTCGGTATTATCCTTCTGGCTATGCTTATGCCTTTCAAGAGGTCTCTTCCATCCAGGTATTCAGATCAAAACTTTGTGGGCATTTCTGATTGCTTGCACATGTGCTATATGCCCTGCATAACTAATCCTCCTCTTCTGATCATCCCAATCATGTCGGTGAAGTTACTCTGTAGGACAGAGTAGTTTATTTTATTAAGTTTTGACGCCACATAAATAATGTAAATGTGTGTATTCCCTTTCTCTTTTGACAGTTTCTGAATATGCCATTAATCGTGATCCTTTAGAACAATTATTTATTATTTAAACCACCACTTCCACAACACTTCCACTACCAATAACATACACACCACTGATCTGAATTTTTATAATTGCTGAATCCATGCCCAATTCATTTTCAGCAAGAAGCCGATATGGGCCACTGTCCAGTTTGCTTCCATCACGAATAGTCAAGATTGCATGCCTCTCCTGCAACAGGAAAAAATTATTAATTTCTTAAGTTATGTAGTAATGCTGCAATCAAGAGGTAAGTTTATGAACACTACGGCTGGTGGTGGGCAGGTACTGAGAACTGAGTGGTTATGATCTGCTGTGATGAAAGAAAACTAAAGAAAAAATCTGGGCTGAGCAGTCAGCTCCTACCAAAATTTAATCAGTGCAGTTTCTAGATGTATAGCAAATTAAAGATCATAACATTCAGTACAAAATTATATGGTCTCCTAGACTGTGATGTCATGTAGCCTAACAGATGGGCTCCTAGCATGAAAACATTCCATCAGAAGCTGGCATTAAAACATTTAAAGCATGTCCAACCTTTTTATGGCAAAGAGCCACACAAGTTGTTGTGGGTTGGTTTGTGGGCTGCACTGGAATAACAATAATGAGTTTATACCTATTTACCTAACTTAATGTGTAATTTTTATAGCACTTACATAATTTACAAATGTAACTCTGTGCCACTTACTACAACCTCGCAGGCTGCAGGTTGGACACCATAATTTAAAGTGTTCAAAATGAATATTTAGTCTTATTCAATCACATAAATTAGTAACCTCCATGGATTAATTGAATAACATTTACATGAATTAAAACAAATGTTCTTTGTAATGACACTTCATGCTAGAGGCACTGTTTCTTTCATATGGAGTTACCAAACTGCCAAATTATAGCTTGAATGGTAGAGAATATGATGGGTTAGGAAGAAGCCTGCAGATTTATAAAAAACAAGAAAATATAACATAATCCACTCACATTTCCAGATATCATACAACTTATTAAATGAACATTTATTTTCTTTGCTAACTCTACAATAGCCTCTAGCTGACTACAATTTAAAAGAACAGGGAGTCAAGCTAATATTGCTCCTTGAGTCACTATTTCAGCTGTCTTGTATTACATCTACACAATCTTCTTCCTCTCTGAATCATAGTTCAGAATAAAAATAAATTGTAACAAATGTTTTGACACACAGTTTGTAAAAAATCCACTTGATGAGGAGAGACAAACTTACATCAACTACTAATACACATATAAATTTCATAAAAACATCTCTTTTCCTACATACAAAAGTAGTTTTAACATTGAGTACTAAATGTTTATAACAGTAAAAATAATTAAGAAAGCCAACAATATTTTACTGTCATGTAAAAATTATGGTTTCTTTGGCACACACAAATGTCAAGAGGCCAACCATAATAATTTAATACGGAAAATGGTAAATGACTGTCTGGAAGTAAATATGTATTTCAGGATAAAATAAACATGGATATAATGTCAGTAGAATGAAAACTTCCACTTTTCAGCCTTGCTTCCAGCACAGATTATTTAAACCTATTAAAAAAGAAAATACGCATGTTTAATGTTAAAGCTCTAAATGTAAACATAAAGGACCTGTTCCATATTTTAGTCATCAGACAGTCTTCACTTACTTTTGTATCTTACACAGCATTACTCATTTCTTGCAAGCTAGTGCATCTCATACTTCATGCTAAAATCTGCATCAAATTAATAAATACTGGGATTATGTAACACTGGGTGTGAGGCAGCTAGGTAAGTACAATGGTAGTGGCAGCAGGGAACTTCAACCCAGCATGTCAGTTGCCTGTTTTTAACAGAATAATCCTAAGACAAATGTTCTTACCTTAACCTGAACAGCAAAGTGTCCTCCTGACTCCACAGTTTCTCCATCCTTCTGCCAAGTAATCCTTGGCTTGGGGGAGCCAGTGAAAGGAATCTTGATCACAACATTTTCACCTTTGTCAAAGAATGCTGTATCACGGAACCGAGGTGGTACATTTAACCGTGGTGCAGCTATGAAGAAAGTTAACTATATGTCAGCACGTCTAGTATACAGGGAATAGATAATACTACAATCATCTGCAAATTTGGTGAAAGACACTCTATACTGTACAGCAATGACAACTGCATAATATCATACAATCTACAAGTAAGAATATAACTTTTCACACAGTATCTTTGCAAAAATATAGGCTTCTTACCGAAGCTGTTTAAAAGACAATCCTTAAAGCTATATTTGTATACTGTCAAATGATAATTATCCCAGGATTATTATAGACCCCACACAATCTGCCATGGGAACGGGTCACAGGACTGAGAACAAATCTGCAAATTCTACTTCTTCTTCTCCTTCCAAGGGTTTGGAGCCTCTGGTCTATTCTGTCTTCACATGTCTTGTTTTGCATCTTCCTATACCCCTGTGTCCTCTCAGTTTTAATAGTGCCTTCTAAAGACTATTTTCATCTGTTCTTAAAATCTGGAATCTCCTGAATCTGCAGGATAATGCTAACCATTCAACTGTGATATTCACTAATGCAGAATACAGGTACTGGTCTCAGTGCCCACTTTTGTGCGTGACCACTGTTGTACTGAAAATTTTATACATGCTTCAAATTAATTTTAATTTCTGTGTCCAAGACACTTTAAGTACAAATATGTACAATTCATACAAGTAGTAGTTTTACTAATAATAGGCTGGAAATATAATACTAAAATCAAAATTAAAATATACAAAATACTATACACACACCACACACTTGATTAACACATTGTGTGCCTAACACGGTAGAATACAATGAAAGTATATGTTTATTACTAACACTAACACACTAAAATGTAGTGTACAAAAGGAAGTTAAATATACTGGCCTGATTCCACCAGAATACATTTAAAAGCACTGTAAAGGGTTAAACAAATGACGAGGATTAAATTCAGCAGATACAACCTTTTCTCACAAATTTGTTACCCCAGTGTCTCAAAGACTCCTCTGACGACAGTTTATGCCCAAACTTTGACTCTGGTGTTGAACTGTGGTCACAGATTGTGATCTGTGAAACCAAATAACAGATACAGCTTTTTGTTGTTGTCAACCACCATACATGGCATTAAATCTGATGTGTTTCTGCACATGTGTCAAAGTTGCATGACTTCAGGTTCTCACAGCAGCATCAAGACTGAAATCTTCTGGGATATCACATCATGCCAACTGGTGAACAGTCACCAGTGTTTAACAACATGGCACTATATACCAGAAGAATTCAGTCATGTATAAAGTTACTTCATTGTTATAATTGCTTTGGTGCATTAAATACAGAAAACTGTAATATGCTTCTCATTCTGGGACACTGTATTTATACAAGGAGTGGGAGTGGAGTGAAGAATATTTAGCAACTTGAATCATTTCATTGACCTAACATAAATTTTATCTGCATTTCACTGTACTTAAAAGAATCTTTCAAGAAACCATCACTCAGCCTACTAAGCACCACTAATATTATGCACCCTGTCAGTGCCTCTGCTGCAAAAATGGATTTAACACCCTCATTTTGGTGTGCCAGAGGCCAGACAGAACAACACACAATATATATGAAGGCATTAGACCCACGGCAATAAACACAAACACTTACTCATTATGACAAGCTCTGCACGAGTTGACTTGATTCCACCCTTGTTCACAGCTCTGCAAACATACTCATCAGCATCTTCCCCATACACATCATTCACAATTAGTGAGTACACATCACCTTCCTTGAGCATGTGATACTTTGTGCCATGGATAATTTCTCTTGCTCCTTTGTACCTGCGATGAATGTAGCAGTTAAAGGCTGTGCCCACCTAAACTAATAACCTTCTGTCATGCCACTTCAATTCCGTATATCCTGTCACTACCAAACCAGAACCATAATACATCACACTTTATTATGTTACACACAGAAGAAGAAATTTAAATTTACTGTGTTGCACTGTTATAGATGGAGAAATGGGCTATACATTGCATCTATCTGAAGGCAGTAAACTGTGTGATGAGTGCTACAACATGTCACCAATTTGGAGTTAAACAGTATTTTCAGAATTTCAGTGCACAAGCAAGCAATCATGCACACACACACATCCTTACAGACATACAGGGTATATTAGTACTTATATTTTTGGCTTCCCATCTGACATATACACATTCAAACTCCTCACTAAATTAAATGGAAGCATTCTTTGATAATAATTTATTAACCAAAAATTTGATAATGGAAATAAATGCCCCATGAACTTAAACGCAGAAATTAAAAGCTGCAGTGAACAGACATTATGTACACACCTCCGTAACAGTCAAGGGTGACACAAATATATCATGCATACAATAACCTAACCTAATGGTAACCTAACCTAATAATAACCTGGGGAAGAAAAATGAAAAGGAATGAAGTGATGTGATTTGACATCGATGGGTAATGATTCACTGACTGACAGAAGTTGATGGTTATGTTAAGGTTCAACTTGGTTTACTCTTGTTGTAGTGAAACTTCATCATGCATACCGGAATTCAGATATTACTTCTACCTTATCACAAAAAAAAACTGTTAAATGAATGTTTTTGAGACAAGGAAATGGTGTATTAGTTCTTCACACTGCACAAATACTTGCCAAGAAATTGTTGGTCTTGGATTTCCAGTAATTGTACACTGAAACTCTGCATTGTGATTCTGTATACAATGGGCATTTCTTAACGGTTTCACAATTTCTGGAGGTGTAGCAGCTGCAATTAGAAACATGTCACATTATTTCCAACAGAAATATGACTCCATTACATAAACATACAGACAATTCACATGCCAATTGCTAGCATGCAAAAATTGTTAGAGTTTTCTAGCATAAAGCTGTGGATGGATGTTAACAACTCTGAGTTAATATAACTGAAGATGCAGTTTTGTCCTGTTCTTAAAGCACTACACTGTAATTATAAATTGTAAATATATAAAAACTAAAAAAGTCTGTGTAGCAGGTCCAAGCAGCATTTGCACCATGTACCTTCCACATAGGACTCTTACATTACATAAACATTTTAATCATCTCATTACCAGGTACATTAACTAGTACATACTCAGAGGATCCTTTATTCTGACTGATGTGGAAGCCAAAGAAGGTGGACTCAAACCCGCTTCATTCTGAGCAAACACTCGGAATTCATACTGACGACCCTCTATGAGGTTCGATATGTTGATCTGAGTGGCAAAACATATCGAGAGGTTCACCCTCTGCCAAGCTTCACTGCCAACTTCACGTTTATCTATCCAGTAGCCTTGAACCCTGGATCCGCCATCTGACTCTGGCTTATCCCATGAAAGGTTGACAAAGTCTTCACCAACTTCTGTGACATTTGGTATGCCAGGAGCTGATGGTGGATCTAAATAATCAAAATAAGGATAAGACAAATGTCAACAACAAACACAACAACAGCAACAACACAAAAGGTACCACTTGTAGTAGCATTTAGTAATAAAGAGGATAAGAATAGAATGGCATAATATGTTAGCACTTTCTGTGATTTTGTATACTCTGTTGGCCTCGATGTTGATCTGCCAGAGACATCATTACTGTTGTAATGCTAATCACACTACAAATATTCTACTACCACCATGCTGCAAAATATACCATATAAAATTTGTAGTCTTCAGTGACGTCTGTATTTTATGACATATACGAAGATTTTTTGAGAAATCTAATCAAAGTTCAACAGTGAAGTGGGTTTATATTGGACTGACATACCAGAACCAAACTTTCCTGACAGCTTCTAATGTTGACCCTCAATATGAAATTCTGTTAAAATCAGATGACTTGCTCTGAAGATTAAATTTGGGATATATTTGCTATCATTCTCTTTAGAAATTTTCATCTTCTTTTCTATTGTGTATGTAAGACTAAAATTTTACCCGTTGTTTTAAATGGTTGTGCAACATGATTTCTTATCCTAAGGGAAGATCAAAGAACAGGGTGCTGGAGATAATATTTTGACATGTGAAGAATTTCCAGGGGATATCTACATCTCTATTCTCATGACAAGTTCCAATTACAGAAAATTCATTAAGTATTATTACATTCTTAAGAGAAAAGAAAAGTTGCATTCATTGTGTGATACTTTGAAATGGTACTGCCACATTTAAACTTCATTAATGAAATCCCCTAATATGAACAGTTCAACAGAGAAGTGAAGGAAATTAGTGGAACTGTGGTTCACAAAACAAGACACAATAAACTTCACTTCTATCAACAAATTCGTTCTGATTGTATTATTATTCGGTGCTTTTGGTTAGGCTTTTCTTTGATTTTACATTGAAATGAAAGTTTTGCACCAAATTTGATATTTACTACATACTTCTTACTGGTGTGGGAATATGTCAAGTTTTATCAGAATCAAGAGGGATCCATGGCAAAGAAAGTTCTGGAAATACTGGACTACACTATTAGTACCAAAAAACAGAAAGAAGTCTCAGCCCAGACAGACTAGATCTGAGTACATCATACAGTACAGTGAAACCCTGTTAAGAAAAATCTTGAAAATTCCAAGAAAATCCTACTTCTAAAGCGGGAAATTTCTTAAAAGGGTAGGACCTTGTAATGTTCATCAAATGGGAGAATTTTGGTGCTTTTTTATCCTGACTTCTTAGGCAGGAAATTTTCTTAACCGGGTTTTTCTTACGCGAGTTTCACTGTATTTACATTGTATTAAAAGCAACTGTTAGACTTCCAAACTTACCAAATGGTGCTTTCGCCTTGATGGGATTTGTTCCTTCAAGCGGTAGTCCCATGCCATTTTCATTAACAGCCATAACTCGGAACAGATACTCCTGTCCTTCTGTAAGCCCCTGTACAGTGAACGTAGTCTCCTTGCAGAAACTGGACACTATGATCCAATGGGTCAGGCTAACGTCCCGCCTTTCCACCACGTAGTGAGTAATACGCAGACCACCATCATACTGGGGAGGTTTCCAGTTCAGTGTGCATGTGTGTTTTGTTATGTCTGACACATCAAGTGGACCAACAGGAGGACCAGGAAGACCTGTATTTGTAGAGGTCATATGGTAAGCAACATATTCAGTCTTCTATAACTGAACAGAATTAAAACTGTCACTCACACAAAATACTTTAATTCAGGTTAGAAAAACTGAATAACGTATAACATATTAATTAGAAAGTTTTAATTTATTTACAGGTAAAAAACTGACTGCTGTATGTTTCAATTGTAAATTATTTATTTATTTATTTCACTGTTGGAAAACTACACACTTAATGCAAAATGACAGGTTAAGACATCCCTCCCCACAAAAGCCCGACTCTTTCCGTTTCTACCCACTACATCCCAGAAAACTCAGATTCAGTGCACAGCAGTTCTGCCAAGTTCTGACATTTCTTCAGGCTGACTGACAGCTGCTGCACTACCAAAAATCATTGTCCTTGACTTTCTGGGTGTAATAACAATGGGCCTTTTTATATGAAGGAACAGAAATTGAATTTTAAGTTGCCACTGAAGCAGTTAAGTTGACATTACATTTCAAAAGGTATATTTTATTGTTTATAGGTACTGTGGTTAAATAATGCTGCAAAATATTTGTGTCAACTCACCAGTAATGTAGACTGTGAAGGATGCTGAAACACTACCACTGTCATTCTTGATGGATAATGTGTATGTCCCTGCATCATTCTTTGTAATATCCTTAATGAATATGATAAGGTATTCATCAAATACTGTGTATTTAATGTGAGTATTTTCTTCAATTTTCTTGCCATCCTTACTCAGAGTTACTTCCATAGGTTGATCACCAGAATAGTAAATTTTAATCTTTGTGTTATCTCCCTCTGGCAGGTACAAGTCCGTTGGCATTCGATCAATCCTTGGTGGGGCTGTAATCAAACAATAATATAATGCACTAACAACCGTAATGTTTAAATAAAAATTGCTATGAAATAATGGCATAATATAGGCAAATAACAAACTTAATTAAAATACGTATCATGTAAGTGCTATTACATAATTCTCAGACAAATAAATATTCCACCTGAAATGAACAAAGAAATGATGACATAAATGTAACATACTATAAAGGCTTTCAGTAGATCAATGAAAATAATGATTTTGAATGTTATTAATTCCCTGTACTCAAATTTCATGTTCTTCATATTTATGTACGTAATGAAATGAACAACTGCTAACAAAAAGAATCAAGACAATGCAACATACAATTAACATACACGACAGAATTTGATTACTTAAATGGAAGGCACTATGCCGAGTTCAGCCCAAATTCTCTGATAATTGCAACAACAGTTCATTTTCAAGAAAACCTCAAATATCATTCTCATCATGATCCTACTACTCAAAATATAACAATAAAATCACAGAAATTAATAAACGTAACTGACACTAACAGACTGGTACATACCACCAATTTTTATACGTGCAGTTGTAGTCACAAAGCCCAAAGCATTACTAGCCTCACAGGTGTAGTCACCATCATCTGCTCCCCACACTTCTGAGATATTCAGCTTGAATATACCACCCTTCTGCTCTGTGTAAAACCTGCCACCCATAGTGATCTCTCTGCCGTTCTTCAGCCACCGAGCCGTAGGTGCAGGGTTGCCTGTTGCTTCACATTCCAAGACAAGTGGCAGTCCAAGTGGAACACACTGACTGGCAAGTGTGCGAACAAATTCTGGTTTCTCACCTCCCTCCACTTCACATATCTTGATGGGTGTTGTACAAGAGCTAGGTTCACTCTTGCCAGCTGCATTCACCGCAAAGATTCGGAACTCATAGTTTGCCTGTTCCACAAGATTAAGTACTGTGTAACTGCAGTCTAGAACATTATATTCATTGCATTTTATCCACGACGCCACACCAACTTCACGCTTCTCAATAATGTATCCAGTTATACGACTTCCACCATCTGATGTGGGAGGTTCCCACTTGAGATCAACATAACTTTTTCCAACCTTGACAACTGTTGGCGTTCCTGGTGGTGATGGAACAGTAAACTTGCCCTTCAGTTTGAACTTTGAGGATGGTGGTGACGGTTTGCTCCAGCCAGCTGCATTCTTCGCTCTTACCCTGAACTCATACTCACGTCCAGATAGAAGGCTATGCACAATGTAGGTTGTGTCCTTAACAAGATAATCATTAGCCACATGCCACTGGGATTCTGCAACATCCCTGTTAAAAATAATTATGTCAATCAATTTAAAATGTGAAACACAGCCTCAGTACTTTAATGAATATGTTGAGTAAAAAAAATGGTCAAGCTATTTATGAAACATCATTTTAACAAAATGTAACAAATTATTAATCCTGAAATTACTGAAATTGCATTGCATTTATTCTAGCAATTAAAAAATGTTTGTGTGCCATATTAACTTTTACCACTTAAAGACATGTTAGATGTTTCAAAACCCTCTCTTTACACAAAAAAAAAATGGTATGCAGGAAAGTACAAAACAGACAGGAGAAAGACATCCTGTATATACAAGCAGTTACAATTACTGAAGGAATGACTTTCCAACAGCAAGATGAAGCATATCATTTGATCATCTTTAAGCCTTAATATGGAATATTACCTCAATATACATAGAAAATTGATAAACCATTTTTCACACTGCTAGGTGTGAAGTTTAAAACCAATAATTCAAAGAACCTTGTCTAAATTTTTCACCTGTACTCAATTTTGTAGCCTTGGATTCTTGAACCCCCATCACTTCTTGGCCTGTCCCATGTGAGTGTGATATTGCTAGTGTCCCAATCACTGATACGGGGTTGTCCAGGAGGATCTGGCACCGTGAATGCAAATTTGGCAGTCACTGGTTGATCAGTCTCCAGTGGATCACTCACACCATACTGATTCTCCGCACGTACCCTGAAGCTGTATTTCTTGTTGGGTTCCAACCCGATCACATCATAATGGCAACTCCTTACAAAACTGCTTACTTTCACCCACAGCTGTTAAAAATATTCAAAATGAAACTGGTAAAATGAAGACAAGAGACATTTTAATAATTATCTATCAGAAGTAGTGGCAATATATTGTAAAATTTTAAATTATCATAAAATTTTAATTTATTTCTGTACTAATACAATAGCCAATTACATTTACTTTACTCCTGTTACAGAGTATGTAGGTATATGAGTGCATTTAATGCTGCAGGTATTACAAATACAGGGAGGCTATTTTGTGCCTGTGCCAGTGAACAGGCCTTCTGCTACGCACAACCACTTTTTCAGTTGACACATTTCCTATTAGGTCAACTGTGATGAAAGTAAGTTATGTGAAATTACACTTACTCCAGTGAAGGGATCCAATTTCTCAACCACATAATTAGTAACTGGAGAGCCACCATCATCCAGAGGTGGTCGCCAACTAAGTGAGCAAGTTTCTGGAGTGATGTCAGAAACTTCTAATGGTCCCTGTGGTGGCAGAGGTTTATCTGCAAGAGAGGGCATTAATTACACTCAAGAAAACATCCTTAATCTATCCATACTCAAAATGGGTTGCACAAACTTCATAGCTCCTTACAAATGCATATACCCTCGGTAAATTCCCTAAGAACAAGCTTTAATATGTAACATACAAATATATATCCATGTAATAATTGTCACGCAGAAACTGCCTAATATTTACTCAACAAAAATTGCAGCATCCTAATCTCAATAAACACTAAAAATTGTACTCACTAACGCTATAAGCTGGGTTATTTCTTTCGGAGGGCAATGGATCAGAAGCAACATGTAAATAAGAAAGAATAGCTTCCTAACATGTTTAAATAAGAAACAAAATGCTGAAATCGACAGTCCTGCCTCAATCAGAGGCCAAGAGGAGTACCTGAAATATGTTAACTTCCCTTGGCTTTGGCTTGAGGCAGGGCTGTCAATTTTTAACCTTAGCTATTTTGTTTAAAAAAAAACAATACTTTAAGAAGGAATTAATAAAAACAAAGGAGATTTCCACCAATGTCAAATCATAAGCTATCTAAAAATGTCTATCTTGAAAAGATCTGTTCTGTAGTCCACTATATAATGATGTCACAAACAAACCTCACCATATTAATATAAATGACTGTAATTCTTACCAACAACAAGCACTTTACACGATGCCGTGTCTGAACCTTCTGCATTCACCAACTGTATTGTGTAGTTTCCAAGATCAGACCTCTTTGCACATTTGTTGATAAAGACTGTTGATGTTGTGGTGGTTTCAAATTTAATTCTGTCTCCAGGAATAACTTCTTCACCATTGATTGTCCATGTTGGTTTAGGCTTAGGATTGCCAATAAATGGAACAGTAATGGTAAACTCTTCTCCAGCTATCACAGTCATATCACGGATACTTAAATCACTAGTTATCTTGGGTGCACCTGAAAACAAATTACATTGAACAAATGTCACAAGACCCAAGATATTGGCAAAAAATCAAACCTTCAGTGCTCAGGGCATTTGAAATTACATTAGGGTCATAGGTCATACTAATACAGTATTTAACATACTCCTACAGGAAAATAAATGAAACTGGCATAAACATAAGACCTTACATTGTCTGAGTGCAAAATATGGACTGTTAAGAAGTAGTTTAGAATGGGATACTTTGGTAGGTTTTGTGATGACTGTAATAAATTTCTCTACCACCTGAATAATTTAACTGCTGAAGAAAGATCTTGTGCATCAGTCTAGCTGAGGATTCCATTCTTCTGGAATATGACACTGCCTCAAAGGGCAATCAGACCCCAGTGTTTGGAGATGGGATCGAACTACATACTGACAGAGCATCAGCATGTAACTGGACACAAGGACAGGTTTGTTTGTATCTCTGGAAGTTCGTAAGTCAAATATTTGTAAGTAGGAAAGTGCCTGTATTTTAGTACTTAAACTTACATGGTGGAGGTCTGCAGACAATTGCATCAGAAGATGAACTCCATGGCCCCTGACCAGCAGCATTAACAGCTGCTACTCGAAACTCATATTCATGGTTTTCGATCAAGTTAGGAACTCTGCAAATGTAATTCAACTCTTAAGAAACTAATAAAATTCATTAACATACACTCTAAATGATGGGTCTGCAGTACCGATTTCAAAAAATCCAAATAGTCCTTTGTTGTCCTTACTTGTATGTGAGCTCAGTTATATGTGCATGTGTTGCTTTTGTCCACTTATCTTCACCAATCAACTTCTTCTCAATAACATAACCCAAGATAGGGGAGCCACCATCATGGCGTGGCTTGGTCCATGAGATAGTGATTGAGTCCTCTGTTGTGTCAACACCACGTGGCGCACCAGGAGGACCAGGTGGATCTGAGAAATTACAGATTAGCCTTGAACTGACAGCCCAAAATAATTCACAAAGAATTCTGCACACCAAATTAATCACACAGTTGATTTGTCTCTTTCTCTGTTTACCATTGTTTTCTCACAAGCAAAAATTACATAATGTTGGATAATTCTGAATGACGGATCAAAGAGGATGTAGCAGGAAGCAGATACAGCCTATCTGAAGGTACCATGACAGTGTAGATCTACTGGAACTAAGAAAACATCAAGTCACACTATCAATTTGTTATCAGTTTTATTTCATTTTTAAGTCATCTGGCAAGCAATGTAAAATATTTCTAATAGTAAAATATTTTCACAATTTTATTTCGATCAGAATACCTCGTTTCTTACACATAGAAAATGTTTATTCCATTTCAGAACTTAATCTTGTAGTTTATATTACATGCGTACCAGGCTTCTGATCTTGACAGCTTGGGTCTCAACTGAGCTGGATTTCCAGTCCCAGGCCTAGCATGGACTTAAAATACAAGACAAAGAATGGAAAGCAGACCATGAATTTATTTTCATTACTTGCCAAACCACTGTCCACAATTATACTTACAAAGCAGGGCCTGTTTTACGTACATAATTATTTTTTTACACTTAGTGCAATATGTTTCCTTTCAGCCCTCCCACTAGAGACTTGACTTCTTGCTGGCCATTTACATGTATCTTTGATAAAAAGTGGAGGCAAATTACCACAATAACCATGGAGAAACAAATGTACCAAAATAAGTAGGCTTCAACTGAGCAGAGCTCCACACATTCCAAACAAAGTGACCAGCAAGCAAGATACGTGACCACTGCTGCCAATCCGTCAGTTTAAGAAGAGCTGGATAGAAGGTACAGTACTGCATGACTTTGTTTCTGAAGTAACAAAATGCAGGTGAGAAAGCAATAATTTACCAATAATCTTATATCATGGTTACATACCAAATGGATGCCGTGCCCTCACAGGATCCGCAATAACAGCAGGATCAGATGTGCCATACTGATTTTCAGCCATGACCCGGAATTCATATTCTCGACCAATCACCAAGTTGCGGATACGGCAGAATGGTGTAGTCACATAACTGCTTACCTAGGGTAAAATATTTGATGTTCTATAATCTAAAGCAGTCTGTCATTTTGCTGCTGGAACTTGTGAAGGAAGAGATTACACAAAATCTACACACTCAATTTAAGAGGGATTCATAACAAAAGAGAGTTAAGAATTAATAAAGTTCCATAAGACAGGCATATAAATCCAATGCATAATGATACATTTCTTTCACATCTCTTTTCCTGTTTTCTTAAATGCACACAGAGTTGAATCTTTTCAAATTTTGTTCTCCAGCATGGTTTAAGAGATAGTATCAACCACTGTTATTCTTAAAGTGACTATCACCAACAGTTTGCAATAAAGTTGCAATTCCAAAGAATTTCCCATCTTGCCAGCAATGTAATACTACCTTCAGAACAATCGAAAAACAGCATTTCATAACACTGTGAAATGTCCTGGCATGTGTTGTTTGTCACAGACTGTCGTACAGCTTTACCTGCAGCATTACTGGAAATGGTGATACCCATACATGAAGCCTTTTTAAATACTCCAAACTTGGATATTATCTCCATATTAGTAGCCTCTCAGCTGGCGTACTCTGAACATATGTTTCTGTCAGGATGTATTTGCATGGAAAACGTTAGTTTGTGCTTATGTCACATGTAATGCAGTACCACATTTCATTTAAAAAATATCACACTAGATTGATAGTAAGAATGTCTTGTAAAATCACTCACTCTGAAAGCAAAGTGCATTTATTTTGTTTTTACAATGAAATGTGAGTCTGAATTCCATTAAATTATTATTTTTGAATTCTCTCAAATCAAATCCAAATCAAATCAAATATTTATTTGTTGAACCTCAAGCACATATTTCTTGCATGTAACTATTACCATCAGGCTATTCTATTCTATCATGCTTTTACTGAGAATCTTTTGTATTATACCTCCCAATTCCATTTAATCAGGTAAATAAAAAATTGGAGAATACAAGCGCACACTTCCATTAAACTGAATTCTCATACAATAACTTGCTACATAACTTTATAATGTTTCCTTAACCCCTTGACACACTTCAGTGGCTGCTGGACTTCTAACCATAACATTTAGCTACTCAGGGAAGGATTTAACTTACTAAACAGCAGATGCAATATCAATCAACGCCATCATACCTTCTGCCATGCTGTGGTTCGTACTTCCCTCTTCTCCACAACATAGTTTGTAATGTCAGCCCCTCCATTGTCTTTTGGGGGATTCCAGAAGAGTGTGAGTGCATCACCAGCGAACTCATCAGCCCTCAGATTCTCAGGTGGACTTGGACGATCCAACACCCTTACATTAATAGTGGCTGTGTCAAAGCCAGATTGATTTTTCAACTGCAGGCGATACTGACCTGTGTCAGACCTCTTTGAATTTTTCACTACAATGCTGGCATAATCATCAGCCAACTGCAACAAGAAGATATAGTTAGTGAATTTAAAGGGAAATTTGAGTGAAACAGCAATACCACTGTTAAGCTCTAGTTTGTTTCCAAGATATTGCAAGCACCATCTTCATATAGTTTGGATTATATTTATCACGCAGAAGTATTGTCGTGGTTTGGTATCTGTTGCCAAATCTGAGAGCAGGGACGGGGGCAGGTGGGCAAGTAATTTAGAAATAAGCATAAAATATCTACTACTAGTTCAGAAAACATCTGCTGTGAGTACAGTCAAGCTAAGCTCAGTCCTGTACTGTTTTTGATTCAGGCAAGATATGTGTTTTTGCATTGACAGCTGCCCATCTGGCAGCTGAGATAATCAACTAAAGGTTTTGATTTTACTTTTATGTTAAAAGCAAAACCACAGCCATAATTATCTGAGTTCCACCTGTGAGTTCTACTGAGCCATGCTATCACGCTATCAAGTGTCACAAAGCAAAATGGAGAATTTTATGTTCATTCTGCTACTTGCCTTAGCTGTGTGATAACTGAAGAGCAGTATATCAAATGTACACAAGTCATATATTTAAAGTTTTGGTAATCATTGGGAAAACACCAAAAATCTTTTGATGTACCACCTAAGTGTGAATGTTCTTTGACACACACACACATGCACATTCCATTAATAAATGAAAGTGTCACAAAGACAACAGGATGTGGAACAAGTCATAAATACACAAAATACACAGAATTTTTACAATGTAAAACACCATAAGCATTTTATAAGACAGTATTACGGATCATCTTTACACCATCTTCTGAGAAATGCAGAACTTACTTGCTGATGTACTCTGGTGTCTGACTCATCCAGCAGAGTGTCATTGTTAAACCATGTAAGCGTAGGTTTTGGGAATGCAACATATGGAACATGGATAGAGAAATCTTCTCCAGCACGCACTGTGATGTCACGAACACCTCCAAGGTCCATGCATGGCTTATTAGGCTGTTCTTCAATCAAAATGTTGTTACTTGGCCTACTGGGATCTGATGGTCCTACATCATTCACAGCTATCACTCTGAACTGGTATTCATCACCTTCCTTCAAATTAGGCACCTGTCAATATGAGGAATTTGATTTTACATACTTAAACTAACTGGCTGTACATGTAAATAACATAGCCACAAGGAGCAAGCCATGAACCTTAACTTTTCATACCATATTAAGAAATATTACACAAGTAATGACACTTAAATATTACAAATGTTCCATTATTCTCCTTATTTGATTCATTCTGAAGATATAACCCTCTAAGAAGACCACTTCACTGTGACAGTAACACAGTATATGCATCAGACAGTTTTTCTTAGAGATGTCATAAATCAGTACACAGTGAAGCTCATGTCCTAAAGTACACATACGCGTAATTTTTACAGTTAACCATTGATATAGTTACCTTGCTTCACTGCTGATAACATGCTTTATTTCTCTTGAATTTTTTTTGTCAAATATTGGTACATATATTTTTAAAAAATCAGTAACCATCCAAGAACTGCACATTCCAGAGATCAGTAAGTATGATCTTGCGTACTATTACATTTAACAAATAATGGATATAACTTACTTTAAAGACATTCACTGGGACAGGAGTCCCATTGACATCAGACCAATCATCATCTCCCTTCCCCTTCTTCTGAATAATATAGCCCTTGATTTTGGATCCTCCATCACTGCGGGGAGGCCTCCATGAAAGGGTCACACTGTCTCTTGTAATGCGATCAGGCTGCGGTGGTTCAGGTGCATCAGGTTTCACTGGGAAAGTGAATAACATGACGCTATCACTACTGATCACAATATGTGGGAATTTATAGGAACCAAATCAGGTGAACACATTTTACAACTGAAGTCTTCTTATTCAACAAACCTTCAGAATGTTGAGATTAAATAAAACAGTATAAAGGTGTGACAATATATGACAATGGTGACAGCAGGGGCAAGAAAGGTTATATGAGTATGTAAAGTTCTGCAACCTAAAGAGGGAAAGGGGAATGAATGAATAACAGGCCAAAAAAGAAACAGATAAAGCTGATCAAACGGAAAAGAAATAATAATAATAATAATAATAATAATAATAATAATAATAATAATAATAATAATAATAATAATAATAATAATAATAATAATAATAATAATAATAATAATAATAATAATAAATGGAATCAAGCAGTACACACAGACAGAGAAGTTACAGCAAATAGGCCAGATATAATAATTAAAAACAAAAAAGAGAAAACATGCACACTGATAGATGTGGCAATACCAGCAGACAAAAACGTTGTGCAAAAGGAAGCGGAAAAGAGGTTAAAATACAAGAGTTTATGTATAGAGATACAACGAATGTGGAACCTGAAGTGTACAATTGTACCAGTAATAATTGGAGCCACTGGAATAGTAACGAGAAGCTTAAAGAAAAACTTGGAAGCTATACCAGGAAAACATTCGATAGATTCACTACAAAAGACAGCTATACTTGGAACATCACACATAATACGGAAAGTTCTGCAGTGTGAAGCTTGAAGCCTGAGCGGTGGGGATCACTGCTGGTTCAAGAGACGTACCAGGAAGAAAAGGCCTGTGACAAGAGACACACACGTAATAATAATAATAATAATGTAAATGGAAGAGCAGAAAGAAATGAAAAGGATAAAATAATACCCGAGCATATGCTGTACACGGATGCACAGGCAAAAGAGTCAGTAGCGAAACATGCACTGCTGATTCTCAAGTATCAAACCATGCAGAAACTGTACAAAAATATCAGTGCTTCAGACGAACTACATTTCTCCTTCCTCAGTGTTGAAGTACAACACAGATTTGGCACTGGTTAATCTCTGAAGAAAAGCAAGGTATGAAAATGACTCTGCAAAAATATATGAAAAGCGAGGGCAGATGAAGTCATGTGTAAACAATCCAATGACCCATAAATATTTTTTGTCAATTATTAACACCTGAAACCAGTCAGGTATATATTTATATGGAACGTGAATAACCCTATTATGGAAGTGTCCAAAGCTTTAAGGACTTACAGCGTTGTGCCTCTGCAGTCATTGGTTCAGTGGGTTTGCTAGGCTTTCCAGGCCCAGCCTCATTGACCGCAATCACACGGAATTCATAACGGGAACCTTCTCGCAGATCTTGTACAGTGAAGCTTGTGTTTGGTGTTGGATAATTATTAACCTTAATCCATTCACCTCCACGTTCACGCTTCTCCACGTAGTAACCTGTTCAAACACAATTAGTATTAAGAATTATGTCTTCACATAATTCAGTGCTGTGTAATATGCACATTCTAGTTAGAATGTACACAAAAAAGCCCAATTACTGATGTTCTAGCAAGTGCAGGCACACACACAAAATAGAGCCCTTAAAATAAATGGGAAAATTAAACTGGACAATATTTAATTGGACAGATGAGTAACCTGCAAAATGTATAGAAGCACATTAAGTTCTGCCCACAGGAGCTCAAAGTATGCACACCTATTTACACAATACATGTCTAGGCAATTTTGAAGTCCATCCCATACGTGCCAGAGGTGCAGCAAGCACAAGAAAGAGTCATACTGCTAAACCTGCCAAAGAATGTGGTATCTATGATTTAAAGACATTATCTTCTACAAAAGCCTGGAGACAGGTCTTGAGGATTTGGTAGAAAAAAAACTGGTCTTTATGAAGATGAATGAACTATTATTGTACCTGTTATTGGTCTTCCTCCTGTGTATGTTGGAGGATTCCACTGTAAGCTGCAAGTATTTGGGCTGTAACCAGTTATTTCTGGTGTGCTTGGAGCATCTGGGGGATCAAATGGACTCTTTGCTACAACAGGTGTACCCTCCAATGGTTCTGATAAGCCATAGATATTCTCTGCCCGAACGCGGAATACGTAACGCTTTCCTTCATGCAGACCCCTGACAGTAAAGGCAGTCTTTGGGCAGAATCCTGGTACAGTTTTCCAGTTGTCTGAACCATACTCTGCCATCTCAATGACATAACCTGAAGAAATACATGCAATAACATTAAGTTAGTTCACCATTACCTGAAATCTATTTTGTGATTGTATGAACATAGTTGTGAAGTATTAACATATCATACCCACAGTCAGAAAGATGAAACACAGACTAAGTTTTCACAATTATCTTTTCTCTCCCTATCTGCTGACATAATGATTTACATAATACTGTATTATGACAAGAAATATAAACACATAGCTGCATGAGGCATATACTCCACTTTAAAGTTTATATATAACTAGAGTCTTCCCACAATATTTCATAAAATCACCAATTATATATTTACAAACAATGTGAATCATGTGGTAATTACACTCATGTGTGACTTAACTTTAAAGATTATTTCATGGATATAAAAATGACACTTAACCAGCACTGTATTTTTAACAGACTTCAAAACACAGACAGTAAAATTACTTAGTGGATGAAATTTTTGTCACTTGTCACATCTTGATATCACTGTGCCTTGAAAACCACTGATCCAAAAAATGCACAAATTTTGAACTTTTTTAGGGTTACGGATTTGACTAGAAACTTCAAGAGGTGAAGGTCTAAACTGCATTTTAATTTTTGATTTCATATGGAGTGACCCATGTTACTGATGACCACACAAAATATATATTTTGTACCACGGATTCCTGAAAATACGCCCACGAGGCAAACACATGCACATTATTTAGTCTCCCACCCTTTAATTACCACAAAGGGCTTCAGCATTTTATTGTCTTATATAATTTGGGCTGGGGCTCCAAATCCTCCTTATGTGACTGTTTCAACTTTTTACCATCATGCTGCTTTTGTATTTTACATGTTTGTCTCTAGCACTCCCTAGTACAATAAATTTTGAATTAAAAAGGACCCGTTTCATACAAACACAGTACTCATGTATGACACTGTTCCCTTTTAGATGCTACACATATTTCCACTACATTTCATTTTAATACAGTGGATACACCTTTCAAGTGACTTCTCTGCAATAGGATTTTGTTGTAATATGTGAAATAAAACCAAAAAACCAAACTTTCTGCAAAAAAATACACAAGTTTCAAAAATCAATCCCAGATTTTCTATAACTATATGTCTATACTTACCATTTATACCTGTAATATGACAAACTTCAGCTTCTCACAACATGTTATAAAATGAAGAGCTTGTAAACAAATTTGGCAACAGACACTCCAAAAATTTTCACTGGTTCAAAATCTCCATTCATACGTCCGTTAACTAGAATCATTCATGTTCTTTAGAGAAGGGTATTTTGATAATGCACATAAACAAACGCTAAGGGAAATTTTCTAAAAATACCTGTAATTTCTCCACCTCCATCATCTGCTGGTGGGTTCCACGCAAGTGACACACTGTCCTGTGTGGTGTTGGAGTATGACAGTGGTCCCTTTGGTACACCAGGCTTATCCACCACCATGACTTCAATATCTGCTGAGTCTTTACCATACTCATTCTTTGCTGTAATGGTGTACTTCCCAGAATCTTGTCTGGTTGAAGAATCAATACGCAAACTAGTGTTGTCACTTGTTGTTTGTGCCTGCACATATTCACAAGAAAGACATTGTTCACATTCACATGATTTACATAATTGCCAAACAGCCACCTGTCTATTCTGCCACTTCTCCCTAACAATATGTCAACTACCATTGCAAGCAGACCACCATGAACAACAGAAATTGTATCACTTCAAGTGAATAACTGTAAAAAACACAACTAAAATGTTCCTAAAATCCTAGTGCAGATTCTTCTCCATGTGAATGCCCATAATATGTAAATTATATATGGGTTACTTCAGATCAAATCAACACACAACATAACTCACTCAGCTTTACACGTAAGTGATGCGCGATGTTCAAATTAGCCTCATTTTAACCCTTCCAATGAGATACTGTATACCACACTTAGCAGTCTGTGTTGGTAGCTACAACATACAACGAGGCTTAATATTTATTTATAAGGCAGATAATACAATATGTAGGTAGGCGCTGTATTGGAAGAGAAGGGCTTACTTCACACAAACTTACCGAAATCCTGTTGGTTTCTGGTAGTTTAACAGAATTTTTGGTCCAATCAACAACAGGGATAGGTGCTCCTGATAAAGGAATCTGGATATTAATTGGTTCTCCTGCGCGCACTTTGATCTTCTTACCAATAAGGCCATCCAAATATAGTTTTGGCTTCTCTGTAAGACATAATTTAGTCAGTACACGAATTTACCAAGTCACCAAAACAAACTGATTTACATGTTAACCACACTTCAGTCAAACAAGAGAATCAACTATACCTCTCATGGGTTTTGCTGTGATAGGTACTGACGTGTCACTAGGCTTGCCATGGCCAGCAGCATTAATGGCTGTAACTCGATACTCGTATTGATGACCTTCTAGCACATGGTCATCATAGTATTCAAGATTCTGAAACATGGTGCATTGTGTGTCTCTAGCAACATCACTGATTCTTGCAATTCGTACTAGCTAAGTATTCATAAACAGCAGTGGTGAGTCCTGATTTGGAGGTCAGATATAGTGAGTGGCAAAATGCAACATTAGAACTGACCTTCAGATCAGGATTTGCCACCGATAAACACGTTCATACAAAATTAATTAACACCAGTTTCACAATATTAGCAACTAAAAATGCTGCAAACAGTCTTCAAATTAAATATGCAACATTCTGAACTAATGCTACATGACTAACACAGTCAACACCTAAAATGGTCCGTAATACTCTACCAGGCAGCAAAAGAGGCCTGAAATTTTCAACTGCCTGAAATAATACAGTCATCAGAATAGAACTCCTTGCATTCAAGATGCAACACAAGTCATGAAATAAGAAACAAAACAAGATACCTTTTCTAACACATACACAGAAATTTTCTAAGTTTATGACATCCTCTGTAACTCTCAATGTGAGTACTGTTTGTGGTCATACAAACACTCAAGTAACATCGAATTTCATTTCAGGTAGAGTAAAGCATGTCTGGAGTGACTGTTGCTATGACAGCACAAATTCTTTGTCACAAATAACACAGATCATGGACTAAAATCAAGTTCAGCATGATACAGTACTGGAGCCCAGGGTATTGGTTCACTCCTTCCAGCCCTTTGTTCAGGAAACCTAGCAAGCAGAGCATGTTGAACCTTTAAGACTAAAATTAGGCATGGCCCTGTCCTATTGGGAGAGAGCTGCAGTTTCTTTTTTGTTTTCAGTGTGCTAGATTTGTAGGACAGAATAGAATAGAATTGAATGGAACAGAACAGACTACAAGAAGAGTGGGCACAATAGTGAATCATGCACGTCAACCATACTTGATCTTTTGTGCAGCTGCAATGTTCACGCATTTAGTACCCCTGCACTTAAAAGAAGGCGCAGTATCCTATTTAACAGAGATCTCCTCTAAGTCATCTGGTTTCATAAACTGTCGACCCAGATACCTGAATCTTAATGTAGCTACAACCTCACGATCATAAAGGACATGTGAGGCCATTTGAGATGCCTGTTTGCACCTGTCACACTCAGTACTGTTTACCAGCCCCAGTTTATGCAGATGTTCTTTTAAATAACATCCTACAATTGTAAGAAAGCATAAATTTTAATATGTTGAGACAAATGTTTGAATGAAAGAAAAATAATACTGCATGTGGCTACAGAACTATTATCACCTGTTCACCACTGGGATGTCACACACATATCAAGAACTTCATGAGGCCGTTCTGTCCGCCAGAATTGATAGCTGTAATGACTGACATGCCCATTAATGTAAAATGATGCTCCCTCTGCAAGAAGTTCTCATCCAAGAAAGTCTTTATCTTCATTACTTTCACATGACATTTGCATATCCAGTTCTTTTTGGAGAACCAGTGTCTTTTATTTGTTGTCTCACTTGACTTTGAAGTATACGATCTCAGTTGCTTACACAACATAATATTTTGAGTCTTTGTTTTGGGTACACCATGTTGAAAAACTGCAATAAGCAGTGTATTCCCTATGCACTCAATATCCTCTTCTGAAAACCATGGTATTCCTGTTGATTTATGCTTCAACATGTTTCCTATTTCCTCAAAATGACTAACCCAACGACAAACTGATCTGACACCCTTGGTTCTCTAACTTCTGTTGTAGACTGACACTTGGCAAACCACAAGCTGCACTGAGCTGTCTGTTGAATGTCCGCTACCATACTGACTGTGTTAGGCACACAGTTCTACTTCCATTGAAAGCAGACACAGCAAGCTACAAGTGACAACTGCATATGTGAGCTACTGAATGTTCCACAACAAGACCCATGATTACACTTCTCAAATGAAATAATCATCTTTAAATACAAGGAGTTCCTTTTGATGAACCCGTATTACAGGCAGGTGCACTAGAAATATCAGATACAGATTTCCTTCCGTAAAGCATTCAAGTTCTTATGATGTGATCTGTTACAACTATGAAATTTATTGTAATTCAGACATAACCTTAAACACACATGATTTGTTAAGAAATTAATTCACAACTTCCATATTAGTCACATTTACACTTCTATTTCAATTTATGTGAGGAGTTATTTCAAGATAATTCAAGATATGTTCATACCTTTACTGGATCCTTGTTGAGCTTAACCCAGCGACCAGTCATACGTTCTCTCTTCTCAACATCATAACCAATAATTGGAGAGCCACCATTGCTAATGGGAGGTTTCCACTTTATTTTTATATGGTCCTTATCAGTGTCAACAGCTTCAGGACGACCAGGCCGTCCAGGAACATCTGTAGAACAAATTTCACTTTCTTATTTACATTTCTTGACATATTTGTTACCAAAAGCCCTCTTCTGTAAAATTATGATTGAGTTACAGCCGGTTTGTTAAATTACAAAACTATTCCAGGATAGCATAGCCTGTATAGCAACTTGCTACAGGTTCGGGGTTTGAACTCTGGTGGAGTTGAGCTTTCTGCACCTATCCAGATGACCCTGGAGCCCACCCAGCCTCCTGTACAATGGGTACCAGATCCTTCCTGTGTGCAAAGTGGCTGGGGCATGATGTTGACCACCCAGCCCCACCTAGCGCCAAGCTTAAAGAAAGAGTAGAACTACACCTCAACTCCCCTCCAGCACCTTCATGGCATGTTATATATTGAACTTCACCTCTTCAGCCCAAGTAAATTTTCAAATGACACAAATTATTTGACCAAGGACTAGTGTAGGGGGAAGCACTCCTGCTACATATTCAGGAGGTACTAAATTCAAATCCCAGCCAAAATACCAGTTATCATTGACTGACATTTTTTATTGCCTTATTCAGAATAATCAGACAAATGCAAAGATAGTTTCTTAAACAGCAATCATTTCCTTCTGCCATTCTTCCTAACTTATCATTCATAATCATCCTATAATTTTCAGTGCTGACAATTTATGTGCAAATAACCAGTAAATAACCAGTGTACTTTATTACACCTCTTTATAGACCTGATTTTTAACACTTTAATATTTGTTTGTGGCCTGATACACGACATTTTTATTGAATATCATTATTTGGAAATCTTTCATACTATTTTCTACCACAACCTACCAAACTGACTCTTGGCAACAACTGGTTTCTGGCAGTCGAGAGGATCAGAGCGACCTTGCAAATTCTCAGCAGATACTCGGAACTCATATTTGGTTCCTTCCAGAAGGCGTGGGACGGTTGCGTGATTATATTTTGGATTCACAAAACTCACAGCTGGCACCCATCCACCACCATGAGTGAGATCTCGTTTTTCAATTACATAACCACTGTAACAAAATGCAGCCATCAGTTAATGTGCATGGCAGACAATCTAATTACATATCCTCTAAACTACAGTGCTAATATGTGTCTCAACAGATCCTTTACTTTCCATTAATAATTTCCACAAACTGAAATAACATCTTGCAAGCCAAACACACTCTACTAAGCTTAGAACATAAACTGATTTCCTTTGAACCATAAACAAGCCTGGATGAAATAAAAGAACTCACGTAATCTCACTACCACCATTGTCCTTAGGTGGTTTCCATGACACGGTTACACTAGATCCTGTGATCTCCTCATACTCAAGCGGACCTTCTGGAGGTGATGGCCGATCTGAAATGCAAGGCATTATTTTAAATATTTCCTCAGTATTAAATATGGTATTCATTAATGGTACCTACAGTCACTTCATGGCAGTGAGATACAAAATATTGCCTGCTTAATCCTGCATGTCCCACACTGCATAATCTCACCAATACCAGTTACTGCATGCAACAAAGGTGCACAGCCTGCTGATTCATCAACACTGACAAACCTGCCAATTCTTTTATTATAACTGCCTAAAAGTTGCATAAGATTATTTATTTTACATTTCAGGACTAATCATAATATGGTTTTTACCTATTTATACTTCTTAGTTATTGTTTTTCTAGTTTTAACCTCAGTGCTGCTGAGCCTGTAATGTTACAGAAGCCTGTGACATGGCCTCCTTGCTCTGCCTGTAACATTATGTTTCGTAGGTACTTGTGGAAGGAAACACTACTGTGACCTGAGTAATATATACTGCCCACACTTCATTCTGAATGCAGTTCAGCTTGCCAAGTATAGATTGTACTTCTGCCTATCACAGACACATAACAGACTTCAAGACCGACCACTTTACTGATCTGCATATCATCTGTAGCAATAAAAAATTATTCATCTGGAAGCAGGAATATTCCAAACTATGCATCACCTGACTTAGACACTATACATGTCATTAAAATAGCATCAAGTATGCCCAAAGCAAGTACATAATCTTCAGCACTGGTATGTATTACCAAAATTTTCACTTTCTATGGCTTCATTACCACAGTTAACAGGAACTTCGAAAGTCATGAATATTCAGGTGTGAATGGGATAAGTACTCATCATACTTAAGCATAAGATGTTTTATATCCAGGCAAATATTTCAGTATTACAGATATTCCACCACATCTTTGAGAAATTCTTTGCTTGAAAATACAGAAAATCCTCGACTTACACAATATCAAATTAGAAAATTTCAGACTTACACACAATTTAAAAAAAAAAAAAAGGAACAATATTTTTGAAATGTGCTATGAAATTTTTCTTGCAGGAACGAAAGCGCAATGAGACGATGGTGATGGAACCGTACTGCTGGACAATAACACAGGCGGCAAGGTGGTCTAGCTGTGGCTGATCAGGTTCCAGCGTGTTGGAGTTTGGATTTCCACTGGACTCCGTTGTATATACATATGCAGTTGACCATATGTACATTCAGTCTTGACTTGCACTTAAGTTGACTTGCATCAGACCTACCATAACTATTGTGTCTGTAATTATTATTATGAAACAGCTAACTTGTGCTAAAATATTTTATAAAATATTAATTCAATTAATTAGAGAGATGTTTGTGTTTAAGTTAATTACTCCAGCAAAACAGTTTTACTTGCATGACTTCAGGTGCTCACAGAGATCCATATACAATTCTTGAGTCTCTGTCTTCGGGGATGTGATGTCATGTAGTGGTGAAAAAACTTTCCAGCATTTGAGAGGCATGTGTGGCCTCCATTTGCATGAAGGAAAAGATGAGGACAAAACAGGTTTACAAGGAAATGGTGTAAAGGGGCCATACTGCATACAGAACATGATATATAAGCACCAACACCATAAATTCTTACCTAGTATAATGACTTGGAAGGAACCTTCATCCACACCCGAGCTGTTGCGTAACATTAAGTGATACAGTCCACTATCAGACCTCTTGGTATTTACTGTATGGACTATTGTATGGTAACCAATTGAGGTAACTGTTGTTCTTTCGTCTGTTTTCAGTGGCTTACTTGCCACAGACCATATTACTTCTGGTGGAGGTTCGCCAATAAAATCAATGTCAACATGGAAGATCTGGCCAGCTTTAATACGGATGTCATTCAGAGGTGTCTTGATCTTTGGAGGTACTAAAAAGATAAACATCTCAGGTTCATAATTAACACAATGACTGGTAAAGATTAATTTTTGAGAATATGTACCAAGTACAGAAATACTAACAGTATCTTGCTTTAGCAGTCACTGCATCAGATGGTTCACTTGGTTCACTCTGGCCAACAGCATTTGTTGCAATGATTCGGAATTCATACTCCTGGCCCTCTGTCAGATCTGGTACAGTACCCTAAAAAAGTCATATTAATTTCCGTAAACAGTAAGTACGCAGTAACAGACTGGACTAAATTAGACAGTACCACAGTATGCAAAGTACGATAAAAGCATATCCATATTACTGAAACCTGAAAAACTACACAGACACCACACTGTTTATAGTTGGGAACAGCCACAACAATGGACATCAAACATGGTATTCAAAAATAAATATGGCAGCCCCCGTATCATGTGTAACTGATGGACAGTCACTTGCAGAATGTCTGTTTGTCTATTATACTTCACAGAAATGGAAAATGACATAAAGCACAGTACCTAAAATTTGCAGTTTGATTATTTCAAGTCACCAGAAACTAAGGGTATCAATACTTGGTAACTGGCAATGCCGTATCAAACAACGCTTATAACAATGGACACATAAAAAGAAGTCACTTATAAAATTACTGTACTTCCATCTTTCGTAAATTCTGAATGGCCCTGACCTGATAGTCAGTTTGGTCCTTTCTTTTTTCAGCCATGCAAAATTGTTTCACTGTGACAAAAAAATTGAAGCCAGACATAATGAACAAATTTACGAACCATCCAACAAGAGATAACAAAATACTCAAACACGGGTCTGTAACTATTTGGTACTTTCATAATGAATAGCCATTTAATTTAAGGAGACACAATTAGCACAGAATGTGTAATGGGTGTGTTTAGGTTGGAGAAACAAGTGTGGGACACTGAGATACCTAGCACATCTCTGGGTGTGCTTTTAACCTCAGAACTACCCAGAGTTTATGTCAACTTCACACTTCAGCCTCTCTATCCCCACAGATATAGCTCCTAGTATTCAAAACGCAGGTAGACTACACAACCAGTCTACATACAGTGGTGAAGGAAACACTCACTCTCCCTGCTGGAAATAGGACCCCAGTCATCCATCCTGTAGCAATCACTCTACTAACACAAGTATTCCAACCAGAACCTTCTATGGAAAATAATTAATATGAGGAAAGAAGTTTCATTTTAGATGGCATTAATAATCAGGTATTTGTGGGGCAATGGAAAAGATTCCATTATGTACTGAACACTAAAAGAACAAGAATAACCATCTCAGTGAAGGAATAAGGATGCTGTACTTAACATTGCATGTTATTTTTAATTAATTATATGCAATTATGTTACATCTTCAATGTTATGCTTTCCGAACTTCCAACTTACACTGGTTTGTTTTGGTGGAACATGTATTGCATTCACCCAGTACGGGCTTCCCTTTTCCTTCTTCTGTATAATATACCCAGTAATGGGTGAGCCACCATCTGATTTAGGTGCAGGCCATTCCAAGTCTACATGGTCCTTGTCCCAGTCCATTACAAGTGGCTTACCAGGAGCAGCTGGCTCATCTAATAAATATAAATGGTTTATTAAAACAAAACAGCTGTAACTGCAGGACACTGTACAGTATTCAATTTATAAACTGTGTTTTCTGGTTCTCGATTTAGAGTGTTTATGTTATTTAAATTTGTAGAACTACACAACCCTACAGGTATTAATAAGTAACAAAGTGATATCCACCTGTCAATTTTTAAAATTTGAACTTGCGAACACTAATGTGTTTAACAGAGTAATATCACATAAAGGAACAACTCCTTATTCATTATGTGGCACTGTGCAGTCATACAATATGACACACTCTTTGTCCCATACAGAAAAAATGTAATAAAAAATAAGAATTAATTTGCTTGTCCACTTTTCTAAAAAGACAATTTTCACATAAATCAGAGTTAAAGTGCGCGACCCAGATGCATTTGGACTGGTGGCAGTTATAAAAAAACTCTGCCTTTTCAGCATTTTACAAGTTTATCTCTCATAAAACCAATAAAAACCATAGTCTGTTCTTTGTCACACCACAGTAATGATTAATTTGTTTCTATAAAGAGACACTGTGTATAGGCATGTATGGTTTCATTGAATAAAACTTTCTTATGTGGACTAGGAAAGACAATTGTGTATTGGTGTTAATTACCGTGGACCTTTAAGATAAACATACCGAATTCATTTTTGGCAATGATGCTTGTTGCTGTCTCAAGAGGATCAGATTCTCCTATGCTGTTAACAGCTTTTACTCGGAACAGGTATTCCTTTCGATGTATTAGTCTTGACACATCATGAGACAGACCAGTAGCCATGCCTGCATCTGACCATGTTCCTCTTGACACATCCATCTTTTCCACAATATAATGCAGTATTGGACTTCCACCATCATCCAGTGGCACCTTCCACGTCAGGTGAGCACTTTCCTTTGTTATATTGCTAACCACCAAAGGACCTTCCGGTGGAGATGGGCGATCTGAAAATATAATTCACTCCTGTAACAGACTAAATATGAATAAAATTTATGTGCAGTAAACACAAAACAATAGAGGATTTTTTTTCCTTCTGTGGCATAACACCCCAACTCAGGCCTAGGTCTCCTCATTGTTAAGGGTTCTAGATCACACACAATTACATACACCTGCCAAAACTCCTCTGAACAAGTGATCAGCTCATCTTAGAGGCCACTACCTACACAACACACAACAAACAAAAGAGGCAAATATCCATATCCTCAGCAAGATTTGAACCAGCAATTCCAGCAACTCAGCAGCTGCAGACCTACACTTTAGACACAACGCGATTGTTTCTTAATAGATGAAACTCCATCTGCAGTAATGTCCTCTGCTTCCCCATTCATGGCCACTCCTATTCTCTGTGGCCCATTTCCTGCCCCCCCCCCCCCCCCCCGTTACTTCTACACAACTAGCATTTTTTACTTGGATACTTCTATCCTGAAGATGGAGGCAGCATATACCTTCAAAACACTGGTACCTACCTACCAGACTACATGATGTAGTTCAGAAGATCAAAAAATAATGCATAATTCCGCATTTCAGAAAAATATAATGTTATATTAAAGAAACATTTAAAATCAATGTCTATCATATAAGTATGCAACCTCTCCTCTAAGAAAAATCAGAACACCATCTAATAGTTACATGGGCTTTTATGGAAATTGCTATTACTGAATCCGAAAATGTGTATGCACACGGTCATAAAATTATTTTCTTCAATGCTATTACACTGCTTGTTCTTCAAGCTTCTGAGTGTTGGATCCAGTGGGTGTGGCAACCAGTACTTACCCAGCACAGTAACATTCGCAGAAGCTGAGCACTGTCCCAGTTCATTCTCCAGTGTCAGAGTGTATCGCCCAGTATCATTACGAACTGAAAACAAAATCTCAAACACTGTCTGACTGGCAAATGTCTGAATATCAGCTCGGACTCCAGGTTCAACAGGCTTGCCATTCACTGACCATTTCACCTTCGGTCGTGGTGACGCTTCTATTGGGATAGTGTAATTGATCTTCTGGCCAGCTTTCACCACCATATCTTGTAGGAGCATCTTGTCAAACCATGGTGCCTCTGAAACAAGCGAAAAGGTTTTCTTTGTACAGGCTGCACTTATATTAGATAATTACAGTTCGGTTTTAAAGGACAGTCATCATTGTTCCAAGGACAATGCAAAATAAGATATAAGAGAGTAATTTAAACTGGTGAATTACACTTCATGACTGAAACATAACAACTGAGTGGCTAACATTCCTCCTTCACATTATTTGAGAGGTCTCAAGTTTGAATCCTGGCCCAGAGACCAGCTCTAATGTCTGCTTTACACAGTTTCTTCAGGTCCTCAAAATTACACTATAAGAATACCTCAAAATAGTCAGGAATTGCTTAATGATATTTCTGCATCATTTGTAACCAATCTTTATTTAATGCTGTATTACCCACTGCTTTCTTTCTGGTAGCATGCAGTGGTGCAAAGTACCAGCACCTTTTTCATGTAACCATTTAAAGGACAGTGGTTACTACATGCACCACCTGCAGTACTTTTACAATACAGCTATGAACTAGGCTTGTAGTCTGTACAATTACAATACTTCAAACTGCTGCCATTATTTTCTGGGGCAGTTGGTAGATCAAGTTCATTAAAATCAGAATACAGAATTCTGACAACATTTCTGTCACATAACTGTGGACACTGTGCACAAGCTCAAGCAGAAGGTATGAAGAATGTATCTGATAACTCAAGGCGTTAGGCCTGGTAACTCCTTCATTAAAACTTGCACAGTAATTTTTAACCTTAGGGTATACAGCTTAGTATGTGAAGAAAATTTGAAGCACTTTCTTTTTACATCTGATGAGTATTAGGTTCCAATAACAATATTGTATGGGCAGCAAGTTTACTGTTTCCTCATATAATGCTATTACAAGTGGTATTTTGTTATCAGGAGCTCATACTGCAACATGAAAGTGTATGATTACTTCACAATCATTTTATTTTTCTTCCAAATTATTTCCACTAGCTAAATCCCATGAAAGAGTAGACAGATAACCCCATTAATGTGCCCTACATTCATTTCTCAGGGGTTATATACCAAAAGACCTGCTAGTGGTACTACCTAATACTGTCACAAATAGCATAGCAAATGCTTATACTATCTGATAGTGGTCACTGGCCATGCATATCAACATAACAAATCTGAGATACTGGATGTACTGTTCTGTTTGTGAAGGACAGCTGATAACAAATATTACTTTGAGCCACTTCTTAAATGTTTCTCTTTTTAACTGAAAATAAGCTCAGAAACTTCTAACTGACTGGCAATACTTCTACAAATTCGTACTTGCCACTGTAATTCAAATACTTACGGAATCTGGGCTTGGCAACGACTGATTTTGATGGTTCACTAGGTTCTCCAGGACCTCCTTTATTTACTGCAATCACCCGGAATTCATACTCCTCACCTTCTATGAGATTTGGTGCTGTTCCTTTGGTTTTATTGCCTGCAACCTCAGCTGCCTTCTCCCATGGACTGTTTGCAAGAATTCATAATTCCTTAGTTATTACTTTGTTTGGCCCCTTCTTATATGTTGGCAGTGCATAAACTGCAAATGATATGCAGCTATGAATGGAAGATGAAAGGATGTGAGTAATCTCTTTTCACCACCAGTTAGAGACATCCTGTGATTTATAAAAACTAAGGCAACAGACAATGTCCTAGACATCATCAGTCAGAAAGATATATACACAGAATTGTTAAAATGACTATTCTGTGTGTGTTAGAATTTCACAAATGGATTTCACAAACTGTCAAGTCTGCCTGTTAGTGCTAATCCATATACTGGACACTCTGTATTATAACTTTATTCAGCCTGAGACCAACAATCATGAAAACTTTTTATTGGCTTTGCAAAATTCCTGCACATAAATGACAGAACAGTATATTCAAATAGTCCACACCTGCTTCCAACCATGTCCGTTCCAATTTATCATCCAAAATCATCCTGTCAGTTGATGATGTACAGTAAATGATACAAAAGAGAGGGTGGATTGTTAGGAATGGTTGTAAAAGCAAGAAAATTCCATTTGAACTGAAGGTATTATTTTTACATACCTAATAAAGACACAAGTGGGAACTAATAAATGGACAAAAAACAGAAAGTAGATTTAATAGAATAAGTGTTTATAAAGCGACTTTGTATATAGCCATTACCCAAATCTAGTCCTCTTCTCAATAATGTATCCAGTGATAGGAGAGCCCCCATCTTTCTTGGGTGGAGTCCATTCCAAATCCACATGATCCTTATCCCAGTCTGGAAAATAAATTACATCCGTAAGTAGGTTTTTGAATAATACATTCAATGGTTTAAGCATTTGCTCTGGCCTGGATGGTCCTGGGGATCACATCCCAGTGGGGGTGAGTTTTTTTACACCTGTCCAGACCAGTCCTGTGGCCCACCCAGCCCCCTGTACAATGGATACCAGGTATCCTTCCAGAGGGTAAAGGGGCTGGGGTGTGGCACTGACCACCCACCCCATCTAGCGTGAAGGCTAAAGAAAAAGTAAACCTATACCTCTATTCCCACTCTGGGCCTTCATGGCCTGTTCTAGGGTCAACTTTCTCTTTAAAGGTTTCAGCACTGTACTTTATTACATAATGTTCTATTACCGAACAATTGTATTACCATATGGAAATCCTGTAATACATATTCTCATAAAGTGGAATTTTCATGAAGCTAAAGAGGATGTGTATAATACTGCTTGTAGACTTAAAATATAGCTTCAAATGTGCTTACCCACAGGTTCTGGTGCTCCTGGCTTATCAGGCTTGTTGAAGGGATCTTTAGCTGTAACTGGTGATTGGCCAGTCAGGGGCAATGATTCACCTTGCTTATTTACTGCTCTCACACGGAAGTTATAGTCATGACCTTCAATCAAGTGGTCCACTCTGGGAGAAACAGAGGTGGCTATGATAAAAAATTATAATACACAACCACCAGACCATTAAATCAAAGAACAACTCATGGCCTGGATATTACTGTCTGTAACAACACACACTAACTATGCAATTAAAAAAAATGTAAACTGAACTATCTTATGATCTTACCGTATAGATGTGCCACTGGCATCTCCAACAGGAACCCATCGCATGTTTTCTGTGTCCAACTTTTCCACTGTATAATGAGTAATTTCAGAACCTCCATCATCTTTAGGTGGACGCCAATAAAGGGTGCAAGAAGACTTTGTAACATGCTCTGGTTTCAGTGGGCCTTCAGGAGGTTGTGGGACATCTGAAATACAAACAACTGAATGTGTAGTAAAATCCATCAAATTCAAGCAATTAGCTGCAGCATGAGCTCAATCTACAAGCCATATGTTAAAGGCAGAGAGATTAAACTAATCTGAAACAAAAATCTGCCAGCGGTGAACAGGTTCAAACCCAGCATATACATTAAGGATTAAAGAGAAAGGTGGATGATCTTTTCCTCACCTAACACAGTAACATTGACTGTTGCAGAGTCCACACCATTAATATTTTTGGCAGTGAGGGTGTATGTTCCACTGTCACTTCTCTTGGCATCTATCACACGAAGTTTGGTGTTGTAATTCTCATTCACAACCTTTATACGATCAGTATTAAGAACATAATTTCCCTTCAGTGTCCATTCCTTGGATGGTGGTGGCTCACCAATTACAGGTACATCGAAGTCAAAGTTCTGACCTGCCCTGATCTTCACATCTATAAGGGCATTACGATCAATTCGAGGAGCCACTGTAATGGTAAAAATTCATCAATAACTGTTCAAAAGTGTAAGAATTTAAGACAAATAAATTCCTGCAAATAAACACACAATACTCACAGTTCTTGGGACGAGCAACATGTGGCTTTGTGGCATCGCTTGGTTCACCTGGTCCAGCCTTATTCACAGCTCGGACCCTGAACTCATACTGATTACCTTCAATAAGGTCAGGCACCCTTCCAGTGGTTACATCACCCTTAATTTCAGCACATTTTTCCCAGTTTGGACTGAAATAAAGAGTTATGTTTGACTGCTTGTGGCCACAATACTAAAAACACTTGTGGAACATGCTTTCAACTATAATATTCCCAGAATATTCTAAGAGGCTGTAAATTCACACGTTGAACTGCAATACAATGTGAAGAAAGGAGTCTGAAGCAGATGTAGAGAAAGATGTCATTAGCAGTCATATACTACTACACTAATGTAAGTTCTGACAAGATTTTCTGCAGAAGAAACCCTTAAAAAGTAGGTACTTTTTTGAGATTTCAAAATTCAGCCACCTTTATATTTAAATTTATTGATTTAAAATTTCATATAAAGTTATGTTTGTTGAAATTTACCAGTAAACTACAAACTTATTTTAGCTAGTGTACTTCTTGTAAAGTATTCAGAGCTTTAGCGAAGGCAGTAGAATATTAAAACTGACAGTGCATCGGACACTTTCCACAGCACCAGATCACTGAATAAACTGAATTTCCCATTGCAGTTTGATGACTACAACCAGTCACTGGTGTATTTGGACTAAACTAAACAACTATTTTAAACACTGTTCAGGAGTGAGTTTTGACAATCATCAGTGTAACTCCAGATAATTTTAAAAACTTGAAAAATGATATACAGCAACAAAAACTTGTGGTGGCAGCTGATAATAACAGAAAGTGTTCACAAATATTGAATTTCAGACTCTTAGAGTACTTTTACAATACAAATAGTACACAGTAAATAAAAACACACCTGAATTTATCCTTCTTCTCTATAACATAGCCTGTGACTGGCGATCCTCCATCCTCACTTGGTCTTGTCCACTGCAGTTCCACAAAATCTTTATCAAAATCTTTGATTTCTGGGACACCAGGCTTACTTGGCGTATCTGTAAAACATAATTTGTTGCCAAACTAACTCCATGGAGCAACACGCTTCTCAAGAAACTGTCAGTCCCTCAGACAGCTGAGAAATTTCCCACCATTTGCAGAACTCAAAGATTCATTACCCTGACACTGGTCATTATGCCCAATCCCTAAAATACGGCCGCTTTAATGGTACAACAGTGAATGTCACTAGGTAATTTAAAAGAAAGAAAAACTGTTTGGGATAGCATACATTTTAAAGGGCAGAAAATTAAGCCTTGAAAAAATTAAGGAATTTGTACTTGAAATCACAGTTGAAAGGTAATACAGTTCTGTGTCCTTCTACAACTACCTACCCACTTCAGTCTCTAGAGGGCCATAAAACTTAAATTATGTAATCACATAACTATTATAATTATAAATTATGTGGGTATTAAAATACCTCTGTGTATAACACCTGATTTAACTTTCATTTGACTCAAATCACACAGCTGACTTGAATATCAGCAGTGTTTACTCATAATCTGAACTACTGGTAGTATTTTACTGGTATCACTTTTTTACTGAGTTACATATAATTTTTATCTTATTACCAATATCATCACTGCTTAAAATCACTTTTATGCTAAGGATCTCTACTACATATGCTATGGACAAAGGGTTCCCTTTTATGTTTGCATGATATTTAATTAACTTCATTAGACATTAGTTCCAAGTTTTACCTGTTGTCAGTGTGTTTAAAGAATGAATGCGCTACTCTTCTCTCAGTTATTCACCTCCACGAATATCACCACTAGTAATCATTTGTATAAGTTGGCAGGTAATAATAATGAATCTAAGAATTTCTAAACTACAATTCCTTGCAGCAGTTGACTATAAAAAACACTGAAGGCAACAGAAGATGTTGCACGTAGGCAAGCGAATTTCAATTCCATGTCCTGTTCTTACATAAAACTTGCTTTCTTTTATATTGAATAGTCCCTGGCATTCAAAATGTTCTGACAGCCAGGAAACAATCAAAAAATGTTTAGAGAAATTTTCCTGTCATAAAGTAATACTTATGTCTTACCAAAGGGATTTTTAGCTTCAATGGCCTGGCTTGTTGTAAGTGGTTCTGATTTTCCTTGCTTGTTTACTGCTCTGACTCTGAACTTGTACTTATGCCCCGGCTGGAGACCATCAACAGCTAAGCTTGTGACTGGACCTTCGGTTTCACCTGCAGGAACCCACCGGCCTGAAAAAGAACACAAGTGAACTGATACAAATTAAACAGCATACAGACAGACAGACAGACAACTCAAGTGTATGAGCAATTACTTTACCATGATTCTGTATTTTTAAGGGTGTTATGAAATTCTGGGGTTCAGCTTAATATATTACTAATGTGAAGTGAGAAATTCAGATGGGATAAAACATATGATGTTAAAATGTAAGTAGTTCCTAAAGTTTCAGTTTCATTTGTGAAATGTTACCTGAAGCTTCATCCATCTTCTCCACAATGTACTTCTCAATTGGTTGCCCACCATCATCTGCTGGTGGATTCCAGTTCAGCTTGCAACCCTCAGCATGGACATCAGACACTTTAAGTGGTCCTCCAGGTGGACTTGGTTTGTCTGGTAAATACAAAGTTATTATTTCATTATACATTTCTGGCAGTGTAATTTGCAAAGGCAACATACTGATCTTTATCACGAACTGAATCTAGACACATACTGGCAACCAGCTTTCTCAACTCATTTGATGAGGTAACTACAAAGATCCCACTTACCGTCAAAACTTACATACACTAACACTGATCAATTTGCCACCTATTTGCTTCTTGTAACAAAAATCATTCTGATTTACTGCACATAAAGATGCGTAAACTGAACACTACAGGTATGTGTTTAGTAACTGACAGCTTGGTTCAACAGTAAAGGACTATTGATTTCAAGTGCTGCAAGCCTACGAGACGGAAGACATTTTTAAGTGCAGGAATGAGCTGTTATGTGAATGTACGCTAACCTGCCAACTGCATTAGGCATGCAAATTTATTGTCACTTCATCAGATTTTCATAAATATGGCCACTACAGTAGGCAAAGAAAAACCTTCATTATATAAAGCTAACATAAATCATTCTGTGCACTGTGCTTGCACTCATTTATATACACCAGTCCAGCATACAACACCTTCCTACACAGGACACATCAATACAGGGCACAAGGACTCAATCCCTCTGGATCGAAAACATTACTACAGCCACTACACACATTGTAAACAATGGCATTCAATGAATTTTAAGTGAAAGTACGTTCATGTTATACTAGATATAATAGCCACATTATTGTATTTATAGCTGCTATTGCGTATTTTTAATGCTGTAATGTGAGACTGATGCATCAGTATTATATATTCCTTTGTGCTGATGTCTCCCTCAAGATGGCAATTTATCACTGACACATGTAGGAATGCTTAGTTTGTGGATAACTTGTAATTTTATTTTGTGCATATGTTGGTATGTATAAATGGTTACCTTCATTATATGCCTCAAAATAAATGATACATTCAACTTTAAAAGTTGAAAATTCATTTTTGATGACCCTGCATCAGATCGATTTTCCTAACTGATCAGTATGTTTGCTTTGAAGCTATGACTAGGCTATTTCACCCATTTCTGCTTTTTTGCTGGCAACCTTGTCTAGTACTCAGATGTATGACAGCAATAGTTATCTTTAGCACAGGAAAAAATACAATATGTGTTTGACTGGCTGTTCAGTATTTTGAAGAAGAATTTTCAAGTAATGGTGATCAAACCAAACATTCTGTGACGCATTCTGAGCTTTCAGTAATTTTACTAGTAAACACTTCAACGTAAACATTAAAGAATTCTTGTACCAAGAAGTTCTGATATCCACATGAACACAAAACTGACTTATTCCAGCATTTGTATTCCTGTAATGTTAAAATGATTCCAAGCAAGACATTGAATGGAATTATTAGTTTACAGTTTGTTTCCTTTCAAGTTTAAGATTGGTAAATTGCTGCCAGATATTTACAACTGCTCGTGACAGCCAGAAGGAAAGAATGAGCAATCCTCACTCCTAAATTACTGGTGGAAAGCCACTTTTGTTTTATGTTCCGTTATAATTATTCAAGACATATGACAAGAAGTTTCTGTTTCACCTTCAAGGAACCCATGATGATGATGATGATGATGATCTACCTTTACAGATACTACCATAAGATCAGAGTACATATGAAAAATGTGAGTATTTTGTATTATCATTATGCAAACCAAATTTTCTGTTGACACTATTTAGCTCACTGTACTCTTACATGCCTAAAACTTCCTTTATGCCATGTTGTACTTTACATATTACCGATAACGTACCCAGTACAATCACATCCACTTCAGCAGTATCTTTTCCATTGACATTTTCGGCAGTAATAGTATATCTTCCTGACTCTGCTCGAGTGGCCAAACGGACATTCAGTTTTGTATTGTACTCAGCATGCTGCACTTTGATTCTGTCTGTTGATTTTACTTCTTTTCCACGTATCAGCCACTTAGTTGCTGGTGGGGGCTCACCAGATACTTTGACATCAAATCCAAAATTCTGTCCAGCTTTTATTCGTACTTCAATAAGATTTGTGCGGTCAATCTTTGGTGCCAGGTTACGTGGTTTAGCTATAATTGTGGGTGTAGCATCACTTGGCTCTCCAGGCCCTGCTGCATTCACAGCTCGAACTCTAAACTCGTAAGGCTGGCCTTCAATAAGATCAGGAACAGTTGCTGTGGTTTGACTGGCTGGAACTTCAAGGGCTTTCTCCCACTGACCGTATTTATCTTTCTTTTCTACAATATAACCAGTAATGGGAGAACCACCATCTTCCTTTGGTGGTATCCACTTGAGATCAACATGATCTTTATCCCAGTCTGTAGCTTTAAGGTCTCCAGGCTTTCCTGGTTCATCTAGAAGAAAAAAAAACACATGGGTCATAAAAGTATGCTTTCCTATGCTTCTAAGTACTGATCCATGCACACATTTACTTATCATACATTTCCTTACCAAATGGATTCTTGGCAATGATACTTTGATCAGCTTCAAGTGGCTGGGATTCTCCCTCAGAATTTACAGCAGCAACTCTGAATTTGTATTCCTTTCCTGGTGTCAGACCAGTAACTTCCATGCCTGAAAGAAACATACTGTTTTATTAAAAAGTTATGAGCCATAGTTCCACTGCCTGTACAGAGAAACTTCATGACAAGGCATTCATCTGGACATCATACAGTTCAAATGTGAACATGCATAATTACATTTTGAAATTGTATCTTAACAAATGGAATCTAGTTACAAAAGGTCATTTACTTGGTTCTGTTGCACGACCACAAGGCACCCAACAGCCACTCTCAGGGTCCATCTTCTCTACTTGGTAGTACTCAATCGGAGTTCCTCCATCATCTTTTGGACGCTTCCACTTGAGTTTGCATCCTTCTTTGTGTACTTCTGAAATCTAAACCACCAAATGTAAAATATTCAAAACATGCATCTACTTGCTGATTTTACCTATAAGTATGGTCATAATGAATAAAGGTACTAACAGTGGTTGAAAAATCAATTGCTTCTATTGGTTCTGTCAAAAAGGAATTATATATTTTGTTACTACAATTCAGTCTTCCACAATACATTATGAAAGAACAAGTGCTTCAGGGATTACAGAGTTGTGGAATATGACACTGTGTTCCCTGTCTACCAGCTACATGGCATCATATCCCAGAAAAACATTATCTCACATTTACTGCTGTAATGTTCTCAAATCTCACAAGGCGTCCATAGGTATTAATTTATAACTTTCTTAAATGGAAACAGCAACTAACTCATGATATAGCATTCACAGTTGTTATAGGAATAACTTCAAACATGTTGGGAATAATTAACAAAATTGGGACAATATTTAACATTTTTCAACCCCAATCTGAATGCAGTAATAGAAGTACCTGGAGTGGACCCTCTGGAGGAGTTGGTTTGTCAGTGACAACAACATTCACAGTGACAGTGTCCTTTCCAGAACTGTTTGAAGCTGTGACAGTGTATTCACCAGAGTCACCACGCTGCACTGGACGAATCACTAGTTTTGTGTTATAATCAACGTTGTCTATTTGCACGGTCTTTGAAGATCTGAATAAAATATTTAACAACAAATATGTGAAACACATGCAATAAACTAGTTGTAACAGATAAACATAATTAGCAAAATGTTATATAATCTGTAACTGTATGTACAGAAAAAAAAAAGTATGATAAAAAGCAGTAAGAGTAATTCAGCTGGAGGGAAGTTCTATTAATCCATGCTAAACATTCTACAGTATTGATGAGATTCACAATGCAACACAGGCTGACAGCCAGAAGTAACTGTATCAAATTATGTATCTGAAAGTTTACATTTTTAGTACTATAAGATATATGGTCTTAAGTCACCTAGACACACCTCAGTGGGAGAGCACCAAGTCTCCACTCAACTGTTGGTGGAGGTTCTCCAATAATATTAGCATCAAATTTGAGTGTAGACCCAGCCGAAATGGTAACATCACGAAGATTGCGTCTGTCAATTCTCGGAGCAACTGAAATAAATTTAAATGTTCTATGAGAGTCCAGAATATATTCTATAGCACACTTTGAAGGCCTAAATACTATTTACATAACCAGTTCAGAAGTATATGGGTTAACCATGTATGACCAAATTTTTCTCAAAACAGAGAGAAAAGTATGGGAGTTCATGAATGTCTTACGGAATCGCGGCTTTGCGATGAAGTTCTTGCTTGCTTCACCAGGCTCACTCTGACCAGCTTTGTTAACAGCTATCACTCGGAACTGATATTCATTGCCTTCAATTAAGCCATGGACAACAGCCTGTGGAGTGGCCACATCTGTCTCCAATGCCTTTTCCCACATCACACTGTAACAAAGATGTTAGTTAAACCTCCTGGCTTTAATTTAAAAACCTTCTTCTCAGTTTAATACTTTCCGTAGTCATTTTATATTATACACTTTTCATTCTGCACTATATTTGTTGACATGTAAATTTCCTTCAGTGGAATAAATATTTTAATGCTGAAATAAAATAGCCCAGTCCCCTCCACAGCTCTACCTTATTTCTTACAAAAAAATGTGAGTGGACCTTATTTTGTTTGTGGCCACACAGGACAGAAGTATAGTTATTATTCACCATCTAGCTATCAGATGGAATAAACAACTTAATTACTTTTGTCACTGTCTGTGACCTCTAATATCTGTCAAAACTGTGAAATCACTGTTACATAGGCTTTAAAACATATTCATTTAACAGTTCATACATGTTGTGTCTCATCACTGTTCATGGCTACTGAGCTGGAAGAAACTAGAACCAGGCATCTGTCTGTAGAGGGTACTAACAGCTACAAAAAACCTGATTACATTGTGAATACAGCATTGCCATTATAATTTGCTAGGTTTCACATGTGATTTAAACAAGAAAATCATGAAGCTTGAACTTCTGTAGCAACAAACAGATCCGGTTTAAAACAAGCAACCTTATCTGCAAAGCTTCACTCTACAAGGTTTAAGATACCTCCTATTTACACAGATCTCACTTGAAGTAAATACAGTATAACATGTGACAGAATTGTGCACTAAATATAACATCACACAATAATAAGAGTTAAGCTTCTGATGTAGCATACCTATATTTGTCTTTCTTCTCAATGATGTATCCAGTTATGGGTGACCCACCATCTGACACAGGTTCTTTCCAAATCAAATCCACATGATTTTGGCTCCAATCTGTTGGTACTGGGGCCCCAGGTGCAGTGGGAACAGCTGAAACGTTAGGATGTAACAATGACTCCAGCAGCATATCAGTCCCAATTAGTAGTAACAGACTTACCCAGTTAATTTTAACATAACTTCCTGACATTTTCAGAATTCACAGCAAATCAGTATTAGGTTTGGGTCAAAAGAATAAAAATTGATTTTTAACTGTAATTTAACTGAAACTGACCAGCAGGAAATGCTGTAATAAGGGGGTGTTAATCAGTAGAATTCACTACAGATATCATACTGGCAGCTAAAATTTATAAAATATAAGGTAAACTCAATGTAACTCTACAATAATATTCACAAATAGTATGAAATGCAGAAATCTATAGGAGAAAATTGCACCTTTCCCTTTTTGTTGTATGCTTGTTCTCCTGCTGACTAAAATGGAACCTGTCACTTGAAAACTTTTCGTGTATTTGTCAGCTGTTTTTCTGTGTGGAACAAGTGCACTAGCTTACTTCCATTTGAATATGTAACACTTCTTGTACAAACCTGAAGGAAAATGCACTGCTCCAGTAAACTATTAATACCAAAATTTAAAATTATTCACAAAAAATTCTTCCATCCTAAATGTACAAAAAACAATATTCTGAAAAAAATTTGCCTTAAAAGCAAATTTTCTTGGTACCTGCCTTGTAAAAAAAATCTTGGTAGTCTCCACAATTTTATAGAACACAGCAGGTAATAAATAATACTACCGACTGCTATCAGTAAATAAAAATGGTCAATGTTTTTCTCAGTTACTTAAATTTATTAATGTCAGAAAACTGTATCCACATCACTTACACCAAATAATTGAGAAGAGAACTATGGACTCCTACTGCATGCAGTAAACAACAGTAATTTTGCTGAAAGACTGAGCATGCTTTACATCTTGATATAAGTAAATACTTCTATATTTCAACAGACATGCTTAGGAAAATATATAAAGATCCATGATGGATTCAATTTGACTTAAGCAATATATCTGTTTACACTACCTGCCACATGCAGTTTACTTTCACTGTTTATGTGCCCCTGTTCACGCCTTTAAATTTTTGTCATTACTTACTGAAAGGGTCTTTTGCTATGATGGATGACAGGGTTTCCAGAGGCTCTGATTCACCCTCTTTGTTCACAGCTTTGACACGGAACTGGTATTCATGACCTGGTATCAAGCCCTGCACTTCCAGCTCAGGATCCTTCGTTCGACCAACAGGTAACCAAATTCCAGTATCAGGATCATACTTCTCCACCACATATGTTTCAATGGGTTCACCACCATCATCTTTCGGTTTTTTCCATTTAAGTTTGCAGCCATCTCTGTGTATGTCAGACACTTCCAATGGACCTTCTGGCTTTCCAGGTTTGGCTGTAAAATTAAAAAGGAACTGAATTTGTATTCTGAATTACGAACAAAGCCAATTCCTTCTTTGATTTGTTGCCTGTGCATTTAAAACATCATGATGTTACAGAACTAATCATGTTAAATACCCTTCATTCACCATGTTTTAATATGTTAATCACATAAAAGTTCAAGTCTTCTGTAATAAAATGCCATGTTCACTGATAAATAGTCACAAATATTCTTCTTGAACTTCTTGGACTCTAAAAGAGGGAGGCACTAAGCTCCTTTAAAATGTCAGCTATTACAGCAAAATCCCAATTTTACGATTTTGTGGAACCATCTGAACCAGCGCCAAATCGGAAAGTGTAAATCCAGGCAAAATTGTTCTCATGGCCATTTGGTCAGGACCTTACAAATGTGTGTAAAACTGTGCAAAACGCTGAATGCAGGAATGTGAAATCAGAGTTTTATTGTCTTTACTGATTGACACAATGTCATATACAAGAAGACTTAAATCATCAATAAGGTCAGAACCTCAAATCTTACTTGTTTCGTGCTGCTGGAAGGTTTCATTCTAATATCGTCTACCTCAATATGTATAAGAAAGGATAATTATCTTCAAAGCAAAATTAATACTGATTCAGAGGAACTCATTCTATAATTGCTGCAGTTTAATATTTGTTGCTCATGTGTGTTCTAAGGTTTCTTCATCACAGAATACAGCATGAATATATGCTCTGACTTACTGATGTTGTCAAGTTGTCTGTATGGCCACAAATGGCAATTTCTGGAAAACTCTTAATCTAGGAAGGGTGGTAGACAATTATATTTTAATGTTTCATATTCAAATACTGATAAACAGACAGAAAATATTACAAATTAAGTAGCTGGTAATAAGGTGATGATCAGATCAGAGAAATGAAAGCACCTAAAGAGGCGTCTCGAAAAGAACTGTGGTCCATTGAGTTAGTTACCATATTCATCCCAATACAAGGCAACCCTGCACATGAGAGGACTCTTTGCACAAGCTTATACTTTTGGGAAAATACTTCTACACAAAACAAAGGTGCTACCCCCTTGCCCATATTTCAAATGACAAATAAAAAAAACATCTTCTTATAATTTGGCAAATAGAGTATTTAAAATAATTTACCTCCCAGAAATCAAGAATTTACTCCACTAAAATATCACTTAAAACATTACATAACTAAATTCAGTTTTCTTACCTCATTACATTTTAGTTTGCAGACAGACATGTTAGTCTTAATTCCCCATATGTAATATTATTAAAATGATGGGGTGTCACAAACTGTTCATTATGATACAGATCAATTATGAACACTGCCTGTAACAGCAACTACTCACTGCACAAAAATGAGGCTACAAAGTAACATTACTAATACTTACAAACAACAGTTACTTCAACTTCAGCAGTATCCGAACCATATTTGTTCACAGCATGAATCTTGTAAGTGCCACTGTCTTTCCTTTCAGGATTATCATTGAAGAACTTGGAATTGTAGGGTACATTCTCTATCCTGCGGGAGTTTGTTTCCTGGATAGACTTGTTATTGAGACTCCATGTGACTTCTGGTGGCGGTTCACCACTTATCTTCACATCAAAGAGAATTGGTTCACCCTCACGTACTGTGATTGCCCGCAAATTGCGGCGATCAATTTTTGGAGCCACTGTGAACATTTTAACCAGAGGTTTTGATTTATTTTCATAAAGTGTGATCTCGTGGTAGCTAATATCAATGCAACTGTGTCAAAGACTTCGTTAGTTTTGAAACTTAATTGGAATTACAAGTTCACTAAGTTTAAGTGTAAAAATATCTGACACATTTCATATTAGTGCCTATTAAGACTTCTCACTACAACTATAATTAAATTTGAAGAGCCCGGAGTCCAAGACGTGGTTTCAAAACTATGAATGGTGTGTTTCAATGGGCAAAAAATAAACAGCTTATGCCAATCTTAAGTTCATATGTTTTAACCACAGATTTCTGCCAAGCACGTTCCAAACAAAACTAGGAATGCTAACCACTATGTGAAGTCAACATAGTTCATGGACACAAATTTAAGTGACTGTTTTTTATCAGTAAATGGTATCATAAAGAAACCACACATATCCCGTCAATAAGTCCATGAAGAAGCACCAGCATTTATAAGCTATGTTCAGCAGGATGGGAGTTCTTTATGTGTCCAGACAGGATGTGACGACAGCATATTTCTCTATATTCTCAACTCAAAATCAAACTAAAAAAATGCCAAGTCTCAAAATCAAACCTTTCACACATCCTTCATTAAAAATGACTTGTAGTTATGAAAATGCCACAAACTGGTTCAATGACAGAATTATACTTACATTTTCTTGGCTTAGCAGTGATAGGTTTGCTGGCTTCACTTGGCTGACCTGGACCAGCTGCATTCACTGCACGAACCCTGAATTCATACGTCACACCTTCTTCCAGGTTCTCTGCTCGTCCCTTGCAGTCAGGTCCTTTGGTTTCACCAGCTTTTGTCCAGCGTGGGGACCCTTTTTCACGCTTTTCAATCACATATCCTGTGATTGGAGATCCACCATCTTTCACTGGTGGAGTCCATCTCAGGTCTACATGGTCCTTATCCCAATCAGTAGCTTCGGGAGTGCCCGGAGCATCAGGTTCATCTGAAATGAGGCACAGTATGCAAAGTGAAGGAACATCTGGCATCTGGAAAAGAAATTTAGTGGTGTGTGGGGAAACTTTTCATAAAAATGGGCAAAAAACTGTAGTAGTGTTCAGCACAGTACCATTTTCACAGAAAATTTAATGTCCTGCAAAGAAATTCACTGGCTTGGGAAACATTGTTACAATTTAGTGAAAACATTTTAGATTGATGCATGCACATGCATACATGTGCATGTGCACACACAATTTTATATGATTTGAATTTAACATGTCACTTACCAAACGGATTTTTCGCAATGATAGGTTTGTCAGCTTCAAGTGGTTCAGATTCACCTTCTGCATTGACAGCCATCACTCGAAACTTGTACTCTTGACCAGGCTGGAGGTTTTCAACTTCCATCTTTGGTTCCTTTGAGCGACCGACTGGGACCCACCGTCCTGCAACAAGTCAAGTATCAGTTTCTACTATGATATTTCTTACGAGCTATTACATTCATAAGAACAAGTCTTGTTATTACAGTGCTTCCAATTTACTCCACATGTGTTTAAATATGGGACTGATCCCATTCCACATATGTTTCTGTAAGAAGTCTACTAAAACTGTCATAACATTTGTGTGAAAAATTAAATGCTTTGGTGACCAACTACATAAATTGTAGCAAATCAAAAAACAAAACAGATGTTGGAAGAGAGAAGCAACTGGAGACTTTTTATCCAGTGCTCTGGACAGAATAGAAATGATTTTACAAGAAGAAGAATTGCATACATGCTGTCCCACAGAACTCAACTCAGATGATCACATTCTGACAGGTCTGAAAGATCAGTCCCACAATCAGCATCAAAATCTGAAGAGACAGTTAATGTCATTGAATGGTACCAAATTTCAGGTTGTCTTACTTTTGCAGCAGACTCCGTAAACTTGCAAGGTTTTAGGCTTTCACAGGGGTACAGGTGAGGTGCCTGTTCTCTTGGGGTATGGCGCCATGTCACTGGGTGATTGGCGTCCAATATTTCAGGACAGCAGAGTGGACTCATTTCATTTGACCCCTGAAGATGAGACCAATATGCTGTTTTGAAACACCGGGCACCAATCATCCAGTGACGCAGTGCCATATCCCAGAAGAAAGGAGACTACAAAAACCTGCTCCTGCAATAGACCCATGCACAAATGCATGTTTAACATAAAACAAAAACTTTCTTTTCTTAATATGGCAGTTATATCTCAAGTTACTTATAGAATGGTTCAGTTCAATAGTCAAATGCAGTAGGCATATTTGTAAATTTTCTGTTAATTTTGTCTGTTATCAGTTCAGCAATTAATGTTTTGTGTGATGAATGATATTAGACAAGGTTTTATTAGGAAATCAACTGAAGAAACTGATTTCAATTTAGCAAGACACATTTACCTGATTCTGTGTCCATCTTTTCAACAACATAATGCTCTATTGGTGAACCACCATCATCTTCAGGAGCATTCCATTTCAGATTACAACCTTCCTTGTGAATATCCGAGATCTTCAAAGGTCCTTCAGGTTTGCCAGGTTTATCTGCATACATAAAACAATACATTCCTTTCTAAGACAATCTTATAACTGGATGATATGAGAACAAATTGTAAAATTTGTGACAACTGATCTAATATGCAAGAAAATAATAAAGTGACAGTGTAAGCAGATTTTCATACCACCTACGCAGATTAATCGTAAGTTAATCATATCACATACCTGCATGTTTTGGAGCCTGAAATATGATATATTTCAGAAAATATAACTTACAAGTTTAGAAAAATAATCATAAATTTAGAAAAAATTTAAAAGTAGTAATTCTAATACAAAAATAAATTATTTATAAGGCCCTGACTATATTTCTCCTGCTTCAAATTTTATGTTTTAGAAGCTTCCCATCCTTACTTATAGTCCAGAAGATAACAACTCCCACGTCTGATCAGGATTAATGGTGACTACTGAAGTGTACACACCTACCTGTGGTTCTACTAAGCAAATGCCACACATGCTGACAAAAACAGACCACGTTAAAACTTTTTGCCAATTAAATATCACAAACATATTCAAAAAACCACTTTCTGTAAAACACTAATAGATAATTTACATTAATCCAACACTTCTGCTTTTGTAAAATATTACATTATGACTAACAAGAAACAAAAAGGCTTCCTGTTAGGTCAGTGACTACCCACGATTCTTTGGTCAAAGTAAAGATACATTTTTGTTTGAGGTTTCACATTCTGCTACTGACAGTGGTGGTTATGATAATGATCATGACTACGACGATGACGATGACGATGATGATGATGATGATGATGATGATGACAACGACAATGATGATGACAGTGCTAGGGGTAGTGGTTGCAACAGTGGTCTTCAACATACCAAGTACCGTTACTTCAACAGCAACTTCATCCTTTCCACAGCTGTTTTCGGCTTTGATTACGTATATGCCTGAATGCTTCCTTGACACAGGCATTATGACCAGTTTTGTCTTGTAATCTTCATTATCAATGCTGACGTCATCTTTGGAATCAAGACGAGCCTTATTGAGGAACCATGACTTGCTAGGAGGAGGCTCCCCACTGATCTTGACATCAAATCGAATGTTCTGACCAGCCTTTATTGTCATATCTTTCAGTGTGCTACGATCAATGCGTGGAGCAGCTGAAATAATTGTGCACACTTGTTTTAAGGTCTGACTATGAATTACTTCTCATTGCTTAATGTTATAAAAACTTGTACCATTAAATTAATACGTTTGCATTAACATGTGATCAAATGCTGTATACATCACACAGTTTATCATTATTCTTTTCATTTTTGGCTGACATTTCAAGAAATAACACATCACAGTTTAAAGGTTATTTAAAATAGGCTACCCAACTGAGGTGTTGCAAAATACAATGTAATATAACTTTTGCATAAACTAGGCAGTTTCAGGATGTGTACCATCTCTAAATACAGTTGTATCAATTGTTTGGAATAAAAGTTTGAAAAAAAAAATTGCCTTGCCTAGAAGCAAGGCATGGAAATATAATGTGCCCTTAAATGATGATTAAGTGAAGGAAACCTCTGAAGTGATAACATACTGTGATGTGTATTACAAAAAAATTGTACAGTATGAGGAGTAAGGGTTGAGAATGATGATAATAAACTATGCTGAAAATAATGTGAACTGCCTGTTTATTCACTATAAGCACGTATATTTTCACAACCACAATTTCAGGTTTGGAAGATTATATTCTGAAAAGAAGTAGCTGTATATTTTGTACAATTAAACTTTTGAACATAAATTTATGGGTGGAAGGTGTGTAAACTATGCAAATAAATATAATATGCCTGACTCACCAAACCGATCTTTGGCAGTAATTGGGTCACTAGGATCACTAGGTTTGCTCTGGCCCCCCTTGTTAACAGCACGTACTCTGAATTGGTACTTCATGCCTTCAACCAGATCAGGAACTTTGGCTTCGCACTTGTTTCCAATGACCTCAACAGCTTTCTGCCATTTGGAACTGGAAATTATTTTAAAATATTCTGAACTTCATGTCACATAAAGTATCAAAGTACATCAGTCATACTTAAACCCTCAGCAAGCATAATTATATGTATGTTACTTCTTTTGTAATTCATTACCCTGATAAACCAGTCCTGTTTGAGGTCATATTACTACCATAGTATCAATTCCTCACTTTTAACAGTAACATCTCTCAACCACTTAAACTTATGATGTTGAAGAAACTTTACAGCCATTCAATTCAAAATCTGCATCCTTCCTCTGTCTCATTATAGATGTTTGGACAATACTGCAACACATTCACAGCTGCATAAAATAAATATAAATACATGTATAGTACTCACTGCCACAATAATTTTAGGCTGTTGCTCAAAAGTCTTCCAAATGCAATTACATCTGAGGTTTAAACTTTCAATGTTTGAAAGAAAGAAAATACGAAGAAACAGCCAGCATAACTAACAACTGCTACCAGTTTTTCCCCTTACAGTGACCAGGATTTTGATCAACATAGGAACTACAGCCCATTGTAAGAAAATATGTTACTTGAAATAAAAGCAGTGATTCAGTGTGTTCAGTTAATGTTACCTATATTGGTCCTTCTTTTCAACAATGTAGGAAGTAATCTGAGCTCCTCCATCAGACTTAGGTGGTGCCCATTTGAGATCAGCCTGGTGCCTATTCCAATCTCTAACTTCTGGTTTGCCAGGCTTGTCAGGTTCACCTGGAAATTATTATTTGAAATGAATAATAGAACACTACACATATATCAAAATCTTTCAAGGAAATGCTTTAATTTACTACCTAATTATACTGCTGTATTATGACTTACGTGACAGATATAACCAACCAAGTTAACTTCTCATGAATTTAGAATTTCATTTTGCCTGACACATTTCAATCCCAGGATCATTATCAAGGACACATAAATTACACAACTATGTAAGCTACTGTACTCAGTACACCAAAAAAAACTGACTTTAGCTACAGTTTTAAAAACTGTCGCATGTAAAACTTTTTATGAATACTGCGTATCTTAGAGACAAAAGTCTATTATTAATGTTAAAGTAACCCACAAGATTCATACATGGCATGTGTGTTCAGTTATGCTGTTATGCAGGATACCAACCACACACCAATACACTGAACAGATGGTCACTAAAGGAGACATATGAGCTGCAAGATCTGGGATTCTCACAGTGGAAAAGGAAACAGGATACGGTCCAAGACATTATTAATAAAATAATCAATTGACGCTGATGACCTGGGATCTCAACGTGGGTCTGGACTACAGAATCAATAACAAGTATATTTACATGACTGCACATGTACATATATATATATATATACACACACACACACACACACATACACATGTGAACACATTGGCCATATAAGAATATTATGAGTTACTTTGGTATTAAAACTAGGAAGTTCTTTTAATTATATATATTATTTTAAGTGTTTCACAAGAACTGTTTCTGAACTACAAATGAAATCAGTCAGTTTTTATGATGTAAAATCCACAGTAGTTTACAAAATTGCATAATATGTGGTCTTGACAATGATCCTAAGATCAAAACAGGTTGGGATGGATAAAATTATACCATCATGAGTGTTGTATTTTGGTGGTCATTGTGTCCATAAAATGTGATCAGGTTGTAAACAGACACAATTCAGAAGATTTTGGTTTTCAGTCTTGGCCTGAAGACTGGCTATCCTGTCTGAAGGCTCTTGATATATTCCTCAGTCTCTCCAGGCACCTGTTTGGACAACACCTTAAAAATGTCATGACAAATTCTATCCGCATCCATCCCAACTCATGATTCAATAATTCTAAAGCTAAAATCCCTCAAAACTGCATGCCAATACCCTGAACAGATGATAACATTAATTGACACTGCAACCATGTACACGGAATACTGAAATCCATGCCATTAAAATATTGTGGGAACATCCCCACAAATGCAAAACGGCCCTTTCCGCGCAGTACAGCGGTAGTCGGTCTCCCCACCACTGCAACAAGCTCTTCACGCCAGCCAATCCCAGACGGGCAGCCCAGCGACGGCCAGGTATAAAAGGCTACATTTCCAGCCAAAAGTTGTGCATTCCAGTATTCCGGATCCAGCGTTCAATATCAAGACTCAACGTGCTACGAGCCTCCACGATCGGCTCCCGAGCATCATCCGCCACTCGGCCCGTTAGCAGCATCTACAGCTCGCACCCTGCGGAACGCGCCGCAGTGTCTACCAGCACACGCTGCTCGGCACCACAGAGCTGTCCCAGGCTCTCCACCGCGCAGCCTGCTCCGCGCAACCGGCTGACACTGTACAGAACTCACTCTCACTGCACTGCTTCAGTGAGTCCGTTTCTTCACAGGAGTAACTTTGTCGGACCTCACTAACGCGGCCCTTAGCCGCCACAATAGCAAAGGAGAAGCACTTGTAAATACGTCCGACACGGACAACTGTATATAACAATAACCTGTACATATCTACGAGAATAAAGACTGACGTTAATGTGTTTACTGTTGTTGTGATTTCACAGTAGCAGCATACAGTAACCCACAATATTATTAACCAATCTTAATTCTGATAAAATATAAACTACCATCCAAAATTTTAAATCCAATTCAGACAGAAGTGACACTAGAAGAAGGAAAAACACTACATTCACAAGAACACACTATTATATACTAAATCTGATACTGGTTAACTGTTACTTTGTCTACAAAAATGGGGATGATTTTAAGTTTTGTAATTTATATGGCATATCACTCTTGTTAAAGCCACAAACAGCCTTACCTAACAACCTTTTCACAAGGTCCACATCAAATGCAGACAAAATATTTATTATAATATAACATCAATGAACACAACCATTAAACAGATCTTTCAATGTCAGAATATAAAGGAGAATACTTGTAAGACGGAAATACACCAATACAGTGCACCATCTATGGACAATAAAAAGGCCCATAAGCTTAGGAATGGAGGACAGTAAAACATTAAAATTCAATTTTGAAAAACTAAGAAAAACTGTACAGACAATGGTAATTCATAAAGTGAACATAGATACAATAAAAATAATATAAAATTTGTCTTAAAAGATAATAAGAAGTTCATCTGTTAACAAATATACAAAATCAAATGTAAATTTGTGTTCCATAACCAAAATTCAAGTAAAAAATTGTAATAAAACACTCGCTAATAAATGCTGTGATAACAATCAAGTACCTGGGAATAGCAATATCAAATAAATATTTATGGCAACCATAACAGCACACGAACTTCAAGAAATAAACATGCAGTAATTCAATCCCATATTTCAGACAACTTTCTAAAAACTAAAAATGAGTCTACACAGCTAAGTAACTACTGCCATGTGCAGGTATGAACTTGGTCTCTTGTGATAAGAGCATACAGAGTCTGAATGACACTCGAAAACAAAATTCTCAGTTGTATATCTGAATATTAGAGAGCTGAACAATAAGGACACTGGAGGAAGTTACATAACATGCAGCTTCTTATTCTGCACTCTTTCTGTAGCACTGTCCAGATGAATGAACTAGAGATGAAGAACAAATGTAACAAGGATCGTATATGAGAAAAATGAAACATATGTAACATTCTGCCAGGTAACCTCAAGAAACGCATCAAAGAAACATCTACATAAATGACAGACCAATATTAAGTTAACACTTACGAGACTCTGCAGTAAGCATGCTCCATAAGTTGGTGGGAGTAATAATAATGGCCAATGATTAATTTGTGTGTTAATGGAGATAAAACTTTATGTTTCACAAAAGCAATGACTACTGTGAACAGATGAATGTCAAGAATTCAGTAAGGACATTCCATAAGGCATCAGAACTAATATTTTAACTTACAGTACGGATTCTTGGCCAATGTCGGAAAATCAGTTTCAAGTGGTTCCGATTCTCCTTCAGCATTCACAGCTTTGACACGGAACTGGTACTCCTTCCCTTCATTGAGTCCAGTGACCTACAATACATCACATACACACGCTGGTACACAGCAGCTTTGTCACGGTGTTTCACCAAGTGGCTGTTACAAGTGTGTTGTAAGTAGACCAAGAAAGCAGCAACAAGGAATGTTACTTAATGACACATTTATAATGAAATCAAAGGGAAAGCTTGAAGACATGCAGCAAGAACTAGAACACTAGAACGGAAAAGATTCATAACTGAAACAATGACATAACTCAAAGGATGGAATCAACCTGATGAACAGGATTTAGGCTATTGACACATCTTAAGCACTGTGGTTAATCTGCTACTTGGTTAAATGTTTCAGAGACACTAAGAACATGCTGTACCTTGTCTTCAGAATACCATATATGTCAAAAAGAATGACAGCCATGGCACAACAGTGCAGAATATGAGTCTCATATTTAAGAACTGAAACATTCAATGCTCACTCTGATAGAAAAGTAGCATTTTTGTTTATATCTGTGCCTAAAAATTAGCCAGAAAAATTAATGTTACATACCTCTGCTTCTGGTGTTTTGCTTGTTCCAACTGGGACCCATCGTCCAGTCTCAGTATCCATACGCTCAATGACATAATGGTCAACAGGCTCACCACCATCATCCTCTGGCTTATCCCACTTGAGCTTGCAGCCTTCAGCTGTTACATCTGATACTTTAAGTGGTCCCTTTGGCTTGCTGGGCTTGCCTGTTATTAACCAATTAGTTTTATAAAGTTGGCTTCAGCAGTGAATAATACTGTGTCTTAGCTTCCTGCTGCAGTTATGGCAATGTACATGTATTACAAAAGCTGTCTCAAATAACACAACTTTAATGTTCACTATTTCAAATTAATATCCCAGACGGGACTTGAAACTTCACCAACATGGCTGTGAGAACCTCAGGTCTTGTACTTGAAATTAGTTTTACATTTATGGTAACATCTTTTGGTAGAACAAGTCATCTTCATAGCCATTCAGACTCAATTCAGACCAGTATTTAACTTCCATTATATTACATATTCTGTTATAAATTACTAACTACATGTACTTGCCCCAAGTTACAATTGGGTAGCCTACATCTTGCATAAAACTTTATGTCATTAAAACTATTAATATGTATGTGGTTAAACTTAAATTACAATTAAAACAGTTAATATTGTTTTCTTATGATCTGTCATACAAAAGTACTGATGTGTGCTTATATGTGAGGTACGTCTAAACTTCAGAAAAATGATGCAGACATTATTTTTCCCATGAAATATCACTATTCATAGGATTATGGCATGTGCTGGTTACTGTTCACTTGTGTGATAATGTGGTGAATGGAGGGTGTGATTATGAATGGTTAGCGAGGACTCAGTTATGTAGGTAAGAGATTATTTAGCTGATATACATTGCCATAAATGCAAAACTAATGGCAAGAGTGAACAATAAATATGTGCTGTGTGCCAGTGGCTGCTGATATAATACACAAAGATACTAAAACATACTCTTAGTTTTTGACAGGCACATGCTAATCTGAATTCTGACAGCATGTAAGTAGTATAATATAAAAAATAATAACATTTGGAAAAGAGAAACCTCAGTCATCTTCATTACCCTTAGATACCCAAGTACTGCATAGCAATTAATGTTGATTGTCACTGAAATGTGTAAGTCACATTATATTTCTACCAAGCATCATTTATGCAGCCCTAAACTGCACACTATGTTGTTACATGCATTTTGTAATTACTATGTGTTCAAATTTTAATCAAAATTAAATTAATTTTCTGAACATACTTAGAACTGAAATTTCCACTTCAACTTGATCTGTGCCAGAATTATTCTTAGCTGTTACAGTATATACACCACTGTCAGCTCGCTTCACTTTTGTGATAATGAATGTAGTTTTGTAATCCTCATTTTCAATCTTCAATCTGTAAAAAAAGAAGGAGGGGAGCAATTCACCACTGTGTTTCTTATGAACATATGTTCTACTGGCGAAACTGAACTATTTTAAACAAGGACATCCTGCTTTGTGTTTGTAACTTACTAATCAATAAGATTACTGTCAAACACAACTACAAGTATTGTATAACAATATTCTGTTAATAAGCTGTAAGTTTCGGCCCAAAAGGGGTATCATCAGGCTTTACATAAAAATATAAAAGGAAGTAAAATATGATACTACTACCTATGTGTCTAGTAATGAGATGAGATTTGACATGGGATGTCATGAACATGAAACAGCTGTATCCAGTATTTGACTGTGCCCTACAGTAAGACTCATCTCCTATGGGCTCAGTCCACTTTTGATTCTACCTAATGTGAGCTGAAAGATATTACAATTCACCTCACCTGTCCTGTGATTTGAGAACCACATCCTTCAATGCCCACGTGACAGTTGGTGGTGGTTCACCCTTAACGTCAGCCTCAATACGCAATAACTGTCCACTTCGAACAACTTTCTTTTGTAGATTCTTGCGATCAATGTACGGAGCCACTGGAAAATATATTATGACATTCATTACATATTAGTGTAAACAGAAAATACGGGTGGGGGTACTTTCTCCTGCCCTTACCATTCATGCATAATCCCACTTGCAGAGAGTCTGACAAATATTTACACGTCTTTAAATACAGTAATGTCACACTGCTTTATTGATCTTCTTGCCAACATCACCAAGGAAAACCCAATACGTATATAATGCTACTAATTACAGAAGTGATTTAGGGTATACATAATGTTTACATTTGCATTAAGTAGGAATGTAGGAGGTATCTCTAGAAATTACTTCCCCTTTGAATATATTTACAAGTATATCCTCTCTGAATTTAATGCCCTAAGCAGTTGACACAGTTGCTTTGTAAACTTGAATGGTATTGAAATGATTAAATATTTGGTTTCTTCACGGTATACTTTTGTAGTCAGACTTTGGAAATCCATATGCAATAATATACAAGAATGAATTCATGACAATGTATTTTACTTACAGAAGCGAGGTTTAGCAACAACTGACTTAGATGGATCACTGGGTTCACTAGGACCTGCTTTGTTGACTGCAATAATACGGAATTCATATTCATGCCCTTCTTGGACGTTGGTCACTTTTCCTGCAGTTCTATAATGAAGAAACAATTACACAGGCAATTAAAACTACATTACAGGGAAGTATGTGACAACTTTATCATGTTTACAGATTTGTAACGTATATTTTTGTTCACTCTCTAAGGAAGCAAGCACTGTTACATGTTAACACTTCAAAATGTACCAGTTGTCTAAAATACAGATCACAATTACCACAATGATGTAGGCAATTAAAAATGCAAATCATGAATTCCATACAGCTTCATATGACTATGATATGGCAAAAGGTGCTAGAAGACTATATTACATACAAAGCAACTGATTAGTTTTAACTATAACAAACTGAAGAAACTGTTCTCAACATGTTCACAACCAGTATTTATAGAAACAAGAGTTACTACCTGTTACCAGGCACAGTTGCAGCATCCACCCAAGCTCGACCCTCCTTGTCACGCATTTGAATAATGTATTTTTCAATTGGCGCTCCACCATCATTCTTTGGAGCAGCCCATTCCAAGTCAACAAAGTCTTTGTCCCAGTTCTTTGCTTCTGGTCTTCCAGGTTTGCTTGGTTCATCTTGGAGAAAAATTAAGTATATGTCAATGCAAGTTACAATACTGCAGCAATATTTTTGTTTTCCCACTGTCAAAAATAACTTTCATTTTGTGAAAACATTTACTTGTTTCTTTTAACTATTGTATTCACGCATGAATAATACTCACAAAAGTCACAATGTTCACTACATATTCAAAATTTGCAATGTCACAACAGTGAAAACCAACCTATCTACATGTAAAGATGGATTCTGTTTTGTTAGAGCACAGATGTGTCTTTAAACTACTCACAAAAGAAAGGAATGGACCAGATGTGATTCATGAAGAGATGCTGGCTCTCCATGATGATGATGCAACTTCCAAATACCAAGTGAAAATTAGTTTAAGTAATTTAAGTGGGGCAGACAGTCTACGAAAGATAATATCTACCGTGGAAGAGCAGCAACAGCAACTACTCTGGAAAGGGGCCATGAAACTGCAGACTTGGCCATGCACAAGTACTGGAAGGTGTCCACAACTGCTTGAGAATGCAATGTGTCTGTACCGCCTGCTTATGCCACCCTCCATGACCACCAGGGTACGTCAAAGGTCAGTGTTTGTTGGGTTCAGATGTTGATTTTAAGTCACATGCACAGAAGGTGTCAACCATCTCAGAACTTTAGACCACAGGGGTGTGATGCTAAACTCGGACTCTCCCATATTAATGAAGAATATAGGCTGAGGGTGTCAGGGAACAGGGCGCTGAGGGACATATTTAAACCTAGACAGAAAAAGTAACAGCAAGCTGGAGAAAATAACACATTGAGGAGCTTCTTGATTTGTACTCCTCACCAGATACTATTAGGGTGATCAAGACAAGGAGGATTAGATATCCGGGGAAGATCTGAAGATCTTGGCATGGGTGAGAGGATATTATAATGAACCTTGAAAAAATAGGATATGGTGGTGTGGATGGGATGGTTTATCTGGCTTAGGGTTGTAGCCAGTGCTGGGATTTTGTGAACATGGTAATGAATCCTCAGGTTTCATGCAATGTGGGGAATTTTTGACTAGGCGAGGACCTATCAGCTTCTCAAGAATGTCTCTGCTCCACATAGTTACTTGACTGGTTACAAAGTGGATAAAGTAGTACTTTTGGATGTGATGAAATATCGTTCAAGCACAAGAACAATGAAATAAAATATCAGTCCATGCAATACAAATATTATGGTTCACTGACACCCAAAAAGTTCCAGACACAACTGTCAGCAGGTGTGGGACTTGGAGGAGGAACATTTGCTAGTGGACTGCATCATACAATAGATGACAATGGGGTGCCTGTGCTGTTGATTTCAAATTTCAGGAGGCCACGATGGAAAAAGTGACAAGAGAAGGTAACAGGAGGTGTCCTGCTATTTCACAATATTTATGTGATTAAATCACAAAATGCAATGGCTAAAATAAGTAACCACCCACACCACAGTCCACATCCTACACCCCTCCCCCACGTGAATGTTTTCTGTATACTAGAAGATGCAGGAGTGTGGATACTGATTGTGAGACAGTGATAAGCTTAATGATGCTATTTCACAATGGTTTGAAGACTAAGATAAATAAATTTTTAGAAATTTTTTCTCTGTCTGCAGAAGGGAGAAGTGTGTTAAACTCATGTGGGATAAGTCTAAAAAATATGAAAACATACTTGTTCTACTTCAGTTACTGCAATGCAAGGTAGTTCAAACTTGTATATCTAGTGTCCATCACATGAAACCCATCCAATGAAACTTACAGAAATATGTTTTTACATTAAATAATGTATAAGTACTGTAATTACCAAATGGATTCTTTGCAATGATCGGTTTGTCAAGTTCCAGTTCTTCTGATTCACCCTCTTTGTTTACAGCCTTTACACGGAATTTATAGGGCTTTCCCTCCTGCAGGCCACCAATGTTAGCCTCTGGCTCTGCGGACTTGCCACAAGGTATCCACTGGCCTGTGAGAGGATCAAGTTTTTCAATTTCATAATACTCTATTGGCACACCACCATCATCATCGGGTTTCTTCCACTTCAGTTTGCAGCCATTCTTTGTAACATCAGTTGCTTCTAAGGGACCTTTTGGTTTTCCTGGCCTACCTGCAAACAGAAAGAATGGTGGATTCACATTACACATGAAAGTTAAATGATTTATAACATTCATTACTCACTTCTAACTTTGGTTCCATCATCAACCAAGGACTACATTCCATATAAAACACTTCTGACAATTGTATGAACGAACTCCTGTCAACAGCAAGTGAGCAGAATGTGTGGCATCCAGGGACTGTCCAGTAATATGGACGAAAAATCTTTAATATGTACGGATGAATCACTAAGGTACTGTCATAAAGATTAATGTGCCTAAAAATCATACATAAGTCTTTTTTAGCCTGAAGACAGGGACCAGTCCTGTACCTGAAATGTAGTATTTTATTTATTTATTATTAATTTTAAAATACCACAATGGACTTCTACGAAGCTAATGATCTTAGATATGACATACCAGCACCGGAATCAGAATTACAGTTAACTGTTATTATTTTGTTGTAGCAATCATAAAGCTGGAGAAAAGTGCCACAGTTTGAAAATGAATATGGGCTAAGAACCATTACTACAACAATGATACATGGCTTAAAATATCCTCAGGCTAATATATATAATGATAAGGTACCCTGCTAACATCAGCCAAGAAATTTAGCAAAAAGAAACAACATTTCACAAAACCTTCATTCTGACTACTTAAATTATTATTAATAATAGCATAATATAATGATGGCGTATAATGACACTGTATTACATTTACAGCAGCTTTGTTGTCATTGTCCTTATACTTACCAAGAACAGTAATGTCAAAGTCAACTCTGTCTTCACCAACAGAGTTCTTGGCTATGATTGTGTATTTCCCATTGTGTAGTCTCTTCGCTCTCAAAATGAAGAATTTCGTATTGTAATCTACATTGTCAATGCGGATAAGGTCATCTGATTTCAGCTCCTGCAACGTCATAAATGTCATTACCAAGACATTAGATCAAAACCAATACAACTGAATCAATAAAAACTTGAAAGTCAATGGCAGAAACACGTATGAAATACAGCGAAATGATCTCTGTGTGTTAAGTACCAATCCATGGAAGGGTGTATTGGAACTGGAGGTAAACCTCATGCATTTAACCTCCCCACTGTGCAGACAAAACAAGTTTCATCAAGCCCTACAGAGTGGTTGGTCATATGATGTGCAATTCATTATCATTCTCACAGCAGACAGTAAGTTATGCACTTTTTTATAGGTAACAAAGAGAAAAGGAGAAAGTTTCATGCACTACCTGTTGTTTGTCTGCACACTGTCACTACGCTGTGTGAGAGAATGACAGATGTGGTTCTCTGTGTTTTGTCATAACAATGAAACTCACCTTTCCTTCAAACAACCATGTAACTTGCGGAGGAGGTTCTCCGGTGATATTGATATCAAGTGTGAGTGTAAGGCCAACTTTTACCACCAGATTCTGTAAGTTTGTGCGATCAATATTTGGTTTTACTGCAAAAAAAAATTATTCATGCTTATTTTAGCCCAAAGTAAAGTATAATATGCAATTACTATATTTAGCTCATTCTATGAAGCAGTTCAACAGCCACCACAGCAATTCTCAGTCCACGAGCTTAATTCATTTCTTGAAAACTCCTCATAATGCAAAAACTTGTTAAATAAAAATGAATTTCCCATTACTTCCCTGCCATAAATTCAAATGGTTCCAAAGGTAAGAAATTTCTTTCAAGACACACAAATTTCACCTTAATCTAGCACAGAATAGTGCCTAAGCATTAAAAAATTCACAGTAATGGATAATTACTACATTTAAATAACATTTTTTGTCATTAACCTATGCATAAACAATATTTACGTAATTAAAGTTGTACAGGAAATGTGTAACATTAGGTACAACAATTCCTTCAGATTTAATCAATGCAAAATGGTTAACACCAAGGGAGTGAACTTCACTACAAAGCTACCAAAATAATGCTGCTGTTTCTGTGCTGACCTCAAAAATTCCGTACGTTCCGTGAATTTCAGAAAAGACACCTGGCACAACAATCAGTTTGCAAGAAGAATAAGAAAATGCTAATCTGGAGCATACAGTATACCCTGAAACTCATAAATAAACCACATGACTTTGTGTTTTCTAATCACACTTCTTGGAGTATGTAACTTACAGTATCTTGCTTTAGCAATATGTGGATTTGTCTCTTCACTGGGGTCACCAGGACCAGCCTTGTTCACAGCCCTGACTCGGAATTGGTATTGATTTCCTTCTTCAAGTTTAGGAACAGTGCCCTGACAGGTGTTCCCATGAATTTCAGCAGCCTTTACAAAGGATCCTCCATACTTGTCCAACATCTCAATCACATAGCCTGCAACACAAAATGGCTTACGTTTAGTATATTACACATCCAGGAATTTAACTGCATTTGATTTAGGAATCATACAAGCACAGAACATACTACATTCAAATGTGGAAAAGAATGTACCCAGAGTAATAATTAATATTTACAAATACTTTAAGTACACAATAAAATTTGTTTTTGAATACAGTACGAACTCATGAATTCAGTACCATAGCATTCCAAAACCCCTACAAACCAAGGGCAGTTACACACTGTAATCACTTAGGAGGGGGCCGTTCTCAGGCCGTTAGTCACAGGCCTCTCACAGTGGAGGCCCACATTCAATCCCACACCAGTACACTTCAGATATGCAGTGGATAAAGTAGTACTGGGACAGGTTTTCCCAATAAGTCCTTTGGTATTCCCATCAGCACAATTCCACCACTGTTCCGGTCATCAGTCACCAACAGTACATAACCTTAGCAACTTACAAAGTTGTTACATAACACACTTAAGAATATCAACTAGTGAAGGAGGTTTGGTAGCAAAAAAGTCAGAAATCTGTTAGAGCTTTTTAACAAAAAAAAAGTCTGAGGCATGCAGCCTCACGATATGTGAGCAACATACAAGGTGAAGGAAGTGTGGGTATAATGGATCGCATGTCACTGTGTGGCTGTTTGAATTTGATTTGAAGAGTTCTGTGGGCAAAACCGATACAGTTTCTGTGGCCACTTCACACTGCCTGTATGTACAGTTTCTGCATAGAGCATGATCACTGTGATTAATAGCATACTACTGTATTACCTCATGCTATCTAATGCGTAGAAGAATTTGCCTCAATAAAAAATGTTCAGTTCTTACAAAAACATGTATGCAAGAATGGTAATGCTCCTGTTATAAAATTATGTTGTTCTAAATGTAAGTAGATATTTACCATTTCCATGCACAGAAACTACTGAAGGCATGCAGTCCTCTGCCAACTTTGAACACAGAAGTTTACAGTTTCATAACCATTGTAAAAATTAATCATACATGAAATAATACTCTCATAAAGCAAATTTCAATACAAAATTACAAAACAGTACCATATTTTCAGCCCTGTCCCTTTACAAAGTTTTCCTACCTAACAAGCATGATCTGTTCAGTTTTTCCAAAAATGTCTTAAGAAGGCTTCACTGTATCCTGGACCACTGAACTCTGAATGATCAGCACACAGACAAGCGAATATACACATGTATGCACAAGGACGCAAATATTTTTGAAAAGTTGTTGTATTCACTATTTTGAATAGTATGCCTTTCCAAGTGTATAGCTTGCTCCTTACAAGGAACGTGATATGATTAAGAGATTCAAACTGTTGCTGTCTCGAACATATATAAAACACCAGACAAATCACCTGTTATTGGAGCACCACCATCCCGAATTGGTGGTTCCCACTTGAGCTTCACCATTGTCTCATCCCAGTCTACAATTTCTGGTAATCCAGGAGCAGATGGAGTATCTGAAAACAAACATAAGAGATTACACAAACTGGATAAAGGACACAGAAAATGTTTATACCTGGTAGCTTCACAGTTTGCACTCTTCATCAAATATCAGCAGGGTGACCAAAGCAAGGATGAGGAGCCTGTGGCACACAGTACATATAAAAAAAAATTAAAACAGCTCACAAAATGGTTGTCAGAAAACCTCACGACAGAGGCAGCTTTGGAGATCTAGGCACAGTGGGCACAGGGGGGAGGTTGATATTATGATGGATCTTAAGGGAATAGGACTGCATTCATCTGGTTCAGGACAGGGTCTGGCAGCAACTTCTGTGAACATAATCATGTTATAGTACAGTTTGACCGAGTACCTTCTGAACTACCTACTGAAATAAATCCAACACAGTACACAGTATACAGTAGAATGCCTTAAATCCAGATGCTGACATTTCAGAAATCCTGATACTTCAGCAGTTGAGGAAAACAATCTCAAGCGTGAAAGCTCTCCAAAAACGCCTTCCAAGGTGTCTCTACATGTGGTACTTCCTGACCCCTTGTCTCCTGCTACCTCAACTTCTTCAGCTACAAAGACTCCTGATCCACAGTTGCCTGGTCCTTCAGCATCCCTGGTAGAAATTGAAGAACTCCAGAAAACACAGATGAGACCCTGATGCCCCTGCACCAGCAGCTGAAGGAGATATCCAAATGGAATACTCCTTTGATTAGTTGTACAGCCCAAATATAGGAGCAGTAACAAACAATTCCCCACAAGAACTTAGGTCAGTATAGGTAAAATCTGATAATCAAGCACCCGTCTGGAACCGTAGGTGCCAGATTAAAAGAATTCTACTGTAGTATAAAAATACAAAATACAGTACAACAGTATTAAAACAAATGCACTATGACTTCAGGTCAAGGAAATGTCACAGTAACAGTGCAGTGAATATATAATGACTCACCTAGACGCACACAATGATAATGCATTACATAATAATAATAATAATAATAATAATAATAATAATAATAATAATAATAATAATAATAATAATATATGTGTATGGACAGGAGTTTAAGACTTACAGTTATTTTAATATTCTAGTATAACGGAAAGCTCTTGTTTATATAAATATTTTATCATAATGAAGCATAACTATGACTAGCAATGTAAAGGCTTCTGTACCTTCCACAATGTATAGACTGTTACCCTGAGGATGACCTGGATTGGAAGAAACATGTAAGGACAAATTTTAATACTGTTTTACTGTATGCTATACTATACTGTGCACTGTGTTGGATTTATTGTAATAAACAATAAGGACACTTCGGGCTCCCTAGATGTCTGTAAATTCTGCGACTAGCTGGTTGACTAGTAGCTTCTCAAGGTCTGTGATGCATGCACTTAGCTAAACACAAACAGCGAAATGACCTCTCTAATAACAACCCCGTTAGTGGATGTGTGTTCATATAAATGAATATTCAGGGCATAAGATATTACAAAATTTAAATTAGTCATAGTTTTGTCTGAAAAGTTTATAGGCTGTAGTCACACCTCAAACCTGAGATTTCAGGTTACTTTCCTTCATGTCTACACAAGTATATACAACAGTTGTTGGATTCAAAATCAATAGACATGTGAATGCCATAATAAAATCGGTCCTGGCACAAGTGGCACCTCATGTTCCTCGTGTTGCTTCCATGCATGCCATGTAAAATTTTTAGTGCTTCCAGTTTCTTCTGCGAACTATCATTACATGAAAGCGTTTTGGCACTCTCCAGTTGGCTTTATGTATGCTACAACATGCAGATGTCTGTACATGCTCAGATCCTTCTCCTGAACAAATTACTTTGTCTAATGAATATGGAAATTACCTCCATTTGTTACAGTTTGCGTCAACTTATTTCACTCAATCAGCCTCTCAGATTCACAGACATTTACGAATGTAGGACTCAGAGGAACCAGTAAATCAGCCAGCAGTGATGAAAAGTATACATAGAAATCACAGCCATGTGGAAGAGTTAAATATAATTTATGTTAGCCAAAACCAAACAACATGGCCCACTCATTATTTTCTGGGCCCATTATAATTTAGTGATTTAAATTTATGTAACTTGTCAATACAAGATTTCTCAACACTGTGAATGGTGTATTTCTCTTACTTTCATTCTATCATCAAGTATGGAATTATCTTCTGGGGCTAGTTGTCCAGAGTTTTTAAATTACAAAAGAAGGTAATAAGGATTATATCTGGAGTGGGATCTAGAGACTCATGTAGAGGTCTTTTTAGGAAATTGAATATTTTACCATTGTCACGTGAATATACTCTCTCTTTGATGTTGTTTGTGATAGATAATCAAAATAACTTTCATTCAGGTTTTGAAGTTCATGGCCTGAATACAAGAAGCAAAATTCAACTCTACTTACCAACTTAAAATCTTTCTGTTTTTCAGAAAGGCATCACTTTTTTTGGTATTAGGTTATGTAATAGCTTGCCTGGTACTATTCAAAGTCTTAGAAATGATAGAATTTGTTTTAAAAATAACTTGCTTTCATATCTCATGACTAATTCATTTTATACTGTTGCTGAATTCTTGGAACATACAGGAAACAACTAATTTACAATGTTCCTTTATGGAGCGTTTCTGTTGTACTGTTGTATTATCTTGTTATAATTTGTGTGTTGAGTTTTCTGTGTCTTGTCATGACCAGTTTCATGTCCATTGTATAAATCTTGGACTTATAAAATGTGAAAATGAATGAATGAATTAATTAATTAATTAATTAACAAACGAACAAACAAACGAATGAACGAACGATCGAACGAACGACTGCACGCATGCGTGCATGCACGTACGTATGTACATATGTATTCTTTCATTTTCTTAACATCCATATACTCAGGTCATAGAAAGAGAGTGGATGTGTTAATGACTAACACAAGAGTTATGTCATGGATTTCTTTCATACTTACCATATGGATTCTTGGCAAGAATAGCAGTATCTGCTGTCAACGGTTCTGATTCTCCCTCGTCATTAACTGCCTTCACTCTGAATTGGTATTTCTTCATGGGTTCGAGCCCAGTAATTTCCTGTTCAGTCTTGCTAGGATCAACAAAGCCAGCAGGAACCCAGCGACCAGTTGCAGTATCCATTTTCTCCACAACATAGCCAGTCAGTGGAAGACCACCATCATCTTTTGGCTTTTTCCACTTCAACTTACAGCCCTCCTTGTGAACATCTGTCACTTCAAGAGGTCCCTCAGGTTTGTCTGGTTTATCTAAAAATGTTAGAATATACTTTACATGAACACTACCAATATAACTAGATGATTTACCAAGTTTTACAAAGAACACACAAATGTTGTTAAGTAACAAACTTAACCATTACTTATTACAGCATGACACATTATTAACATAACTGTTTAGACTAGTTTTAATAATTTTAATAAATGTAAACCACATTAATACTAATTACTGCTCCTAACATTTATAAAAAAGAAATATTACACAAAATCATATGGTTCATAAATTAAGAAAATCATACTGGACAAACAGAATATAAAATCAACCTTAAGAACCAAATACTAATTCACAGTTTACTGACTGATACACACAGGCAACACTATATTATATTGTACTACAAGGTTTACTGAAGATCCGTTAAAAAAAAAGTACCATATTAAAGGTTTGATGATAATCCATTTGGGTATAAAAACATAGCCTATCTGCGTAATACATCATACTGTGTACACATACACATAGCCTACATACAGCACTGGTTGTGTGAAAACTGCACAGTATAATTTGTTCATCAGACACCACAATAGGTCACTACAATGTAATATGTTAAAATACTGACATGCACGAAAACAGCAGACACTAATTTTGTTCTGTGGAACAGGGGTACAATAACTATGTGACAACCATTACTGCATGTCACCATAACTGATCACTTTTACAGAACCAACACCACCACAAGAATCAATGACACTGACATGCTGCTTACCTAGTATTATTACCTCTACAGTAGCTTCATCTGAACCAGAACTGTTCTCCGCTTTGACTGTATAAATGCCTGTGTTTTTTCTTGTTGTTTCAGAAAGTTGAATCTTCGTATTATAGTCTTCATTTTCAATCTTTACTGTCGGTTCATTCTCCAGCTGCTTATTAGCAAAATGCCAAGTGATAGTTGGAGGAGGTTCACCTTTCACGTCAACATCAAATTTAACAAGTGCTCCTGCACGTACTGTAACTTTCTGCAGTTTCTCACGATTAATAATTGGACGCACTGAAAATAAAAATTTCATTTAAAAATATGACAGTTTTAGGTGAGAGATGCAGCAACTATGCTCAGCATTGATGGTTGGAAGAAAATGATAATATTTTATGTAAGATATACCCTGAAATGTAGAAGATAAAGTTCTTACTGTCATAGCCGATCTACATTTCTTACACATACAAATAATTAATTACAGAATTTGAAAGAGATCAGACTTAATTCTGCAAAAAAAAGGTATTTATTACTCAAAACAGTATTTAAACTTGTTCACACATTCAGTTTATGGTCTTCTGGGTTATGATGCTGTGTAGTCTTATCAGTGGATACCATTTTGCAGGAACATGCCACCTCCATCTTCACAGGCGAGGTGATATGGATGACAATGCACTGGGTTATAATGGCAGGACAGAAGGAAGATGCCCAGTCAGATTCATGGAAGGGAGAGAGGATATGTAGCATGAGTCAACACACAAACCCCCTTCACTGTTTCTATTGGTTATACTTCATAGCACATTCTCTCCCTTTCCTGTGGATCTCATTTCCCATCTTCCTAGAACCAAGCTTGTATAACCCACTGCATCCTTAAACTACTCATTTTGACCCTGAAGATGGCAGCTGCATCCTTAAACTACTCATTTTGACCCTGAAGATGGCAGCAATATGTTCACCTGAAAAGTTTGTGTCCACCTATAATAATATATGATGTCACCAACCAGAACGCTACAATCTGAATACATACAAACTGAAAAAGGAAAACAACCCACTCATCATACTCTTTCACACTGCACTAGTACACCATGAAAGTACAAACCTTTACTATGACTGATCTTACACATTATTTTAACAAGAGAATCATAACACAAATCCACAACCACAGCCATTGGCAGTTGGGATAGCGCAGACATTATAGTGACTAGGCCATGGACTAGGCAATCTGAGGTTAGAATCCTAGCAGGGTGGAGATATTTAAGTGAACTAACTAAACAGAAAATGTGGCTCGATATGGTACATTAAAAGAAATGAGTATTATTGAAATACTGTTTATTTGTACTGTATTTATTATATTACATGTATCTTTTCAGTATTTTAGGAAGTCAGTAATGAAATTTTTAAGTAAGATTCGACAATGAAAAAACTATGACCAATCTTGAAAACACATTTTAATTTATCTGGAGGACTGGGTTACTGGTGAAGGTAACATTGCCCCTGTGCTTAATTAAGCACCATGCCATGATGGCTTCTGTGGGAGTACAAGTATAGCTCCACGCATTCTTAACTTCTGTGCTAGATGGTGGTATGTGGTCAGCTTCATGCCGCAGCTGTTCTATTCATGGGGATGCAGCCTCCAATATTCATTAATTAGGAGTCTGTGCAGACTCCAGAACAAATCTGGACACTTTAATGAATTTCCAATTAATAGGCAGCTGACAAATATGGCCCAAGCATGTTTTGAAAATTATGTCAGACACAATGCCATAGAAAAATAATTGTATGGGAATTAATGAAAGTGTTTTTTCCTGTTAACTGACATACACAAAACACTTACAGAATCTGGCCTTGGCAATATGTGGTTTAGTAGGCTCACTAGGTTCCGAAGGACCTGCCTTATTCACTGCTCGGACACGGAACTGGTACTGGTTTCCCTCCTTTAGTCCAGGTACTTTAGCTTCACAGGCTGGAGACTTCACAGACGAAAGAAGAAGGAAATAAAAACTCACTTGATATAATACACTCATAATGAAATGTAATGAAAAAGGTATGAAGATGTGCAGGGGACCATCCCTGAATGCTCACCATGGCCTACTGAAGGCCGTGACTCTGAGAACAAAAGGAGAGATAAAAGGAACTGTTCAAGTGGCCTCAAAACAGCACTTTGGTCCAAAGAAAAAAATAAATTGTTGTAATAATCTGATAAAGTTAGTACCTTAACAACAATCCAGAACAACTACAGAAGATTCATATGGCCTATTTCACAACCAATTTTCATGGCAAGTATGAAAGGGAAACCAGAAATGAAAACCCAAAATTGGGTACAAGTACTTACATAAAATAATATGACAATTAAAAATTTTTAAATGTTTGTCTAAAAATAATTCACAAGTAACTGACAGATACACACACACACGCACGTGTGCGCACACGCTCATTCACATACCATATTTACCCAAATACAATACAAAAATTTCTCCTGATTCATCATCTGCACAATGGGAACGGGGGGGGGGGCCCGGGGCCCCCCCTCTTATAAAGATAAGAGTGTGTGTCTGTGTCTTACAATATTTTCATACTCCAACATAATATTATAAACTTTCTACACACATGCACAATTTCGGCAGTTGTATTAGTACTTTGGGTGAACAGAAGGCAGTCTTTCATAACCTTAAATACAAACAAAATGCATATGCAAATGTAATATACAATAAATATACAATAACTGAACTTCTTACTGTAGTAGTTAGAATCTCATCCCAAGAGCTGCTAAATTTCTCCTTCTTTTCAATAATGTAGCCAGTAATTGCAGCTCCACCATTGGACTTTGGAGCTGTCCATTTAAGGTCAACACGATCCACATCCCAATCAACAACCTCAGGGGTCCCAGGTTTGCTTGGAATGTCTACATGACAACAAATTATTAAATTTTCACAGGTGCCATTTACAATTATGTAAGTATAACACTTCAAACATACAATGTTAAAAGCATAATTTAATCAAATAATTAAGACAATTTGAACAGTCTGGTTTTTTAAAAGGAGCTCTATTTAAATATCTACACATAAAAACACCAAGTGGGTTAAATAAATTTACATACAGGTGCATGATTTACTAGCATAACTGTAAATGTGGAGGACATATTTTGACCGATGGTATGACAGTGAATCTTTCAAATGAAAGCATGAGAACCAGAATTTGGTGTTCTCCTTAATATCACTAAGTAAACCCCATCATTATCAAATGACAAGAGACATAAGGTGTCTTACAAAATTCTGATCACTAATTCAATTGACCAAAAAAATTGATATGTGTTTCAACCACATGCACATTTCTAAGTCATAATTATGTAGAAGTCATCTATTAGGAATAAAGTTTTATTCTTCTTTACAACAGAGACTATAAAAATGCATTGTCAGAGAAGAGCAAAACCACCTGGGCTCTTCAGTATGTTGTGCCGTGTGTACACAGGATGTCTTGTCACGTTCTGGTACAACTGGCACACAAACTTGCAGCCAGTAGTTACACATCACAGTTTAAATGCTGTTCACACTTAAAGCATTAAAGGTAGACATCTGTGTTTATGAATTGGATAGTGTACTACCACATTATATCAGTTGTGTCACATCCTGCTGAAGTCATAAAAGACCAATATATTCATGCTATTGAGCTGTCCCACCAAGAAACACACAAAGACAACCACTTATTCATCACAACAGACTACTTACGAGAATTTATAAATTTTCCACAATTTAAAATAGTTAATGGTCTATCACATCAACTATTGCTTAACCATTTTAATTCTCCTCCATTCTTAATGGAACAAACATAAAACAAACACCCAACCTGTGCATAATTTACAGCAATGTAACAGTACTACACCAAGTTCAACTTAGAAGGACACTTAACAACACCATGTAAGCAATTTGAACACTTCATAACCTGCCAATGTGAAAGTCATTTGTGCAGTCAACACGTAAACACAATTCTGTAACTCACCAAATGGATTTTTAGCAAGAGTTGCACGCTCTGTTTCCAATGGCTCACTCTCTCCTTCATCATTTACAGCTTTCACCCGAAATTTATATTCGCAACCCTCCTGCAGTCCTTTCACATCCATCTCAGGCTCACTGGTACGACCAACTGGCACCCACCGCCCAGTTGCAGTATCAAGCTTTTCAACTACATAGCCAGAGACAGGCTTTCCACCATCATCCTCTGGTTTATCCCACTTCAACTTGCAGCCATTCTTTGTGACATCTGATACTTTCAGTGGGCCCTGTGGTCTTGAAGGCGCAGCTAAAACAAGACAAAATTCTCTGATCAAGTCATGACTTTACATTTGAATGTCTGTTTAAAAATATGTAAATTGTTAAAACTGTTAATCTTCTAACATTCCACTTAAATCCAATTTCATAGTACAGAATTTCATGAACTAAATTAGGCTGCCTTTATATCATCATCGACTACACTTTCTATTCACAACAATGAAACATTAAGATCAACTGCTCTCTGCTCTGTCAAGACGGCAAACAATTAATTTCACACTGATTTCAGTATCATTATATTGTTGTACATCTAACAACACTTTCACCATCTAAGCGTAACCACATTTAAACAACACCTTGACATGTTTTGTGCCCTCTGAGTCATTGCAGGTATATGGCAATGCAATTTGTGGAGGGCAATATTTTTGGTTTGTTAAAGGGCCTCCTGAATATAACCCACAGGACTCAACACACGCCAGTTGCTAGAGTTTTAAAAACTCCCATTTATTCAACGCAGTTATGCTGATATGGTTAAAATGTTATTAGGTTAATTTCTGTGATCTTCCACTGTACTTACAGAGAACAGTAATTTCAACATCAGCTTCATCTTTTCCATGCTGATTTTCAGCCACAATTTTCCATAAACCAGTATTCTTCCTTACAGCATCATTAACAGTCAGTTTGGTATTGTTATCAACATTGATGATTTCAATATTACCCTCAGACTTAACCTAAAAAGATGAATTACATCATAATGGTAATACAGAAGGCATACTTTGTGTAAGCTAATCCACTGTCGTGGATTATCTTGTCTGTACTGTAGTAGAACAATGTCCATGAAAAATGAAAAAACCTGAACCAAGGTGTGCAAACACACTTGTAATGTTTAAGTATCAATTTCCTGCTGGTTATGACAACTGCACATTTGTCCAACTAAGATCTATGCAACATCAGACCTCCCTTCCTACCTTCACAATGTCTTATAAACAAGTGACAGAACAGAAGCACCCTCACCTGCCACATAAGTGTTACTACCCTACAAACACAACAATCATTATTAACTTATAAATCTGCAATATATTATTTGAAACTTGCAAACAACAGTTATGTGAATGTGAATTTATTCAAATTTTCCATTCATCAGGTAGAGAGAAGGAAGCGAAAAAAGTGTTACAAACTCTAGGATAAGGTACCTCTAATACATACAACTGAAAGTCACATTTACAATTGGACAGAAGAGAAATACTTGTATTCAATTCATATTTTAAAATAGAGCTTAATAATGAGTGAGTTATAAACCTAGATCCATGAAGTCAAACATTCACTTACAATTTATTACATCCATCATACAATACACATACTATCATCATAGTGAATTCTGATGTATTTTCTTCATTGTCATAACTGCTATACTTTTAGTTAGAAGACACAATTTAATTATCTATAATAATTAAAGTCAACTTCTTACCTCACTGTCCGCATGGAACCATTTTACAGTTGGAGGAGGTTCACCTCTGATGTTCACATCATACTTCACCATCTTTCCAGCCTTGATGACAATTGGTTTCAGATTTGTACGATCTATTCTTGGTTTTACTGTAAGGAAAAGGTTACTAGCTTATGCATCAGGAACTGACGCTTTCCTTTTATTTTTTGACACCACACATATTCATAAAAATGTATCACAATTCTATAAAATTCACCTGTCATTATATTCAAAGGTCAACTTACAGGCCTTATGTTTCACAAGGTGCGTCTTGGTTGGCTCAGAGGCAGGAGAAGGTCCAGCTTTGTTTACAGCTACTACACGGAACTGGTATTCAGCTCTTTCCTTCAGATCAGGAACTTTTGCTTCTAGCTGGTCCCCTGGAACTTCAATTGCCTTCTCCCAGTCTGGCTTAAATCTGTAAGCACACAATTAATAAACACTAATAGCTGTTCATTAAATGTGAAAGATGGCTTAAGCAATACACTGAAACAGTAAATAAACACTCTCTAAAATGAGACCTTGTACTCATCTTCTAACTGAAATTACAAGCTTATCCTTTTACAGCTTCATCTACCTGTTAATTTTTTAATTGAAAGAGAAAATACATGACCTTGATGAACAACCCTTATTTGGCTCCAGTCTAGTTCTGTATGAAATTAAAGTTACAAATTATTTATTGCCTTTTCACTATTTTGAGGGTCTTACAAGGTAAACTTACTGTCTTTAGAGCCACAAGTGTTACAGTTACATTGTAAGTCAACATCAGGTGTAAAGTTGCAGTCTTTAATTAAATTTAGTTTCATTGCTTCTGTTGTCTACATACAATGGAATTACAATAAAGACTAAATGTTTGAGCCCAGAGTGTGTCCTATTGGGACTATGAAAAATCACTGTAAATTTCTAGTGTGCATACATCAGCACACGCACGCATGCATGCGCACGTGCGCACACACACACAGTCTATATATTTAGTGATGATCAAGTAAGTGTTAGCCTGAAGTAATCCACGCTTTAGAAAAAACAGACAACTTCATAAAATAAAACTTTATGAATGAGTATTATTTTACAAGCAGTTTATTTAACACCACTGTCAGCAATTTCAAGACTTGGAAAAGGTTATTATTTTATTTTACTACTGTCTTATCCCTTCCTTGTATTTGTCTGTTCTCTCATTGCTTCTCCTTGGACACTGCCGGCACTTTCTTTCTCACTATTTCTCCCCTCAACTCTGGCAGACCTTTTTAGTGCCACCAACAACTGTTTCTTCCCACCCCTCCCTACAGCCCTTAATTTTATTTTGTTCATCTTACTTACTTCACCCTTTGATTTATTTTTTATTGTTTTTTATAAAGCCTTGTGTATTCCTTCTCATTTTCTCTCTTTCACTTTCTTCCCATCCCCTACACTTTTACCCTTGCATCTGACCTCTGTCATAATTTCCTTTCTGCATGTTTCCCATTGGTTCACCCACATCCTTCACACCGGCCCTCCTGCTTATTTTCCACAACCAGAGTTTTCAACAAACAGCTTGTTTTTCCACTGTGAAGAATTAGGATGAGTTTCCTCCAGAATGTTTGTACATATCTACCACACTACATGCTGTCACATACCAGAAGACAGCAACTGTCACCGCAGTATTCTTACAACATCTGCTGCTACGTACTTTGAGACGCTTCTTTTGTTCTCAACAAAGAACAGCTTCTTCTTGCATAGACCATTTACATTATGACCCAGAATAACAGCCAGTCAACCACTTAACAAAATTATATAAAATTTCCCTAGAAGCCTTCCAACAACTGTAAAAACAACTAATTTCTGAGAGGTAAGTACTTCATTATTCTCCCCGTAAATCACGTGCCGATATCGTAAACTTATTCCTGACAGGACATACTGAGTACTACATGATCATACCTGTCTTTCTTCTCAATTATATACTTCTCAATTGGAGCACCTCCATCACTTTTTGGTTTGGTCCATTTCAAGTCAACACTCTCATTATCATAATCTGTAATTTCTGGAGTGCCAGGCTGGGAAGGTTCATCTGAAAAGGCAAGAATGTAGACACTGTGAGAAATTCACCTGAAACAGAGCTGTAGCACAGACTCATAAACAACCAGACTCTGAAAACTAGGATGTCAAGTAATCATGAGAAATAACTTGTGAATTGGTGACTTTACAGATTATTTCAATGAAATGTGGTATTCAGTTAAAAAAATAATAAAATTGCATTCTATAGTCTCCTATCTGTTGAATTACAAATTTCATAGAGTTGATTCTGGTTACGTTCTCCCACACAATGATTAATCTATATGACAAGTACAGAAGAATGTCTATGAGTGAGGAAAATAAATTTAAGACTTGCAGAATATTTGTCATGCCCTACCTAACTTTCCAAAAAATCTTTCAATTTATTTCTTGAATAAAGGATTAAACTGATTTTATATATATAGCACACAAATTGATTTACTTTGTGCAGGTCTGTAGGGAAATCAATACAGTCGAGACTCTTGGTTATGTGCAACAAAATACATTCTTCCAGCATCTTTAACTTACCACTCCAAATATTCATGTCATTAAACAATTTCCTTTGTTACTACAGAGTGCTGAATAAAGAATTAATAACTTAAAGGAACAATGTATAAAAACATAACACTCATTTCATCCTGACAATGTGCACCAGAATAATACAATTTTATCCATCATCCTCCTCCTCCTCCTCCTCCTCCTCGTCATTTCCAATATTAGGCCCACTGAGATCTGACCATCAGTATTAGTAAGCAGGGGCCAAGCCTTTGCGGTCCCAATGCACGTAGGCCTTGACAGGCCCTTTGTGCCCAAGATCTGCACACACTAGACAACGGGAACCTACCATATTTCATGGGTCTTTTTTCTTTCAGTTGATCATGCTAAATACATTTGGTGTTCATGTCATGTAACATTACCAATAAATTCCTCAAATCTAAGGAACAGTTTGGAGCAGAATATGAAGATTCAGGGCATGTAAATTGTTATTTTGAGTACATAACAATATAATTTTAAGCCTTATGCATTCAAAACGTTTTGGGATGTTATAGTAACCATGTCCAACTTAATTTTGCAGAACTTTTCTATTGTTGGAATAACAGCAACACATAACTGCCTTCTTTAAAATTGAAATACAGACAGACAGGAAGAAAGATGTGATGAGTATGGATATTTCCACACAGTCTGAAGTTTGCCTCAGTGTTGGACTTAACAAGGTTACACTCAAAGCAGAGGTCCGGGCTTACCGAATGGATTCTTGGCAACAGTAGCTCTCTCTGTTACCAATGGTTCTGAATCTCCTTCATCATTGACAGCAGTCACTCGGAATTTGTATTCTGCTCCAGGTGTGAGGCCAGTAACATCCAGTTCTGGAGAAGGCCGATCTCCAGGAACTCGTCCTACTCGAACCCATTTCCCAGTAGCCACATCCATCTTCTCCACTTCATACTCTTTGATAGGACATCCACCATCATCCTCTGGTTTTTTCCATTTCAACTTTGCAGAGGTCTTTGTTACATCAGTTACCTCCAATGGACCTTGTGGCATACTAGGTTTAGCTGCAAGTAAAATGATTTACATGTTTGTCAATAAAGTAAAATAACCATATAAGTTGTGGAGCAATAATTTTACAACACTAAAATGAGTGAAGTCTCATATGAGGGAAATTTAACACTAACATTAATCACCAGTGAAACTGAACACTAAGTGAGGATAAACCTTAAACTGAGGAATATACTATTGTATCTACCAACCATACAATGTAATCAGAGTTAAAGTAACCATTTACAAACCATTGCAGTGGTCTAGTGGTTAGAGTTATAGCTGGGTATTACAAAAATCCTGGATTTGATCCCAACCAAGCCACTAAAACCAAAATATTAAGCAATAATCTGCCAGTATAATGACAATCAATTCCTTGAAGACAAGACACAACAAAAAGTCCTGAAATGAAATGTAGATCAAACAAACCTTAGGGAATGAACACCGTCAAACACATTATTCATATAATGAGCTAGCTATTGTTTCAATGCTTTAAAGACTTTAAAGGCCTTACAGCTTTTTGTTTCACATCAAAGAATAATCACAAACAGATACTATTCTAAATCTGACATATAATAAATACATAACACACTTATATCATGCACATCTGTTTGAATTTCTGTGCATGACAGTTTATACAATTCCAAAATTCACACTTACATTTACTACACACTGACTTCAATTCACTCTACTGGGACATAAACTTAACCAGCTACTCTTTGCACAAAATAAACAGACAAAAAGAAATCTTCTCACCAAGGACTGTAAGTTCAACTGTCTCTTGATCTTTTCCAGATGCATTTTCTGCAATTAGTGTATATTTCCCTGTATCTCGCCGCATGGCACTAATGATTGTAAAGTCTGTATGATAATCAACATTCTCAATTTTTATTTTTTCTGTAGTGACCAAGGATATGTTGTCACGCCAGATCCATGAGCAAGTTGGAGGAGGTTCTCCAGATACATCAACAGACCACTTGTGTGTTCGTCCAGATTTAATGGTCACACTCTTGAAAGTGGCACGTTCAATTCTTGGTTTCACTGGAACAGCAGATCATCACTATCACTAACATTGTCACTGACCATATATCTAAATATTATGTTCAATTAGAATCTGCTAATAGAAATATAGGTCTGTTTACAAAATGAAATTTAACAGACTGAACTAACCTAACACTGTCTTGGCACAAATTTCTCATGCACATACATAACTTTCACACTGCAAGCATACGACTGCCAGATCACTTATCATGCCCAAGATTTCACAGATTTCCTCACTTCGTCCACACAGACAGTAGGACAGTAGGACAGTACCTTACAGTACCCCATGGCCACATTTCCCATATTCTTCTAAACTCACCATTTTCAACTGTCATACATTTCTCCTTCAACATTAAAGAACTTATCCTATTAACAGAGGTTCATTAAATATATTACATACACATATACCATAGAAATCTGTAAATATATTCACATGAATTTCTGAGACAGTGAATATTTAAGGGTTCTGGAATGTTATGCTGCATCGACTGGCAAAGAGTTACCGACATTTTGGGGGTGAGTGTTGCCTCCACTATCAGGGTGCAGCAGCCCAACAAGAGCACAACAGCACTTCTTGGACTGCTAGACCCTGAAGATGGACGCAGCATGCTCCTTCAAAATGTCAGTAACTATTTTCCAGTCAACATGGCATACGATCCCAGAAGATTTTACATGTCATCAACACTGCCATGAGAACCTAAAATCTCACACTGTGAGATGCTGTTTAAAAATGCACCACATGAACAATGCAGTTTAAGGCTTTACTTACAATGCCTGTGTTTGCAGACATGACTGCTTGTTGGTTCACTAGGCTCACTAGCACCAGCTTTATTATGTGCACGTATCCTGAACTGGTACACATTCTTTTCTTTAAGGCCTTCTACAACACCCTCAGGATTACTATCTTTCGTTTTCAAGACTTCCACCCACTCCACAGACAGCTTGTCTTTCATTTCAACAGTGTAATGAGTGATTGGCCGACCACCATCCTCTTCTGGTTTAGCCCATTTTAAAGTCACACTCTTGTTATCATAGTCAATGATATCAGGCTTTCCAGGACGACCAGGTTCATCTGGATAGAAATATACAACATACTATAATAAGCCCACATAGAAGTACCTCAGTCTTGTTCAGATTACAAAAACATCCGAAAAGTTCTTATTTCTGTATTGGTGTTCATTATTACCGTAAGGATTCCGGGCCAGAATAGGTTCGTCTGTCTCCAGAGGTTCAGATTCACCTTCCTTGTTTACAGCCTTCACTCGGAACTTATATTTCTTCTTGGGTGTTAATCCATCAATTGTGAATGTATTCTTATCTGGGCCCACCTAACGTAACATTTCAGATAAATTATTTTCCAGCACTAATATGATCAAGTATATAAAACTAAACAACACAAAACTCTAGTCATCACTGACATACTAAAAACCTTTCAAATTTAATGTGTTCCATGTCTGTGCACTGTATCATACGAAATAATAAACACCAACTAATGCACCAAAAGATCTATAATCTTTATTCATGAAAGTCTCCTACATGTTTCGAACCTGCTGTGCCATCTTCAGGGAGAATAGTTTTAATACACTATGTTTGCATTTATTCACACTTAACTGTATAAACGCAACCATAGTGTATTAAAACTATTCTCCCTGAAGATGGCCCAGCAGGGTCAAAACATGTAGGAGACTTTCACGAATAAAGATTATATATATTTTGGTGCATTAGTTGGTGTTTATTACGTCGTAAAAACCTTCCATTCATATTGAGTGCAAAGGGTGGGAGAAAGATAAACAGACAGCAGGTGATTCTGTTCACATTAGGTACACACTCACAGTCCTTTAATCTTAACATTTTCCAGTATGACACTGAAATAGACAGGACAGTCCATTTAAGTCTACCAAGGCAATGTTTCAGCTGTCTTGACATTTAATTCAGGTACACTTCCTGCTCATATGTGACTTCACCAGCCTCCTGTTGGAAGATACATATACTGAGGGTCTGTTCAAGGGCAACATTACGCACATACTGCATCAAACAAGTAATGACACAACAAAACCTCTGTAAATCAAAGTATTTCAAAATTACTTAAAAACTAATTTCATCTACTACACTGCAACATACAAAATTAAAACTCATTAACAACAGTAAATGTACAGATACAGTCAAACTGGCTTTGTATGCGGTGGATCCTTGATCAGTCTAATCATGCAAATTAGGCCCACCATAGTGCGCACCAACACATACAGACATTCATTACAACTGCCATTAATATGCTAATTGGCCAAGTTTATTAATTAATGATAATCATAATGTATATTACCCCTTCAAACCAGTATTTAAATGGGGCTGTCTTTTATCCAAGTGGTTTAGGGAATGTAACATATATGTCACACTGCAAGTAGGGTGAGTTATTCACAAACATACATGTGTACATCAAACTGGCTTGAAGGGTTAATATACACAGTTTCCACATTGAAGTTGTATATTCTAGAGTAAACAAATGACTAAATTGATAGCAATAAACCACCTAAATATATACATATTTATTACAAAATCCTTCACACAGCCTACATAATGTGCTACAGCCATCTTCAGGGGTGCATAATGTAGCAGTAACTAGTTGTTCTGGGCCAATAACATAATATACATGTGTGTCAACCAACAGATAAGCTAACACTAGTGCACACAAAGCCAATACATAGGACAGGGCCAGGTAACAGACCAAAAGTCATATGGAAATACCACTAGACACACCAAATACCAGGTTTGACCAAAACAAAGAAATTAATTTATCACCTGTAAGCATAGCAGCCATCAAACATAATTAATTATTTTTATACATTGTATGATTTTACTGCAACATGCTTCAGCTTATACACAAGGAGCCACCATGAGACTTCAAACGTACCAAAGAAAAACTGTTATGTAAATCACCTTATATTACTTACATTATCCACGTATATGGTTGGCATCTCAGCTTCACAAATATTAACCGTACACATGGATAATATAAACAATATAAGGTGATTTACATAACAATTTTCTTTGGTATCTTGTCAGCCTAATGATGGCGTCTTGTACATGAAACGAAATATGTTGCAGTAAAATCATACAACATACAAAAAGAGTCAGTTGTGATTGACAACTGCTGTCCTTACACCTGCACATCTTCATCACAACAAGCTATCCCACTTAAAAATAATTTATCACTTGCTGAACTGTGGAGAATAAAAAAAGTAAGATACACATCAAGAAAAATTTGTGTGAATCTCAGTAACTTTTAGTGTCTGTTTTATGGTTTTAACATATGCCATAAAACATATGTCATGCTGTTAAGACCTTCAACAGCTTTCACTTCATTATACATCCATGAAGATGACAAAAGCCTGCCAAATATGCAGAGTATGTGAAGGATTTTATCATAAGTGTGGATGTGTTCAGATGGTTTGTTATTACTGACTTGTGAACAAGAAAATGTCTTTAAAATACACACGAACTTACCTCTCCAGCAGGTGCCCAACGCCCTGTATCCAGATCCATTTTCTCCAGTACATAGCCTGTTACTGCAGTTCCTCCACTGTCTTCTGGCTTGTGCCACTTCACCTTCACATGATTTGCACGCACCTCTTCAGCTACAAGAGGGCCTCCTGGTGCAGATGGCTTGTCTGCAAAAGAAAACAACATAACATTCACATCCTTAAAAATATCATACAAAAAATGCAGTGGCCTTTGTCATGACTGTAAGGTCAGATGTTTACTTTCCCTTTCACCAAAGACATTACGTAACATACAGGACATAAAAACAAGCTTCATTAGAAGCACATCAATATCAACCCATCCACACTGGCCCAGTATTCCCAACTATCCTCCTATCTGATAGGAAACTGGAAGTTGTCAAAGGGTAGAAATGTCAAAGTGTGAAGCTGACCACTCACCTCAATACAGTGCCGATCTTAAGCGTATCAGATGTTTTAACTTCATGATGTGGTACTGCAGCTTAGTAAATCTCCACCAAATTTACCCTTTAGCCTTATGAATATTTTTATTTTTGCATCATATGTTAATTCTTTAATATGTGGAAAACAAGCTGTGAAATACTGTGACAGAACTGAAGAGAAGTATAATATTAGGACAAGAAAAACTAAATAATTTCAGCAATACTGTAGAATTGCAACTAATTTCTTTCACGGTTTCATAATTAAAGGAAAGTCACCACATATTCCTTAAACAGTTCATAAAAGTTTGGACGTTAAATCACTTGTAACATCATACCCACCACCCAGTAGCAAATATAATGACCCAAGAGCAAGTGTGTTCAAACATGAACACAGACACTACAACACCCTGTCAATGGTGTAAAGAGAACTGCTGCTGCAAAGTCCCTGACAATGTTATGAGCATTTCAGCAGGTCAAAAATGTTGTTACACACTAAAGTCTGTGTAAGAATAATCACAGACATTCCATTAATGCATTACTATTCTCACTGAAATAAACATTATACAGAAAATACAGATAAAGTTTTAGACAGGCAAACATTCGATGAACAACGTTATTTCATACTACTCTAAAACTGCTGTTGATATTAACGCTTACCTAAAACAACGACATCAGCCACACTTTCACATGTCCCTGACCCATTAGTGAGAATAAGTTTATATTTGCCACTGTCTGCTCTTGTTACCCTGCGAACTGTAAGTACCGTGTTTCTTTCATACTTGTCAATTGTGGTCCTGAAAGACAAAGAGTGTTAACACCTTTAATGTGTAAGCCTACATACACTCATAAATAAATCATGTAAGTCTAGTGTAACTTCAATATAACAAGAACCATAATATTCATAAAAATAATAATTATATAGAGGCAGTCATAACATCAGGGGCACACAGTGGCACAGTTGGTTGAGGCAATGCACTACAAGCTGCAAGGTTGCGGGTTCGATTCCGATGGTGTCATTGCAATTTTTCTTTGACATAATCCTTCCGGCCACACTATGGCCCAGGGGTTGACACAGCCTCTAACAGAAATGAGTACCAGGGGTATTTCCTGGGGGTAAATGCGGCCAGTTCGTAGGGCTGACAACCTTATCACTTTCATGTGCTGACTTGTCTTGAAATCTGAACATCTCAACCTCTTGGAACCCTCAGGGCCTGTGCAGGCCTGCACAGGGATTGCTTTACCTTTTTTTACTCATAATATCTGAGAACGATTGAAATATATTTTACAATATTAAAGCCAATCTTCTAACTTCTAATTATGTATACACCATTATAGTGTAGTACTTTAGGTTGAAAAAATCAATACAGGCAGAAAAATAAGGTGAAAAAAATGCATGCATTAGCTTCATGATGTCTGTACATCTGTATGAATCCACTTGAAAACCAACGAGCACGTTCTCATGAAGAGATCTGCCCTCTTCTGGGGTGTTACACAGCGTCGAGTGGTAATCCCTTACCAAGGTTTCGGGATGACGTATCGGACCCATTTTCAAGGGTCAGGAATCCAAAGAGTCCAATGAAGTTTCATTGGACTTTCTAACCCTCGAAGATGGGACCGATAAGTCGTTCCGAAACACCGGTAAAGGATTACCACTCGACACTGCATAACACCCCAGAAGAGCACAGATCTCATCAACATCATGGCAGAAGCCTGAAATCATGGAGGTGCTCATGAAATTTAATATGGGAAAAGTTTTACTGAAGTCTGTCAGCACATTACAGTTTTAGTTAAAATTATATAGCAATACCAATGCTTTGCATTCATGCATTTCTGTGTATGTTTCAAGCATAATTCACAAAATATTTATCACAGTGAAGAGTCACTCAAACACAATGTAAATACACGTTTTATGTCCACTGTACATTTCTTTACTATTTTTGTGAAAATTAAACAAAATGGATTTTATGCTGTTTGCAGACAGAACCACTGCAAAAGCAACAGAACTGTTACACTGTTTGTATCATTACTAACTTGTCTGAAGCGGTTATCATGTAGATATAAAAGTAATGAAGAATTCAACATTCTTGATGTCATATTAATTTCTTACACTTGCAACCAATAATTCTATTTAATCTTGATCTTAGTTTTAGTATCTTTTTAACCTCATATGTAGTGAACATATCTAGTGAAAATGTTACAAATATTGTAAAGTAGATATAATATGTCAAAATAGTTTTACATTATGTGAACAAATCTGTGTAATGTTTGAAGTCCAAAAATATCATGCCTGAACTCTCTTTAGATGGCACAATACTGTGACAAAATCTTCAATTTATTAAAGGAAATTACCAAAAGGTTTCCCTGTACTCAGGGAAACAGAATAACATCTACACATGCAGAAGCTACAATGATTAAGTTTATTACCTTTCCTGAGCATCCTCAAAGAGTTCTTTGCCATCTTGTTCCCATCGAGGTACCGGTTCTGGTTCACCACCAAATTTGATGTCATATTTTATAACTTGACCCTTTTTCACAACTATGTTCGTTAATCCATCACCAATTATGAATGGTTTCACTGCAAAATGTGTAACACATTTATGTATATTGATGTCACTTGCAGCAAGACAAATTACAAAAGATCTTCGTTCTTCTGGGATGTTATAGAGCATACTGACATTTTGAGACAACCTATGAGTACCATTTTCAAGGGTCAAGCAGTCTTTGACTGCTTGAAACATCAGTAAATAATCACCAATCTATGTTGCATTAACATCCCAGAAGCATGAAGATATCATTCCTAAGGCGGCAGAAGTCTGAAATTACACAAATTATATATCTGACAGCTGTATAGATCCACAGTGGAAGAAACGTTTCACTGTTAATGACAGGAAAAGATGGATCAACATCTGTGCTCACAAATCACATGATCATGTAACAACTAACAATTTTTAAAAAATTTCAAGTGTTTATATAGATTCTGTTCACTGAACATCATTTGTTTCAAGATAATTATCCAAATATTAAAAAATGTGTACAAACAGGGATAAATATATAATGTTGTGTTTAAAAAAATGTATTATGTTATAACTGAACCACCTGAAAAATGAACTAAGTGTCTGCCTAAAACATCAACTGTAACTTCCAAACCTGATTATAATCTAAACATAAAAAAGGGCTACACTGTCGCCAGACACCGAAAATTACGAATGTTGATTATGGTATTACCCTGGCGGCTTTCCCTTACAGGATTACTGTTACTTTGGGACACAACAATAGAACTGAACATGACTACACAAGCAGTTTTAATTATTAATTAATTAATATCATCACATCCGGTTTTATTCTGTAGTCTTTGAGAATGAGAATAGTGAGATCTCACTGTATCTTTATACACTACGCATGATGGTGTTGTGTTTTATTATCTTGTATACTGTGTGTGATGATGGTTCAAATATGAACAAAAACATGTTGCACATGTAATATACCTTTTATGCAATATAGAACTGTGTTGTGTCTGATGGTGTTTTATTTTACTCTTATTTATAAACGGACACAATGTGATGACTCAGTGCAAGAATGTTACAGTCAAAGGTTTAATTTCCATAGCACGGCAAACATGAATACCCAGTGTGCACATTAACAACATAATCAAATAAAATACTGAAGCATTTTGGACATTGGTAAAACCAATGAATTGCCTTAATACACAACTGGCAGAATTAAAAGAAAAATTTTCTTCAGTTTACATATACCTATTAAACTCAACACCTACTGTAAAAATTTTTACTCCCAGTTTACAGAAAATACAATGGAAAGAATGCAAGGTGTTCCATCAGACAGCAAGAGAAGTATGTAAAACAACTACTTACCAAATCTGGCCTTAGCAATTATAGGTTTTGTTGCATCACTTGGTTCGCCTGGCCCAGCTTTGTTAACAGCTCGGATTCGGAATTCGTACTGTGTCCCTTCCTTCAAACCCTCTATGGTTGCCATAGTAACATCACCTATTTCTTTTCCTTTTTCCCATTCCTTTCCAAACTTTTCCTAATATATAAAGAGAAATTTTAACCCTATAAAGACAGAAACTGATCTGTTTATATATAAGGACTCAGTGTACACTGCGCAGTAAACACTGTCCACCTTGGTTATAAAAACAATCCGTGAATGATGTATAAGGTAAAAGCTGCTGTTTGTTCTGACATCTGTACAAAACACATAATGCAATGTTAGCACTATGTAGAATTTTTGAATGTTAAACCCGGCAGTATGTAAAGTAACCATTAGGCTTTAATCTGCTGCTGTATAAAAGCTTTAAGACAATCTATGAGCCAGTATATAAAGAAGTATTTTTCAGCACAGCTAATTCAACTTTTCTGTTCCCAGAAGATGAGTTATGACAATGAACATGTATCTAAATAAATATAGTATATTTCATGAAGGTATTAACACACCAACCCCGGATGTTTGAGAACAGTGTTCTGAAGAAGATAATTGGGCCTATGAGGGAAGAAACAACAGGAAGCTTGAGAAAACTGCATAATGAGGGGTTCCATGATTTATACTCCTCACCAAATACTGTTAGGATGAGCAAATAAAGAACAATGAGAAGGATACAGACCACTTTGAAGATCTAGTCACAGATGGGGCCATAATACTAAAATGAGTCTTAAAGAAATAGGAGAGAAGGGCATGGACTGGATTCATCTGGCTTAGGATATGTACAAATTGCAGGCTCTTGTGAACATCGCAATGAAAATTTGGATTCCATAAAATGTGGGAGGATTTCTTGACTAGATCAGAAACTACTGACTTCTTCAGAAGGACTCTGCTCCATGGGTTAGTTTGTTAGTTATGTACAGGAGTTAAAAAATAATCACCCAGTCAAAATCCAAAACAAATCAAACAAAAATCTAAAAATAAAACACTGTTATGGGCTATACTGTGCATATTAAGGTATCTTACATAGCCCACCCTAAATAATAGATCTGACATTATAAAGTGGGCACTGAAAATATCAAGACTGAACATTTTGGTGTTATTATGCAGTACAGCATACGTGCTAAACGTACGCTCTAAAACAATATTCCATGAAGGAAGGTCTCAGCTTGGGTGATTGTCATAGCACAACCAGACAAAGACGGGGATTGGTGTAATGTGTTTCCACAGAAATACGTAACAAAAACTATTTTATGTGGAAGGAATATTTAATTCAATTATGACATATATTGTCAATTAAATTCTAAATACCAGATTGAAAAATACAATAAATTAAACCTAACCAAACAGCAAACAGAACTAATACTAATGCACCAACAAGTTCACACATTAAAAAGATAAAGTTTTTAAAACAAAGTGACAAATACAGCATCACATTCTCATGCTGATGATGTAACTGGGAAATAAAGGAACATTGACTACATTTTACTTACTTTAAATTCTATAATATACCCTGTAATGGGTGCTCCACCATCACTCTCTGGTTTGGTCCATTTAAGATCTGCATGGTCTTTGTCCCAGTCCACAACTTGAACATTACTAGGTTTTCCAGGTTCATCTGGAAAAGTTATTATAAAATATACATATAAAGAGAACACATGAATTTCATCTAGGACTGCAGGTAGTCATGTAATTGCAATATCCACTGTTGTTGAGGTAGCTGGTGGTAGTTCGTACAAGGAAATTAAATTGCACAAATATATGTTGAACTTTAATTGCTGCATATCAGCGTTCTCCATCAAGACTAATATATTAACTCCCCTACATCTACAACAACAAGTGCATAAACACATGTACGTCTGCATGGTGCCAATCTGAGTGGCTGTGCAGTCTAAAGGTATAGGACTGCAGCTGCTTGATTGTTTGCTTTCTGGCTTTGAATCCCACTGAGGTTTTGGATGTTTGTCTCTTGTGTTTGTTGTGTGTCATGTAGGTAGCAGCCTCTGCGAAGGGCTGATCACTTTGTTGTGAGGTGTCCTACTGGGTGTGTTGAGTCAGTGTATGATCTAGAACCTCAACAATGAGGTGGCCTAGGCCTGACTTGGGCTACTATACCACAGAAAAAAATGTAAAAATATTAATGTTACAGCACATTTGACCATTCAATATACATGAGAATGATTATAACATTAGTTAATGTAACAGTAAAAATCTAATTATTGGACTGTACATATATACACATAATTCATATTTTTACAATTAACGTTACAGTACTGTAACACAATTGTAACAGGGTTCATTATACAGGAAGTTTGACTATTCTCAGTAATTCACACAAAGAAAAAGCCAGGCCTTGTACTATTTAGTGACATACCTTCTTTGCACATTTACCTGACACACTTCAATGGTCTGATAATGGCACACATGTTGCAACATGTTACCATTTTAACTGAATACGTTCAAATTTGTGTTCATGTAGATTCAGAATTGTTAATTAGTCTTATGTGTCAAAATATAATACAAATTACATCTAAAATTAAATGACCATATTATTAAAAAATCCAGCAAGTATACTTTGTAAAAACACTTAATTCCTGTAAGAATTTGATGATCTGGCACAATTTCCTCATTTGAAAACTATTCATCTGCTACACAACAAAGATGGGAGAATCAATTCTGTCACTACCAAAGAACAAATTCAAAGGTAAATTAAGGGTAATTCTTATTTAATGACAGTGCTGTAAAGCTTTCAGTGCATGTTTTAGTGCTTGTCATGTTAATATTTTCATAGAAAAGAAGTCATGTGCACTTCAATTTCACAGATACTTCAAAATGTCAACATTCACCATCATTAGTTCCCAAATTTGTCACTCTAAAACACGTAACCAGAAAACAAATTGTCCACAAACTCTATGTGATGTTCCATTTGTGATTCAGTGCTCATTCATGTGTGACATAAATGTGTCAGGCGAAACACAAACATCTAGACTTCACACCTCTTTACATCTGTTAATCATTACTTCTTAAAGCCAGGAAACTCTAGTTAACCCTGTCCATGCCAACCTAGAGGGAAGATTTTCTACCAACCAAAAAATATTACAATAAAGATGTGGAACTTCTTCAAGCCTGTATAACATATATCACTTCTAAAAAATTCTGTATGACAGCACTTTCTACATACAGAAAGTTTCTTTCTTGTAACATAATAAATGGTACAACAGGGGTACTGACTTTGGTGACACTTTCACACATGCTAAATTTCCATGAATATTCTGCTGTTCCCATCTTACAATGTAGAAAATGTCTTAAAATACAGTGTACCAGCTGCCCTCATATTTATAAATCTTACTATCATAGTGTTATGGAAAGAGTGCAATAATTTTGCATCATGAAAACAAAATTACTTTGTAGCAAGGCATAAAATGAAAGACTGGTAACCACAAAACAAACATATTTACATGCATTATTTACCAAACAGGTATTTCAAAATTCTTAACCACTTCATATGAAACTTAGAGACCATGCTTATGCTGAATATTTATTAAGAAATCTACACAACTCTTCATTAAAACATACCCCATGGATCCTTAGCAACTACAGTCTTGGCAAATAATACTGGTTCAGATGATCCTATTTTATTGACTGCCCTTATGCGGAATTTGTATTCTTTCTTTGGAGTCAAATCTTCACATTTGAATTTTGTAGGTTGATTTGGTGGTATCTCTGCTACACTGTCCCATCCACCTGTTTCAAAGAAAATGAAGTATATCACACAAGAGTTTACAACATGTATCAGTGATCACTGCTCTTGAATTGAAGTTAGTATGCACATTAACAGACACATGCATCTGACAATATTTATTCATCTGATTCATCCCCAAATTATCAGAGTGCTATATATTACATACTGACCATACTTAAAAATATTTCCAAATGCAAGTAATTCCAGAAATGGAAAGAAGTGTTCCGTACACAGCGACACAGTACTTTCAGCAACTAAATAAATATGGTCATATGGTAGCTTAAGAAGTAAAATTATTAATTCAGCATATCCAGATGACATGATATAAGGGATACGAACTATCACAAAACTCAGGACATCAATTTAAAAATTTCATTAGTTCCAGACTAGTTTCATGGAAATTTGTATGGAAATATGGTACACATAATTAAAAACAATTAAGTTCTGAGAAAGCATACTTACAGCTAATGAGTGTTGAGCATTGCTTTCAAAGGTTCAATGTGCATTCAAAGTAATTTAATATTAACTAGAAAATCTGAACTGTAAGACTAAACAAACCTTTAACACTCATGTCTAGACGTTCAACTACATAATGCTGAAGAGGCAGACCACCATCATCTTTAGAAGGTTTCCACTGGACAACACATGATGTCTGGAATACGTCAGTTACATTTATGTCCGTTGGTGCAGATGGGACATCTGGAAAAAATTCAGCAAACATTTTAGAAGAGCATGGTTTCTAAAAGTGGAAGGAGGTTCAGTCAATTGTTATAAAATTCTGTTTGTTAGTTAGCAGTCAGGTTCAAGTGACTCAGGCATTGACACAAAAACTGTTTGCCAAGACACAGCACAATTCATTTCCATCAATCACTGTACCTTTGTTCCTGCAATTAATCAGCTGTAAGCGTTCATCGTATTTGCGTCAAAACATAGTGAAACACGGTACTCCAGAGCATGCATTTCTCAGGGAGATATTTCATGACATATGTCTACAAAATCTGTCAAGTAACTAAACTACAATGTGCAGAGACACTGCTGAAAATAAAATTAGGCCACTAAACAAATTTTGGATCTTCATAAAAATATTGCAATAAATAGAAGCTGTTTAATCCAATGCTGCTTTCTGTATAGAAGCATTTAAGAATTTAACATACAAAAATTAAGAATTCGTTATGGGGCCAACTAAATATTCCTGTCATTCCTGTCAGCAAATTTACAATTCTGTATTACTCAACTTTCAAGGAAAGTTTACCATTACCTTGCATAACTATATTAATATTCTTTGTATCTTCTCCTTGTGCATTTGATATTTTCAGTTGATAGACACCCGAAAGGTTTCGAGCAGGCTTCTTATATTTGAATGTTGCTTTATCTTCAGCAACAATAACTTCCACTTCCTTCAGAGGCAGTACCTTCCCATCTTTGATCAACTTGGCTTCTACAGGTGACTGCTTTGTTGCACCAACTGAAACAGGTGGCAAAACAGACTTAACAAAACAAAGAAATTTTAAAACTGAAATTCCCTCTGAAAGATCTGAAGCAAAAACACATTGAATATTTTGAACTGTAACCACAAAAGCCAATAAAATATTGTCCCTTTTCATCTGCAACAATACATCAATACCCTAGTAAGATATTAGTCCACTACTGGCTTTATCAACAAGGTGATGTTCCAGTTTCTTGATTAAAGACTATTAAACTCCAATAATATCTGTAGCTGAAATGCTCATGTCTCAAACAAGACGTTCACTCCATCTCTATTACTGATACAGGTTGGAACTTACCAGTATATGGTACTTCAAACACAATTGGTTTACTGACTGGCCCCTCAACACGGTCACCAAAATTGATAACAGGTTTTTGTTCACCCTTCTTCACAACAACCTGACACGTTGAAGACAGCTTTCCTGATTCACACTTGATTTCTCCAGTGTCGGTCAACTCTGCTCTGTTAAATATTAACTGGTGCTTGCCACCACCCAGGTTCTTGATCTCAACTCTAAAACAAGAAAAGGGAAAACACAAAGCCACAGATTTTACAAACCCGAAGTTCTCACAAAACTTGTAATGTCTTTATTTCGAGCGCTTCAGTCTAGATGGTGAAGCTAAAAGAGTTACAAATAAATAACTTAAAATTTAGTGATCAGTTGCTGTGCATATTATCCACTACTACAAAATTCAATGACATTATTACACATGACATATAATTTAATGTTTTGCGCCATCCAATATTTGTAATTGTTTCACATATACATTCTTCTTGGGCTGCATGATGCTGAAGATGAAGGTATTACAATCCTTCAAAAGGTCATTAACTACTTGTCTGATGACACAGTGTCACAACCTGGAACACTTGAAGCTTCAGAAATACTGGTGTGAAAACCTCAAATCTCACATATGAAAAGTGTTTCATGTAATAAGTGTGGCTACATCTATGTTCCACTTCCATACAAAAGTTCACAAGTCTAGCTCAACATTCTGATCTCCTGTACTCACGTTACTGCTCACAACTTCAGATGCATCACCTAGTGGTGACAAACCTCTAACACCATACAGTCTTTATATTTCAACTTTCAAAATCTGTACCCTCACACATGGTACAATACCAATTTCTCATTGGCCAATGGCAGCATTATTCTTGTATGTGCATTTCCTCATTATGTACATTTTCTGCTGTTTACTGTCACTCATACAAATGGATTTATTGTAACTTTCACACATGAGAGTATACCAATATCCTACAGAGTAAGGAGTTATGAGTCTACCGTACCTTTCTGACTCCTGTATTGGCTCATCATTGAAGAACCATTCAGCTGGAGCAGTTTGGTCCTGAAGTTCTACATCAAGAACAAGTTTGTCTCTTTCCACAACTGTTGTGTCTTTAAGTTTCTTGTTGAATCGGTTTGCATCTGAAAATTGAAAATATTCATTACATTCTGCTTCGTATCCACAACATTTCATAAATCATGTATACAATACTTACATTGAATAACAAGTTCACATTCTGTTTTGTCTGCATTTGAAGTGCAAGTGTAAACACCAGCATCAGTGACTTTGCCGTCTTTGATAACAATCTTTCTCTTTCTGCCATCTTTAATTATTTGAACCCTAGAACAGAAAACAATGTACTGACAATTACTTCTGTTTAGTTACATAAACTACATAGTAGGTGAATATTAAACTGAATGATTATGGGAGACATTAACACACACTCTCAGGGACCAGGTCAAGCAAAAGTGTGTTCCATCATGCTGAGATGAATGAATATCACAATCTGTGTGTGCTGCATGATGAAAATCAATCAGTCCTTAATTTCAACTGGAAAAAGTGAAGAAAAAAAGAATAACTGTATCCTGCAATACAAATGCTACATCAAGTAAAAATGATCAGGTTACTAATGTGATAAATAAAATTATACGCACACAAATTATTTACCCACAGAACAGTGGAGGTACTTGTATGTTTCTCACATTACACCATTCATTTTAAAGCTATTCATTTGCAGAACTTTGTCATTTAAGAATACAAAAAATTAAACACAACATTTCAGGGACCAGCTCTCACTCCAACCACAGGTAAAAGGGTGGGGAAACACCCTTTCACTTGGGCTAAACAGTTAAACCTCTACTTCAGAGGCTGAGAATATCACTACTTATTGCGTCCAACTGAACATTTATTCACCTATCCATGTAATTTTTGTATTTCCAAACACTAGACCAATGATGAGAAGCTGCAGAACTTACATCTGTGGCCTGCAAAGCTTGTCAAGCACAAGTAATTTATGCTTCCACCACCACCCCCCCTCCCCCGAGTAAAGGGTAACTATTTAGTGATTCCATGAACTTTGCATGCATAGTTAAATTTAGTAAATAATATTTATGTTGTATTGGGATTTGTGCATACTGCAAGGGCATACATAATATTTTGGAAACTTTGCAATGGGAGGAGTGAGAAAAATACAAAGTGGCAAGCTCCAGCATCCCCCTTATTCTTTCAGTTTTAAATGTATTCTAATAATAACTAGTGCAAGTGTATTTCAGTTGTAATTTTGTAACACTGAATTCCGCGTATTTTCTTAAAAAATATCAGTGACATAGGAACAGGGCCAATTTCTCGATGACAGTCTTCCATTCTTCAAAACTAATTTCGTCATAAAAATTAAAGTATAATTAACTCCTATGTTACCTTCACTAATAATTAGTTAATAGTAATTTTAGCCCCTTAATTGCTTAATACAAAATAAAACTTCTCTGGAAAAATTAGACTTGCACTGTTAACAATTGGTTTGTGGCCTGCACAGGGTTTGGAGATTTTCAAATGACCCATGTGCAATAACATGCTGCTCTACACTGCACTACACAATAGACAAACTCCAAAAATGAGTGGTCCTAGATGTGACACACCATCATCACGAATCAGAATATTAATACAACTAGCTGTACGTATTATGAAAAAATCTTCTCTCTCCCAAGCCATATATCAAAGAAATGCAGCATTATATCCCCAAATCTTCTGCACATGTTTTAAGTCTCTTCATCAATTAGGTGGACTAATATCGTTCTTTTAACAGCTGTCTTTTGCCTACTTATATTGTACAGAAGCCAGCAATGGTATTTAAAATCTGGATGTAAACTGACAAATATTTTTCCATAACGTGTGAGACACAACCTGGTAAGATGCAAGAACATGAAAGGAAGATAATACACCTTGCTTTTTATACGCTTCAAAAGCACAGCCTGGGGAGGTAAATGCACAAGATATAAATGTGACCATGAGAGAATCAAAGCATTTTACATGCAATATTTCTCCAATGTCTTTTAGAAATGTGACTTGCCTGATTTTTCAGATCACAGTTAAGTGGAATAGTCCTAATGTATAACAGAAGTGTTACACATCATTTGAGGTTCTCACAGAGATGCTGCTGACCGCTCAGGTCTTCTGACAAGTTACTGCAGTCTGACATCCCATAAGATTTGAGCCTTCAGAAGTACGCTGATCTTACATATCTGAACCTACCTCTTGTCAGGTTTCACTGGTTCATTGTTCTTTAGCCATGTCACTTCACCTCCTGCATCATCCAGCTCACAGAGTAGGGTTATTTGTTCTTTTTCTACTATCTGCTGACTCTTTAGGACTTTCACAAATTTATATGGATACTCTGAAAAAAAAATGTTTGCTATATTTGAAAGTGACACAATTACACTCAATTGCATTCCATATAATAATAAATCATGGTATCCTCATAAATAATGCTAATACTCATTATTTTATTAATAAAGAATTATACGTCACTATAATGCTGCTACCAATCATAAAAACAGAATTTAAATTGTTCTTTACATGCATTAAAGACTTTGTGTTTTAATCTGAGAGGAGAATAAAGACTGAAAGTACGTTAAAATAAAGGGCTGAGGAGCATATATGCCTCCAAGGTACTTGACGTATTAGTCACATTAAGGAAAATTACATAAAGGGAAACTTCATAACTTGTCACATTCAACTGACACTGCTAGGATGGTTAAATATGTGAGGCTACAAAACAATAAAAGAAATAATATTTACTTCCAACTGAGTGATGTTTAACAGCACTCAACTATCAGCATTTCCTGTAGGATAAGTTACCACTTCCTTTGGCAGATGTTACGCTCCATGACAGATTAAACATGTGTGTCATGCCCCACATTTCATCTCACTCTAGTCAACAAGTCACAGAAATGGTGCTATCGAAATCGCTGGATTGGTTGCAGAGGTTGGTATGCCTGATCACCCCATTCACCAGACTTGACAGCCCTTGAGTTATATTTGTTTGATATACAACGAGTTGGTTTATCAGGCAAAATGTCAGACATTAGGTAAACTCTTATGGTACATCATGCATGATGCGGCTCTCATACTGAGCAACTATGAAACAACACAGATCTTTTAAAATGAGCTTGCTTGTGCATAGCCAATGCACGTCGTTTCTAATAGTAAACCATGCAAGTATAGATGTTATGGCACAACTTACAACAAACATGTCTAAACAACAGCTGGCACTTTAAGCCACGTTGATACAACAGTTTTCAATCAGAACAGGCCAATGAATAATCACCTTCAGTTTGACAGATGTTTGATGGGGTACTCTGTATATTTACACTACTTACCAATAATTGTAACTAATGTTGTAGTTTTGTCTTCTTGCTTCTCAATTCTACATGAATATTCACCACTGTCTTCAAGTTCACAATTCTTAATTGTTAGTCGACAAATACCAGACATTTCCTTGGCAGTGTCATATTTATCACCATCCTATGTAACAAGAGAAAGAATCTTACATGTCCGTATTGCGGCCTACAGTACTGAAACTAGTAAGTCCAGCTTCACATATTTTAAACTTATATATCAAACATTACTTTTTGTTCTTTCAAAAAAATACTTTACAAGTATCACAGAGTAATTGACTAAAACCTTTGCACATACTGTCTATAAAAAAATGGTATTCTACTCAAAACTATTTCATTCAGATAACTCAAAAAATAAAAAAAAAAGTTATTCACAAATTATAGTGATAATATTGTTTATTTTCTGGACTACATGTTTCAACTCAGCATGCAATCATCGGGTCCTCCATATCAAATACCGACATCAACCATACCTGCAAACGATTAAAATTAACTGTAAGTGATCAAAAATTATTTGACAGATCCAATGGTAATGTCCAATATTGCATCAGATTATACATTTTTGTAAGTCTTAAAACTAGCATTAAAATACTTATACTACCAAATGCAGACCATATATAAGAACAGATTTTGTTCAATATCTCCTCACTGGTGAACAACATCTTATTTGCTTTCACTTGATGGTAAAAAGCCTTCAGTTTTATACATACACACACCTACACATGCACATATTCCAAGACATATATGCACATGCACACACACACACACTCTCTCTCTCTCTCTCTCTCTCTCTCTCACACACACACACACACACACACACACACACAGAGTTACATCATTATGCAGAATAAATATGCATGCACTTATTTAAAATCCAAACTATCATCACTTCCTTTCCATCCTATTACTGTTTCTTGCACGTTGGATGGATGATGAGTAGTAGGTATGTTCCACGTGACATGTAGAGTACTGTCATTTAAACCGTCATGAGATACTAATCTATGCTTGTTATTTAATTGAGTTCATCTCACTAAATCCTCTTGCACGTGATGCTGGAGAAGCCGAAAGGAAACTAACTACTGATGAAACTTTCTTCACGAATGTTAATCCTTTTCCAGTGACAAAACACAATTCAGTAGGTCCCCAAGATTCATTCTCTGGCACATTGCCTTGACTTTATACCACGTCTTGGGGATTTTTTCTGTCATCTTCTGAAGCAAATGACTTGAACTGAGACGATGAAAGCAGGAAATACAAGTACTTCAAAATCACCGAAACTTCTCCACTGGTGATTATGTGAGAAAACATTTCATTCAAGATTTTTATTCCTGATGCAATGAGTATTCTTCATTCCATACTCAATTCTGCTTTTGCCTGTGTTCTTCCAAACTGATGAATTTCTAGCATTTCTCTCAACAATTAAATACCATAAAAATGTTCCCCTCTACTGGTCCTACATGGTACTGAAGCTTCTCTAAGAAATTCAGAACAAATGACCGTGGAAAATTACTCTCTCTCTCTCTCTCTCTCTCTCTCTGTGCAGCACAACAGCCAACTCAGTCCTAGGCCACCTCAATGTTGAGGTTTCTAGATCACACACACCTGGTAGGACTCCTCTGAACTGGAATCGACTGTGGAAAATCATGTCTCACTCAACGTGTGACTTGAACAATCATAAATAACATCAAATACAACTGCAGCCTGTTTAAAACAAAGTTTGCCAAAATAATGCCAAAACAGAAACACAAACATACACAAAAATTTGACACCTTCAGTCAAAGCACGTAAAAAACTACAGCAATTTTTGTACTCACTAGATGGTAAAATCAGCTCCCCTCAAGAGACAGATGAGTGGGTTTCTCACCCAACCCCTGCTAATAAAATTCAAAACTAATACATGTTATATAATTTACACATGATAATGTGACTGCAGCGTATGCCTGTATTTGATACCACGTGCCTGATCATGATATACTGAACTGAAGCATGTAGTTTATACAAAACAGTGCACAACAATATGGAACAAAAATACTTGCCACTTATTTTGTCATCAATATAATCAAAGTAGTTCATCAAACAAGCATTACTGTTCTGACAATGGTATATCACCTTTAAGATTCTTAGCTTAAGGGACTCTGCACATCATCTGTGTTTTAAAATCAGTAACAGTAGCTTTGCTTATTGAGGGCAACTGAGTAGCTCTTCTTCCTGTTTTAGCCTGAAGTCAGGGAGCAATGCTATTCCCAAATTTTGTGTCATATTTACTATTTCCATTGCTTTTATTAATTTTAAAACATCAGACAATGGACAATGTCCATGAAACTACCAGTTTTGCAAGTGTTACTGCTGTCAACAGAAGGCTATTAATCGAAGTGTTATACATATTTTACATACCGAAATCCTTTTATCTCCTCTCCACCAGGACACCATTGCCATACTGCTACTTACAGTACATTCCATCATTGTCTCATGCTTTGTGAAGCCATCAGTCTTCTTACTCAAAGGTTTCACGAATGTATAAACTGCTTCAGGTTCTATGAAACATTTAACACAGAGCATCAGGCACTGGAATGTTGATTTTATTATTGCCACTTGAAGTTTTGAAATTAGACTACTACTGAAGGAGTAAGAAATTATTAAAAATGTGATATGCCTTTAAGATATCATTATTCACAGACTATATAAGAAGTAGCATATACTGTACTCTGAATTCTTCCATGGTGAGATTGCGTTTTTAATGAAGCATACTACTGATTTTATTGTTCAAACAGCATCAGTAACAGAACAGTGTCTAAAGAAGTCAGATTTAGTCATATACAGCAAACAAGAAGGGAGCTGAAGACGTATGTATGTAATGCCGCCACTCCAAAGAAGTTACACAACCAGTGACCAACTTACCCTCTACATCAAGGTATGCTGTGCAAGATATACCAGCTATCTCAATCGTGTATTTTCCAGTATCTTCCACCTTGGGATTGCTGATGATTAGTTTGTACACATCATTCTCAGTCACAAGCTTGTACTTTGATCCCGGGAATAATTCCTGTAAGAAAATGGGGCACTTTTTGCCTTGAAACCTGAGGAGATGTGAAAAGCTTTGAGGTCCCCACAGTGGTGCTGATGAACATTCATATATTCTGGGATGGCATGCCATGTCAATTGGTAAGTAGTTCCTAACATTCTGCAAGATTGTTAACATGCTGGTCTTCAGGGTAGGGGAGTCCAAGAACTGTGGTACAGCAGCCCATAAACTACTGTTTTTGGACTGCTAGAACCTTAACACAAACACACTAGAGTCCTTCAAAATGTCATTAACTAACTACTAATTAGTCAACATGGCATAACATCCCAGAAGACTTCAATCTTTAACTCTGGAGATATCTTCCCAGAAGTGCAGTGTCGTAATATTCAGTTACAGAATTTGTGAGGTATGTATAAATTTGTAATTTTCTGGACAAAACCTATTACTGAAGCAAATCTTAAGCCAATTTGATACAGCCCAAAACACCACTTCCCATATTGCAATATTATTATGTGACAGCATTATCCAAATTTAACAGTAGTTGTACTGTGCATTAAACTTAGGTACTTAAACATTGTGCATTTTTTGGATATTTTAGTTTAATTTTATCAAATGTTTTCAAACATAATTCTGTGTACCTCCCTCCATCCTCCAAACTGCATGGCCAGCCTGTAATAACAGGACCTAACCTTGATTAAATTATGCTAAACATAAAATGAAACCCTCTTTAAATCACAACCTTTTGTCATTATGCAAGTTCCTCAATCATTTGTTTACTTCATCTCCCTCAGATACATGTACTTTCCTTGGTAGTTGGTGTCCGAATGATTTAATTTACCACACACAAAACAATAGGCTAAATACTGGTACCACATTTAAAACTCTCCATACCATGTAAATATGTTTTCACACATGCTATCAGGATCAACTTGTACACATCACAAACTCAGAATACACCAAGCTTCACAGAACTCCCGACATGTTTCAGTGTGAATTCACACCATCTTCACACTAGTATTATCTTAAGTGTTTTAAGTGTTCTATATGTTTCCCTGATGATGGTGTGAATTCACACCGAAACATGTCCGGAGTTTTGTGAAGCTTGCCGTATTGTGATTTTGCGTTGTGTATGAGTTAATCCTGATAATATATGTGAAATGGTACCATATGTTTTAATATTTAGGTTTGTGGAAACAGAATGAAAGAACACTTTACATACCGAATAATAACAAGAGCAATCTTCATTCATATTTGCTCAATTCAATCTAAAACTAACTTGCATTTCTTACCCCATTCATTTTAAGAGAGGCTATGGCTTTTAGGAAGTAAGCAGTTATGTTGCAGCAGTATAAATTTTTGTTTAGTTTCATGTGTTGTAATCAGTTATTTTCACCATTTTGACATGCTAGTTTACAGTCAGCTAGAGCAGAGATTTTCTGTGGAGTGTGGTGAATACATTTTTATGGAAGGAACATGCAAACCCTATCAAAACACAATGACATAAAATTTATTACTCAAAAAGCTTGGCACATACTGTCTAGATACCTCCTTACTTGGTAGGTATATTCCATGTTACTAGCAGGTACTTAGTGTCAGCACGTTCATCCAGAAACAAAATATGCAGCCTTGACAATATAAGATACACCACGCACAGGTAATATGTCACAATAATTGTTACATACATGTATAATTCTCATTCTTGATAGTCAGTTAGTTAATGTTATTTCTCAATTACAGTATTAAACCAATACTTACATCTTTTCTAAAGAACCACTTTGGTTTTGAATTGGGCTTGGAGAACACAGCTTCAAAAACTACTTTCTTGTCCTTTCCTTCTTTGGCTTGTTTGTCTACTAAGGGCTTTAAGAAGGATTCTGTTTTCTAGAAAATTTAAAGATCAAATATACAAAATTTGGTACAGTCAATTACCACATTAACATCTTTTACAAACGCTAGAGTAATAGTGATGATGAGGTTGCCTCTTACATACACTGCCACACCTAACAGCTTTGTAGAATCTGAAAACATAACTTACTGTAAATGAAAAGGTAAAATATAAGAGACAGAAGTAAGAAGAACATATTCTAGGAAGATAATAAATTAAAACAGCATAAAGAAACACAGAAGAAATAAGTATTTCCAGGAAAGAAAAACAAAGATGGAAGTAATAACAAAAACCAAACAGGTTGAAATCCATGAGAAAACATATTAAACATACGTGAAGGAAGGTGACTGCACATCCTTCACCTTCATCAGATGGAACCATCAAAGCAAGGAACTTTTACAGACTGATAGTAAGCACAGGAAGAGAAAAACCAGAAGAGCTAAGAAGGAATACTGACAAAATATAAAAAGCAAAAATACAACTTCTAAATATTCGCATTAACTTGTTCAGTAGACAAAATTTTAAAATTCAAAATTGGGACATACATTTAGATTCTGCAACCTTATTTCACTGAAAGGGTGGTTTTATTATCAATGCAAGTCACAATCACCAAAAACATTTCCATAAATTAGAAATTCATTATCAAAACATTCACAGGTTTTATAACAAACTGGTATTTATGTAAATGCTGTTCATTCTGATAGTTGTGGCTTGCATTCATGACAGACAGTACAATGAAGAGAATCGAATGGCATGTGAAAGACTGTTTTATTATGATACACACCATAATGTCTTCATCTCACAGTGGCTGAAGTGTGTCACATAAATTTTATTTTTGTGTGATGAAATGAGAAAGAAAAGGTATCATCATCATCATCATCATCTGCAACTATATATGTGGGGCATGCAAAAGTCTGATTTATGAGATTTGTACACTTACATAAAAAGCATCAGTACTGACAAAACAAGTACTGTACAAATTATGTTAAATCAGTTGTCATGAATTCTTGCTGTTCATTGAGGTTATGGTGAAGTATTTCTTCCAGCGATATAGTTATACAATTTACACACACAAATTTTGAGGTAAATGACATTACTAAATAAATAAAAAAAATTAGTTTTATATTTTGTAGGGAATGTTAAGTATTACATACTGACTTAATTACTGGTGTCAGGTTACTACAGGTCACGAAACCTCTTAAAGCGTTTTTTTTCATGTGGTTTTCTTGGAACGGAATTTTCTATACGAGATCCAATTTTTATCTTGAACAATATGAAACCTCACTAAAATTATAAGAACTTATATTGATGAGAAATACTGCAATAACATTTATGTTTGGTATATGGACAATTCAGCATTGTGTTTACTGTTTGGATCACTTGAGATAGTGGGATATTTCCTCAACATTTATTAGAGAATGTAACTTCTTTTTTCTTAAATGAAAAACTTGGCCATATGTCTTAAGTAATGTAAGAATACTATATAGAAAGTACTCATACTATATTATCATCTAATTATTTCAACAATTATTTGTGCAAACTTTAAGCAGTATTAAGTCATCGTTTAGTTAACACAATACTGTCATATCAAAAGCTGATTAACATGGAATCATGGAATGTGAGATGACAGCAACACCTGAATGACAAAGTTCAGCAATGTGATAATATATTCCTTCATCATTTTATCATTGTGCGTGTGTGCGCACGTGTGCGTGCATGTGCGTGCACACATGCTTGTACATGTGTGTATGGGTTTAGACATGCATAACTCTCCATCGCTATTTGTACCTGTCTACCATTCATACAAAATCCTTAACCCAAAATGAAGGGAAAGAATGACATATGTCAGCACAGCAAAATGAGACAAACCTGTAAGTTATTTACATACCAGCCATAAGACAAACACAATAAAGGGTGCTAGGCAGTATAGAAGCATAACATCAAGAATGTATGGGCAGTGTGAGTCTAGAAAAACAGCAGTGTTTTTGAGGTGCAGAAGACAAAAATGTTGACATAAACTCACAAAAGGTAAACTGACTGACAAGCCCTGTGTTGGTAAAAACTACACGAACATCAGACAAATGATCATCATATTGGAATTTTCCACAGTGTGGCACACAGTAACGATACACTACAGCTACCCATACAACTGTATGGAGAGTTGATTAATCCAGAACCATGCAATTATGACCCCCTTCCTACTGACACAGGTAGAAGAGATGTGTGACACTTGTGTAAATGGTGTAACAGCTCACAATTTCTTCCCCTCCTTACAAGCTCTTTCACCTTGCCAAACAGACAAAACAACTCAAAGATCAATGTCTTGTGTCTGCTTTAGAGGAGAGATCTCAGATCAGAGTGGCTTATTTTGTGGCAGCATCAGAGACTGAGTAAGCACACATGGCCTGGTATTGTCCAAAATATAACCGACTTCTCATTTTTACTGAGATGTTAAATTTGCTGTAAAATTTCAATGACTATGGTGTGACAGATTTCCATATGGACTGTATGCAGACGAGATGACACTGCTGAGCTTGCTGCTGAATGAACAGGCAACATCACTATATGACACACAGTTTCGCTGTGTGGAAGATGACATAATGACTGAGACTGTGGGAGAAGATGAGGGATGCACAGACGAAACCTAAATCAGTCAAAACTTAAACAAACAACCCACCAGTACACACCACCAGGTAGTTCACATATGCTGAAAGGTGTGACTGAAAATAGTCGTAGTATGTAGCAGGGAGATGTTACATCTCTCACGTATAAGATGAGCCCAAGGTAACAGGCTGAACTGTTGACAGTCGATTGTGAATATCTGGCATGTATACAAGAAAACATAGCAAAAAGTGGTGAAAGCGTATACCCATATGCTGAGAGTCACATACATTCAATCACACTTGCAGCAGTCTCTGGGATGCAATACCTGACTACACAGATCATGAGACTATGTTGTCATTTTTGGCACAAACCTACAAATGAGACAATTCCTCTACAACGGAAATGCAGTTCTCCTGATTCCACATACAAAACTCCAAGATGGTTGGTATGGAATGAATCAGTGGCAAGATGAACGCCAGTGCTCTGGGCACAGCCTGTGATGGAGAGTTTCGGATTTGTTGCTGAGCCTTACGTGAACACCCTAGGGTGGATTAGGCTATGGTTGGCAGACACCTTTACCATATGGTCTCTGTTCAAGACCTGCCAGGCTAAACTTACAAAACATTTTGCAGTTGTTTATAATCAATGGTCAACCACCTCAAGTGAGGTCCCCATGGACATTTACTCTTCAGCAGAAGGCACTGACACTGGACAGGTGAAATTGTTAAACATGCACTTAACAAAACTAAATGGGGTGGATGCAAACCCTGCAACCACATAAACTGTATACAATGGGACTTTACTACAGAGGAGAGAATCCATTTCCCAGAGTTCAGTGCAACAGACAACAGCAATTTTCAGCCAACAATCAACAGTATCAGTACGTCAAGAACTACAGATGAGGGTGATACCATCACCACACACCAATGTCAAGACAGATGGCCTGCATTAACCATTCCACTGATGGTAACCGCAACCAAGGTCCATTTAGACATTATCCCTGCAGCACTCCACTTCCTTGGGGATTACATGCAGAAAAAAACACAGCTGGGACAAATACGAAAGGCCCCTGAGAAAAAATGACAGAAAGAGTGACAGATCCTTGTAAGACACCAGTGGGGCACTTGTTGCACACTGTTCTGCCATCTTCTGCCCATGGAGACAGAAAACATTTAAAATGGTTGGACAGGAGTTTTATAACTTACAAGACCTTAATATCAAAGAAGTATCTAAACCCAGACAAAGAAGAAATTGTTGTGTGTAAGATTTGAGGTTCTCACAGAGGTGTGATCAAGGTTTCACCCCTTCTGGGATATGACACTATCAATGGATGAATGGTTCCCCACATTTTGAAGAATGCTGGTGCCTTCATATACAAGGAACCAGCCAAATAAGTACAGAAGGTCAGCCTTCAAAGACTGTTCACTCTTAGAAACAAAGACACTTCCAATTCTTCAAAATGTCAAGAACCACTCACCCAGTAACACAGCATCACAAAGCAAAATACTTGAATTCTACAGAAATTGCTGCAATGAACGTGAAAGGCCTTGGTACACCTAAAATGTGGACATTATGATGAATACAGAGATATGTGGTAAGTGTTCAACATGCAAAGGAGGCCAAGTGAAGGAGACAGAAGAGAAGAATATAGAATGGTATATGTACATAGTGCATGAGGAGCTGAAGTAGTGTAGTCAGTATAGCAACTAGGTCAGGGGTCAAATCCCAGCAGAGGCAAGATATCTTCCTCCCAAACGTCCAGACTGGCTCTGGGATCTACCAAGCCTCCTATTCAGTGGGTATGGGGGTTCTGTTCTGGGCCTAAAACAGCCAGGGTGTGAAGTTAACTACTCACCCCCACCCACTGCTGATTAAGAATGAGTGGAGCTGTACTTCTACTTCCCCTGTATGCCTTCAAGGCATGGAGAGGGAAAACTTTACCGTCAGCTCTTTTAAAAATATGGTATATGGAAATGTTACAAGGAAATGTGAAAAAACAAGAGCTTGAGGGCTCCTTCTGCACCCACATCCAGATGCTGACTGACCTACTTGAAGGGACAGAAGTTTGTTGTGTTTCTGGTAGTACATAGTCTCACAAACAACTATCATGCTGAAACTTTTCTTATTCATACCCCTAGGGCAAAGTATTTTAAGAAAATACACACACATACTTCATATCTAGTTACGGAAGTCGATACATGTTTCTTTATTGACACACGTCACTACTTAGAGCATATTACTCACAAATGCTAATGCTCATGCTTGCATCACACACTTCACAATTTGTGACATAAATTTAACTTTCTGTGGGATTTCCTCCATCTGAACTACACTGCATTAGTTTCCACTCAGGTACTGTAATTGAAGATGATTAGAGGAAGCATAAATTTGACAATAATGTAAGTAATAAGTGGAGACAGAACACTGGCAAGCTTTGGTATATCATGCCCATTCTTGACAGCTACTTAGAATTTCTGTAACAAATTTAATTCATGAGTGCATACATTTTTACATGATGCATGTAGTATCTGAGGGTAGCGGATAGTAGCTTTTAATGTTACAAAAATGTTAAGACATAAAATTGAACATCACCTGAATGATAATCAGTCATACAAACCCTGGTCCTTCAGATGCATATATAGTATATTAATAAATAATCTGTTTCTGAAATGAAACAATTTTACTTTTTATAATTTTAGCGTGGGTCCTTCTAAAATTGTATACGTTTTTATACAAAATGATCTTTATGACCGAGATATTAAGTAATAATTCTGTGTGTTTATTTACTACATTAATACTTTTAAAGCACAGTCTGAAGGTCCAGTATAACACTTATTAAATCATGTGAGTTAGGTAGCTTTATAATGGTGAAAATATATAACAGTGTGTTACTAAATAATACACTGTAACACCAGTGACATAAAATACAACATTGAAAGAAAATCAGCTACATGAACATATACATTAATGATTACAAAAGTTCACATCCTGGCAGCAAGAGTGAGAAGAGAAGTCCCTGGAGAGAGGAGCAGTACAGAAGAACAGCAGATGTAAGTAAAGATACATGGAACAAAACTATGTCTAAGGCATATTAATCCAACCTCGAACTTCTCAAAATGGTGAAGAACGGGCCAATCAGGTATAAGCTCCGCCAAGGATGGTCTCCGCGATGGCAGTTTTTCACTACTCTAGAACACAAGATTAGAAGTACAGTATGGAAACTTGCACAATATCTACAGTGACACTCTCTTCACAAAGCCGATCAGTTGTTAAATCCTGGTAGGGGTGCAAAGTAACTCTATGAAAATACAGCAACACGTTATTCAACAGTTCATATATACAATTTGTAAAGCATAAGTACAATACAGTGAAAACAGACAGCATATAACTTACTGTAATTTAAAGAATGAAAACAAAGTTATTACAAGAAATAGGTTAAAAAACAAGTACTTCTAGGTATAAATGAAGAGAATGAATAATTTCCCTTATGATTTTGATAACAGAAAAATATTTTGCATTATTAGTGTAAATAAAGGACACGTTAGACAATCAGATGCATCTAATGAAAGCTTTAAATGTAGTTTCATATAATTTCATGGTTTTAAGTAAAATCACTGTTGATGTTGAAATGTATGTCATGATGATGAGATGGATCTCAAAATGTCACAGACTATACTGTTAGTAGCATATAAGCTGTTTCTAAGCGTACAGACAGTTTTTTAATACAAGACTGACTGTTACCACAACACAGTGCTCAAGTATAATTTAGATGGAGATGGAATAGATACTAATGAAATTGCACATATAAGAGCGCATGTGCATAATTAAAGTATGGCTACAGCTGCAAAACAAAGTTACTGTAAAACGATTTACTGCTATTAGTTAAAGATACTACATTTTAAATAAAAAATTGATTACGAGTAGTAATAATGGTTAATATGCAAGTACATAAGGAACAGAGTTAAAAATAAACCTGAAAGTTACAATGTAGGCCTATCATACACAAACACTGTCGCTACTTTCTCTATACGCAAAAATACCCTGAGTCCCTTAGTTTAAAACAAAGGACTAGGTAAAACAGTAAGATTTACTTAGTAGTAGTAGTAATAAAGTTACTTATAGTCATTAGCAATGTGCAAATGAGTCAGTGAAGAAAAGAAATGGATGCATTATATCTCACTTCATATTTGCCCACAGAATATAGTGCCTCCTAATTATCAGAATACATTAATTTACATAAAATATGCCCCACAAACACACCATTTTCTTACGAAGAGTTCTTCTAAAACTTCTTTGTAAGGATACCATATTACAACCAGTATGAAGTACAAAGGAAATGTGAGATTTAAAAAACTCATATCCCACAATTTGGTATATATTTCAATAACACGTAAGACATATGGCCCACTTATAATGAAATGTAAGACATTATTATATAAAACTACACAATAAAACACAGATACAACACCACCATGTATCCTGCATTCGCACATTACAGCATTACTATGTATATGTTTCATGATGCACTAACGCATATACATAGTAATGCTGTAATGTGCTAGTACAGAATACATAGTGGTGTTGTGTCTGTGTTTTATTGTACAGTTTTGTTTGAAAGTCAACACACTGGGATCACTCAACTCAAATACATTATTATATACTGAGATTCAGACTAATGCTTGTTATTCTGTTATTACATACATCTGCAGTCAGAAGTAATAGCAGATGCAAATAAAAGCGCATGATGGCAGTAATAAATGACAGTGAAATACATGCTTGAATCAGCACTGCAACGTTCACTTTTGCCAGAAGGGTTCATAGTATACCTCAAGATACTGAATCACTAAGCGCATATTGTTATTACCAAACTCGTATCTTAATAGAACTGGAGCCGTCTTTCCAGATCACTTAAAGGTCACAGCCTGCATATGCACTGAAATGATGATTTAAAGGTGTCTCTCAAGAACCACTATGTGTAAGAGCAGATTACCATTAAAATTTCGCTGGGCTTTATGCTGGTAAATTCACTAAACCCTGAAAATATGGATAGGGGCATAACTACATAACAGTACACACATACAAGAATCACCTTTATATAATAATGGTCAATCAAAATTTAAATTAAAACATGACAACAGCTCCCTACTCAGCATATTTTATTTTTAAATTCACTATAAATGGGCGTACCCTAAGGTTAATGATATCATATTCACTTTTTACAAGCACTACAGCATCCTTTCAGTTTAGAAACATAAATACATTGTTTTATAATCACATACTTAATATTTGTAATGTTTCTGACACATAGCTGCAAATTCTGAAAGTCCACACCATGAGCCAGTTAACATGCAAATTACTGCAATACTGTAATTTTGTCAAAGCAAAAAAAAATAAGATCCCATTAAAAAAAAGCACACAGTCATTAGAGGAGACATTTGTAAAGATTATTTGAAAATAAACTGCAACAATAAATATGGTCATGTGAAGAAACAACAATGGCAAGGATAAGATTTGCATTAGCAAAATGTGCTGATAAAATATCTTAAAAGATAAGTGTTAAGCTCCAAGCAGATGTCAAGCAAAATGAATAATGACAAAATTTTCTTTATATTCATTCTAGGCAGTCATGAAAAAGACTGGATTATAACAACTTCTATAAAAGAAAACTAGATTTTAAATGAACATAAAGGAAGAAATGTAACAAAGCTAGTAAATCTGCAATTATGAAAAATATCTGAATTAACATCATACACATGTCATGTAGAAATTATATGCATGTATATGATGTGTGTCTCAAACTGAATCAGACCTCAGTCTTTCTGATGGAAACTGACTGTAGCTGAGGCCAGTCCGGGATAAACTGTGCGAGTGAGAATCTTCGTCCACGCCCACGTCGGGCCATTTTCTCCAGGTTATCCTGAGCGGTACAATAACATTTTCCAGTGCAGAGCACACAGTGGCACACACAACACACTAACATTTAGGGCACAAAGCAACTTGCAAAACAGACACAAATGTAATTCATAAACACAGTCATTTGAAAACACAGAACTCAGCATGTAACATCTCAGCCTCATCATTCATGTGAAAACAGGCATTTAATTTCTTAGCAAATCTAACAACTACGCAGATTATCAATGACAGTTTTGGAAGACATATTTATTAATTTTTAAAAATTGCTCATTAAACATATAGGCTCTTCAACAAAAAAGCTTTAAATAGTATACTATGACGAAGTATTCATGTTTTACACTGTAAACTGAAAACACTGTGTACACTTCAAAAATATTTACATCATCATTTCAGAAACAAAGTATTTATATGTCTAGACCACACATATGGCAGACAAGACAGTAGAATCCGGAAGGCGACTTGCTATGGACTGGAAAATCCAAGGTTCAGACCCTGGGTGGGGGGCAGATTTTCCGGACGTATCCAGACCAGCCCTGCCGCTCACCCAGCCTCCTCTACAATGGACACTGACTGCGGAGTGGCGCTCACCACCCAACCCCTTCTAGCACTGGGGTTCAGTATGTACAGAGCTATACTTCCACCTACTCTCTGTGCCTGCTTGGCATATAATGGGACAGCTTTACCACACACATGCTTGCTGATATACCTCTTTATGTATGCTAGTTTTCTTAACTCCCAAGACTCTGCATTCCTCACATGCATAATCAGTGATCAAAAACACCAAAAGAATCTACTTCCACAACTATCCATACTATAACCATCAGTGCTGATAAACTGTACAACACAGGTATTCCTATGACTTCAAAGTCAGAAGAAAGATCAACATTGTGCGAAGAAAGGTTCTTGAATGTTCTCTAGGTGCAAAAATGTCTGCTTGAAACATAAAAAACCAACACAGACAGGGCAGATGCAAAACATGTAGTAGTTCCCTAAAAAAACAAAACAGGAGATAGTATTACAGATAACCTTGCCTAGGTTAACAAACTGTGTTAATTCAAAGAAACTAAAAAAGACTAAAATTCTGTGTGGTCTCCAAAAATGATTTCCTGTAAGCCCATCTGAAAGGCATAACCTGTAACAATATTGCGTGTCCACAAAGCATAGAGACTAGGTATGTAAAATAATAACAATTATAAGCGATTACAGATGCCAGAATACAAAATTCCATTAACACTCAAAATGAGTAGTAGGCCCATCTACAGCACCTGGCTAATAACAAATTAAGCATTTTATGCTTACTGAAAACCTCAAATATGCTTAAGATTAAATTTTGAAATTTAAACTCATTCACTTTAGTATTATACAGAATCATGAAGAAGAAACTTAACGGCAGCATCATTTATTAGTACTGAAATGAAAACTTCAGATAATAAATACACCACAGGTACTATTTCTTTTCTACTACATTTTTATATGACCTACACATAATTCTCAGACCCTTTACAGTAAGTTCTAGTTACATAACATAGATTACAATGTAACAAATGTAATATTACCTAACAAATATACTAACAGTGAAAGATCATTCATTATTCAACGAATATTTGTTAAAAGTGTAATTTCATTTATTAATCAAACAGTCACAACCAACACTTTGCTTTTTACAGTGTATATGCTTCAAAAAGCAAAGTGTTGGTTGTGACTGTGTTATTAATAAGCGTAAATATACTTTTGCATCTATACACAAACTGGGATGTTCAGTATTAAAAGAATATTTGTCAAGTGCTATTCCATTTCAAACAAAAGTATTTAGGAGTTTTATTTAACAATGCAGTCAAATGCTATGATTATATAGCGTCAATGACAGATAACTGAAGTATGTGTATGAAACATTGGTGCAATGAAACTGACAGGAGAAAAACTGAAGTACTTGAAGAAGAACTTGTGCCAGTGCCACTTTCGTCACCATAAATTCCACATAAACTGACTCAGGATTAAACTCGGGGCTCCAGTGACTTGCTGGCAACTGACTACCTCAGCCATGATATGGCCTCTATAACATACCGCCCTCTAACCAAAAGACAGTGAGTAATAACAGGTCCGTCAGTTTGTTCAACAGACCTGAAGTTCCCTTAATTTCCAATTTTCAGTTAAAGAGATCACATATGGACGTGACACACAGAAACTTCTAAGCTGTGTGTTTAAGTTAAATATGCTAGAAAGAGTAGTTATACGTCAACATCAACAGTTTTACATTTACTGCATTATAACATCATTAGAAAGCTTCATTACACTGAGTCATATTACGTAGGAAAGGTTTTATTTTTTAACATAGTTATGGTATATAACACAGGGAACAGAAGAAGACACAAACTGGCATAAAAATCACAGTAGGCTAAAAGATAAGTGAAAAAAGAGGACCCAAGTACATGTTTAGTATTACAAAAAACAGTATGGTTTCATGGTGATACTGACAGAAAAGAGGTGCTAAAATGCCCAACACTGAAAAACGACATTTGGAATTGCCTTCCACATGTAAGAGAAACCTGAAATAGAAGCTGAAGTATGAGTACATATACAAGTTATTACATTCTTTACACCTTATCACTGTATTACCCTACATTTCTACACACAAATCAACACAATATGCAAGAATGGACCCACCAATTTTGCCCACAAAAACCATAAAATATAGAAGACTGGCATCAATTAAAAAATAACACACTGAACTGCAAGTTTCAAGTTTCATAACAAATGTTGGTGTACAGAAGAATATAATGCCAACAGCATAAGCCTTACCTGTCACAACATACCTGGTGACCTACATACAAAGAACAAGAAAAATAGGACACTCAGACAGACAAAAACTAAGAAGAGCAATAATGTGCAAAACCTGTCAATTACAGATAACAAATGTACAATAAGGCCTTCTAGAACAATTTCAAAATAAAATGAACACCTTTGGCCATTCACCAGCACAATAACGTTCTTGATGTCTTTATATCAGTATTTTCTTACGTGAATGGAATAAACTTGACATTAAATAGACACCATCATGCTACCACAAACTAACTCATGTGATATTTAAAACTTTTAGCATCTGAAATAACATTATCTCCCATTTTAATTTGCACCCCCGCCCCCCTCCCCGCAGAGGGAGAAGGGGAAGCAGGTGGGCCACGAAACTGATCAGTGATCTCCACCTTTTATGCCAAGGTTAAGAATAAGTGGCGCTATACTTCTCCCCTCAATACGTCTTCATGGAACACATATGGAAAACTTAATGTTACTTTACCTTACTTTAGTTTATGTCATTTGAGTGCTGTATATTAATGTAAATACCGAATTTAAGACACCAACAAAAACATCCTATTTTCATTCTTCAGAATTAACATTCTACTACAGCTGCAATGACACAAATCTTTGCAATAGTGTTAAGTTACACTCCATCAGAAAGTCACGCAACATCATAAGGTGCCAAAACTTGATGGTGCTGTGACACCATTGTTTCTATACGTGATAATCTACCTATTTTGGTTCATCCTTGCATATGCATTCCATATAAATTATGCAGAATCAACCATATTCTGTGTGTGTGTCTTCTGTGAACAATATGTGAAGCAGTGGCTTACCTTCTCAACTTTCTTTAGCTGTGTAGTTGGTATCTCCACCTCCTTCAACTCTCCCCAGTCAGGATCTTCCTTTTCCTTGGCCCACTTTGCATACTTGCGTTTCTTTAGCATTGAACGGAAATCCATTCCACTTGCATCTGTGTAATACACCCAGTGCAATAGCAGTAGCTAACAAATACAGGTTGCAATAAATAATTCACTAGGTACAAATAAGAATGTGACAAATTCTAGTACCTTCAACACTTTTATGGGGAAAGTTTAACAATTGATACTTTATCCAATATGAATAGTAACCCTCAAATGTACACCTCCCTACCAAAAAAAATCTGAATTTTGGCCACACAATGAACATGTGTGTTTTTTATGATTCTCAGACATGCAACGTGTTTTCTGTGAGATAAAAACTGAATATTTAAATATTATTCATATGAAGTTCAGGTTCCAAGCATTGAATGGTTAAGCAAGTCCAAAGAAAATGTACAACAACTGACAGAACCTGTACACTTGTACTACTGCCATGTGTATGGTGATTAAATGTTTGACTGCCTTGTACAATTTTAAAACTTCGCTTACAGTGATTCATATCCTACTGTCAATCCCATTTGGGTGATTTTACCTTTTTAACAGGTGTGAATGTTATGTGATAAAATTTTAAACGGTTTCTTACTGGGCAAAATATCTCAGAGTAGTTTCATAATAATATCTGGCACCAATTTTTAAAGCAGTGGAATAATTTTAAGTAGACAATCTGAGTAGACAAAATCAAATTTTATTCAACAGTTTTCAAATGCTTAAGATTCAACCCAAATAAACTAAAGCCACTACTCAGAATTAGATTTCTTCCATTTTAGATTTACTCAGCTTGATGTTGAAATTCCTTGTTGCCCAGAAACAAAAACTTAATTGGGACTTCACCATATATAATTATTAGAAGTTATGTGAGTTAATTCAGAATATTATAAAGCAACATATGATGTTCAGGTGCTAACTCTTACCCACACTCACTGCAAAGTTAATTCAGGTTTAATATCTTATTTCTTTAAACTATTTGAAGGTTCCACAGTAACTGCAGTCAATGGAAAATTCTTGGGTTATCAGCCTTGTCAATGTGGACTTCACAATCATGTGTTTCAGAGACTATCTCTGCCTCCATTATCAGGGGCTCATGTGATAAGTGACAGAACCACACAATGTATGTGTACCCAGAGAATGCTCTTCAAGCTCAATGTTCTGCCAAGTGGAGACCCTGGCAGAACCGTACATAAAATCAGGCCATCAGTGATCACAGTCAATGGTGCCTTGATACTCTAGGATACCACTGTCTTCATTCCAGTGTTTTTATTCACTCTATCTCATCAAAGCAATTATGGTACCTGGCTACAAATATGCAGAACACCGAATGGCCAGCAGAAACATCACAACAAAGAACTGACAGCTAGTATCTGTCAATGGATGTGAACTGCAAAATCTGGACACAATTCCACCCACTGCACCCCAACAGCCATCTATGCTTGGGCCTAACACCAAGCTCAGACAGCATAGGCCGGGTACAAAAACAACATTCAACCAATTATTCATCACATGAACCCCTGATCATGCAGAAAAAGACAGTCTCCAAAATGTTCACTATGTAGGCATCTTCACATGGTTGTCTGCCAATGATGACCTTGCTGCATCTAATTTCTTATAACAACCTCCAAGCTAAACAACTTACTTACCTGACACATACAACTGGGTCTCAGCTGAATCTTCTCCATGTTCATTGCTTACTGTAATTGTGTATTTGCTTTCATCATTTGGCTTAACTTTCCTCATACATAAAGTTATTGTGCTCGTTTCTCCATCAGTTACAAACTTGTAACGACCTCCTTCAATGATTTCTGTGATACCCTGGTAGGAAAAAGATGTATATATGTATATGCAACGCACATGTACTTGCTGTATTACAAGAACAGATGCAAGAGTAAAACAGATTTTAATATTAAACACCTTCTGTCCAATTGTCTCATATACTGAAACTTATTTCCAACTAACTGCACAGTACACAGTTTTGACGCTCCTATATGTTTTGGCCATGAACTGCAGCTCATGGCCAAAACATGTAGGAGCATCAAAACTATGTATTGTGCAGCTACTTGAAAATAAATCTGTGAGTAAAACAAAGTTTATAATAGGCCTATATGTTAATATTTTCGTTCACAAGGTTAAATAATGCAGTTAATTATTAGGTTAAAGTCAATATTACACAGGAATTACACAATGGATATTCAAGCAAATGGAAATTTAGTTTCATCCTACGCAAATGAGATATTTCATACAAGAATACATTTCACATATTAACAAATCCTATAAATTAATTTGATAGTGCACACTCACATGCACATTGAGGAGGTTGAGGCATATACAGTATTCTGTTTACTGCATATATTCAGCACATTTTTGAGCCAATTTCTGTTTAAATGCACTTTATAATGTTATCTTCAATATAACTGTGACAATTTACAATACTCACAGTCATTTAAATGTCTGTATAATTATTACTACCACTATTTTTCTTCTTACAAGATCCTTATTTAATCTGAAAAACATCCCTTTTCTTCCTGAATTTTTAAGGGAAACACGGGAGATGCAGGTTGCCTATATGATAATACATGACAGTTGTGGCGCTCAGGGACATGATTCTTGCATTAACTGCCTCAGCATGTCCATCCTGCTCACCATTCAATCACACTGATAGACATAACACTGCTACACAGAATATCACTTATTAAATTTATGATTCTTCATATTGTCCAACTAGAAGCGTGGAAATCTGAGTCCTGAAGGTTATAAGGTACTGTCTTCTAGACTGCTGATTCGGCCACTAATGGCCTGTATTTCATGACACAAGCAGTCAGTAGGTACTTAGGCTGAAATTACTTTCCATTGTGGTCCAGAGATTACAACAATACAAATTACCAAAATTTAATTTCCTGGGTAAAGATGTGGGTTATTTCTTACCTTGTACCATTTGAATGTAGGTGCTGGATTTCCTTCAACTTGAACTGTGATGTAGCCTACCTGATCTGCAAAATGTACATAGATACTGAATGGGGTTGCAAAACTGACAGGCAAAACATACACAGAAATACTTAATGGGTTTATAACACCCGTAACAGAAAACTACAAACACATAAGTTTACACATAACTTCAGATTCTTTCAATTTGCCTGATAGAAACTTCAAGAATCACACAGAATATTTCCAGCTCACATAACAATTCATGTTACAAAATATGTCAAAGTTTTTAAAGAATATCAAGACCATTTTTGAGTATTAAGGATTTAGTTAAATTGTAAGCCTTCTCGGGATTTCATTATGCATTATTCTATAAGTTGTAGAAATTATACAGTGTGAATGCAATACTTTTTGTCCTAGATCTGTCTTCTAAAATACTGGTGTGTCTTATGGTCCACGAAATACTGTATGATACAAAGCTTCCAAAACACCCATGACAGGGTGCATCACAAGACAGTACGTGGACTCTTTTAAGACATGTGTGCTCCATAATAAAGGACATCATTATGCACAACATAATCTGAGATATAATATTCAATGTTCTATGCCAAAATATTGGGAAGCTGTACTTGCTCAGGTGCTCAATAAATTCTATGGCGTTTATAGAATTTGAAACTTCATTACCCAACTCACAAAAACCCACAATCCATTCCTATCCTGAGCCACATTAATACAGCATACACCCTTCCACAATATTTAAAACAAATTTGAATATCATCCTCTTATCTACGGGAGGAAGCGGTGGCGCAGTTGGCTGAGGCACTGCGCTACAAACCGGCAGGTCGCGGGTTCGATTCCTGATGGTGTCAGTGGATTTTTTCATTGGCATAATCCTGTCGGTCGCACTATGGCCCTGAGGTCGACTCAGCCTCTAACAGAAATGAGTACCAGGAATATTTCCTGGGGGGTAAACGTGGCTGGTGCGTATGGCTGACAACCTACCATCGTCATGTGCTGATTGTCTAGAAATCTGGGAGCCTCGACCTCCTGGAACCCTAAAGGCCTGTCCAGGCCTGTAATGGGACTGCTGCTGCTCTTATCTATGCCTAGCTCTTAAAAGTGACCACTCCCTTTAACACTTTCCAACAAAAATATTGCATGTAATTTTCATCTGCCATGCATGCTTACGTGCCCCATGCACCTCATCACCTTCAGTTGATAATTCTAATATATGAACAGTGCAAACTGTAAAGCTGCTCATCATAGTGTTCCGAAGAACAATATTCTCCAATGCTGTCACTCTATGTTCTTCCTTAATGTGAGGGATCCAAGTTTCAGATCTCTTCCAAGTAACGGGCAGAACTTCAATCATTACATTCTTTTAACAGATGGTAGTACAAAGTACTCTGAACTAAACTGTGGCAAAGATTCACAGAATCTAAGCCCCTCTTAATGTTTTCAAAAACATTATTTTGATTAGTTAAGAGTCATTCCTAAATGCTAAAACACTGACACATTTTCATAAAATTTATTAGAGATCCTATGTCCAAAATGCACTTCCTGTGCCAATTTAAACAGATGAAAGGCACATACAAGTACATCACAGGTTTACACACACACACACACACACACACACACACACACACACACACACACACACACACACTCACTCACTCACTCACTCACTCACTCACTCACTCACTCACTCACTCACTCACAGGAGTTAAAAAGAATCCAAACCTCAAAATATGTGTTTCTGAGATTAATAAACAATTACATACCTTCAACTGCTGAGTAGCTCTCCTGGATATCAACAATTGATGGTGGCCCAGGCTGTCCAACAGGTCTGAGAGGTGTACATGGCTTGTCAATCATCTCTCCCAGTTCTGCAACGCTTGGGCGTCGTACATCAGCACTTGGTCTTCTGCGCTATAATCACAATTTTAAGAGTCTTAGCAAATCTAAAGCATGTGGAACATGTAACCAATGTTAAATTGTTACACAAGACATGTTACTTACAGCATTATGTTTGGACTGTGTTAAACATCGTACACAAAACCATGTGTACCTAACACAGCACTTCCAATACATCCAAGACAGTTCTGTCATTTAGAAGAGTATTAAACACTTTTAGCAAATACTGATTTTATAACTATTCCACCACAACTATAATTTGTATGAATTATTCCGGACAGTAATTAAAAAGTACGTCTTCAAAAATTTTCACCCTTTGTTTCAATAATAATTTTAAAACTTAAAAAAGGTAATAGTGGTGAAGAGTATGGCATGAGTATCATAACACAACACTAGAGAGGTTCTTAACCTGGGATGCAAGACATGCCAATTTTTTTTCATTGTAATGTGAAACTGAAATAAATTATAATCCTCTTTCACTTTACAGCTGTGCTATATACAGTGTCTAGTTTAAAAAACTGGCCTACTTTAATGATTTTCATGTGGGCTCCAAAACACATTTGGAGAACCACAGGGGTGCAAGCTGCAGCAAAATTTGGGAACCACTGGAGTAATGAATACCAAATGCTATGAGAATCAGATTAATCTGTGTCCCAAAATGGAAAACAAGTGCTGCATTATGAACAGCAACAATTTAATTTTAACTTACCTGAGTTCAGAACACCTTCAAATATATACAATTACATACAACATATACAACCAACACTGGAGGACACGTGGAGTACACATAGGATAAACTGGGAATATTAGTAACAAACCTAAAGGCTAAGATTTTAATTATAAAATAATAATTCCAGATAAATGATATGAAGAACATAAACACAGATTAAACAAAAGAGAACAACATAAAATAAAAACCAAAAGAAGGTAATAAAATTATAAGTAACAGAATAGAAGAGGAAAAATAAAATGTTTACAGAGTGTCACTTCTAGCAGGCAGAAAGGCCTATTATTTCCGTGTCATCTGTGAAGCATCTATTCTAAAATATGTAAAATGTGCTAAGACTGCAGCCCTCTTTATTAAAATACAGTTGCACAATTGGCAGCTGTGACATTGATACCAGCCGGATGCACGATATTTGCCATCAACACAAAACTACATAGTCAGGAACGCAAAGTCAGACAATGAGGCTCTTGTTTTTTCCCTACAGACAGCAGCTGATAAGCATCAGAAAACATGTTGATACGCAATATTTTACTGCAACCATTACATTTAAATTAGAAATAGAATTACATGAAGTTTGATGTTTGTAATTCCTACACTCAAAAGTTTTAACATAAATTAGTACAGAATTATTTATCACTGAATATATGATTAACACAAGAAATTCATATATTGAACCTTATTAACTGCATGCAAGAATGCTGTCTCCATAACATTCTGATATGGTGTTCTATTTCTTATTCATTCAGCAAATTCGTTTCCAACATCACATGCACTGATGGTAATCTTCTGCTTGCAGCAAGCCATTTATGAACATGTACAAATGTCATATACAGACACACTATTGAAATGTAACGTTGTCCCAGTGCACATCATGAAGGTGTGTGGGTGGAGCACAGGAAATAGCTCCACTCATTCGAAACCTCCGCACTACATGGAAGTGAGTGGCCACCTCCCCCACCCCCAGAAAGTGCCCCCAATACCCACTGAAGTGGAGGCCCCATGTACCCCACAGCCAGTTTGGATGTTTAGGAGAACAGACAGATATCCTGCTCCTGCCAGGAATCAAACCCCAGATCGTCCAGCTCATGGCCTGGTCACTGTACTATGTTATGCTGGTTGTCACAGGCTTACTATTATTTAGTTTAAACATTTACTGTTTGATATAAGAAATAATTTCTGTTCTGAGTAATTTAACTGGCTTATCAACACTTGTTACATCAAAAGGAAAACCCCGGAAAAAACAGAGTATGTGAAGTTGAAACAAGCTTGCTTTCCTGTACCATGAAGTAAATAATAATTAAACATTCTAGATAGAAGACCAAATCCTAGCTGCATTACATGAAAATCCTGAGAGAAACCATATCAGATGTTTGAAATTAAAACACCTAACTGCATGCAAAATATTAAACTCAAAAAATTATGAGAATCTCTTCAAATAATTCTGTTTAGCATAACATAGTATTAATTACATACCCTACAGTCAATATTAAGTAAAATCTCTACAGCATAGCAATATTATCATAATATAATTATATTAAAACTTGTGAAACTTTACACGTTGATGTCAGACACATTATATATTCGACTTAGATTATTCAGGACATTTACATAATTAATTTCGCAGAACAAAAGCCCCCTTGTTTAACTCTGAAGCATGGTTTTCTAATCTATCTTATAGAGAAACATGTTGCATCCACTGAATCTAACCTGCTTTTCCTTTTCGTCTTGCAGTTGGCCAGGACGAGATCCCTTTCTCTGTTATATTAGAACAGAAAACACGAGCAAATAATAATAATAATAATAATAATAATAATAATAATAATAATAATAANCACGAGCAAATAATAATAATAATAATAATAATAATAATAATAATAATAATAATAATAATACAAAAATTATTAATAATAAAATAACTGATCAAAATAAACAATAGAACTCAAGATACAAAGCAAAATAATTTAAAGAATAAAAATTAAGCAAGCAATGAAAACAATGCAGATCAAACTGAAACAAAAATATAAATGCTGTAATTCTTTGGCATTCTTAGATTCTGAATTTGGACTAATATATAATTGGATTTCCAGGAAATATACTCACATTGGTTATTTCTTACACTGTATCAACTACATAAAACTGAGCTCTCAAACAAAATACGCAAATGAAAACACAACAATTCAAGTGCATTTTCATTCACATCTCTTTACAAAAACAAGTTATCATTGTCTGTATCTAGTAATGAGAAGAACTGTACCTACATTATAACAGAAATTACTCAAAAAGAAACTGGATGTTCTGACACTCAGGAAAACTAATACACATGAAGCAGAATGCCACACAACAACCACACACATCCAGCCAGAATTTAATTAACTTCCAGGAAAGAAATCAAGCCATAAGATATGCCAAAGAATGAGGTCAGCTTTGTGCTACCTGCACACAAATCTCACCTTTGACTCTACTACCTCACCAGGCCGCAATTTTCCAACCTGTAGACAAATAATTGAAATGAAAGCAAATGAAATGAAACAAAGAATAAAACCAGATGGTTGGGAATAAGTCTGTAGAACTCATATTTACTTGATGTGGGATTGCTGGGACCATCAAGACAAAACTGAACAGGGATACGCAATACAAACAACAGTCCACAGAATGAAATCCTGTTGAAATAAAACAAAACAAAATTAAAGTTTCCCAGTTAATAAGAATTTCTTAAAAATATAAGCAAATGGTTATCTTTACACAAATTATCATTGTATTTCCAAGTTATCTGTAAAATGATCCTTTAAAAAAAAGGTACAATCAACTCATAATAATTTTATACATAAAGTAAAAGAACTTAAAAGGAATGGCAACAGAAGCAACTGAAAATAAAATGTTTTTATAAATTAATAAAGTAAGGAATAAAATATTATAATAATGGAAGTGAACAATGGCACATATGGCCTTTAGCAGCATCAGTAGTGTTAAGGCAGATGAAGCACATTGCTCAGTCTCACCTTTTTCTCATCCACAACTTCACCTGGTCGTAACTTCCTATTCTCCTAAAAGAGAAATGAAACACATGAGGGAAAAATTATGCAAATACCATTTTGTCACCAATAGTGGGTTCCTTTGCATATCATGACTGAAAAGCGTTGCATACTTACATTAGTGCATAATTAATTTGCAATGCCTTAATTAACCGCATGACAAATGCTGAGCAAGTGAGTCAGTGAGCGTGGCATTGAGAAACTGATTGATCATTTGATATTAGTTATGATTAGGAAATCTGATATTAGCACAAAAGGAATGCATTTGCAGGTGAGTTTTGTCTGGTTTGATTATAGTAAACCTGCTTATTTTATTCCACGGCAAAACTGTGAAGTGGATGGTATATGAAGGACGTCCTGTTCCATATTGTGTACCATATTTCAATTTAAGAAAGGTAGCGAACTAGTGTGAAACTGCATAAAATATGCACTGTACAGTTCCTATTCATGTTTCAAACATTATTAGTTACACAAAATACAATAAAAATTACACCAGCCTTCAGGTCAGAATGACTGTTAAGCACTTTCCAGTGCACATTTTTATAGTTTTAATGAGCATCATGGCATGTATTCCACATGATTTTAAATTTAACTATCACATACATGTGGTTTCACTTTCCTTCACCTAATGTAACATATGTACATATGTAACTATTTAACATGCCTATCACATTTACAAATTATGCAGATTACAAGTGAGCACTGGGGGTTTAATAAGTGTCATCTGTAAGCACTACATGAAGTGAGAAATAACATTCACACTGCCATATTCTATGAAATTGTGTGGTACAAATATTTTGTAAAAAGGATGTGCTGTTGCAGCATTCAGTCTTCTCAGGTGATCAGCCAGAATAATGTACAGCAAAACTGGTATTTCAAAGATCCTTTGTCGCCACTGTCACGACTAACATGATGGATAAGGATTAATGTGATGGTTAAGGAGTAATGTGATCATTAATATAAACTGGGCTACAAATAAGACAAACTTACATCACACTCACATGTGCATACAAGTACATGAATGTATGCCTGCAACCACTCACTCACTCACTCACTCACTCACTCACTCACTCACTCATTCATTCATTCATTCATTCATTCATTCATCCATCCATCCTTTCATTCACATATACATGCATGCCATATTTACATACATACATACATACATACATACATACACACACACACACACATATATATATATACATACCTATATACATATGTACATAGATTACACACACACACACACACACACACACACGTGCATGCATTATATATTACACTGACCACTGTCTGCTGAAGTATACTTGATATGCACGATTTCAGCAAAGCTGGATCTGCGTCCATCATCAGGTAAAAGCGATGTTATATAACGTTTTCTGTTAGGTTCATTAGATCAGGCTAATCCCTATCCAACAGACAGTGGAAAATGTCCAACAAAACTTCAGAGAGTTACACACACACACACACACACACACACACACACACACACACACACACAAGAACTAATCCAACACAAAGCTGGTTAGCATAGATGTGACATTAAGTGATGTCATATGTCACCTTTCTTGCTGTTGCTCTAGATGAATGTTACTTAAACTGGGATGTAGAATGACATTTAATTGTAGCATGACCAGGCATTGAGTGTGTCACTCAGAATGGCAGCAATGGGGACAGTCCCCAACATCCTGCATAAACCTTATGGATGCACATGACCACCCAAGAAGACTTCATTATAAAATCAACAATTTTAAAATGTCTTAAAACGGCTGCTGTTCAGACATCCATGTTGGTGGTACAAGCATATTCAACAGTTAACAGTAATGTCTATATTATTTCGATCAAATCATGGTGATATTTCCCCTGCAGGCTTCATATATTTATTGAAATACTTGAATTGGTTTAAATTTTAGCACTTAGTAGGCCTACATATGAAATCGACTATTTAAAACTATACTAATTTGAGAAACTCCCTACTCAAAAGGATTAACCATACTTGTTCTTTACATTTCAGTTTTCATTGATAATGCTGAGCGCAGGTCCAGGAGAATGGTCATTCACAATTTAATTCACCTGTGGCAAATATTTCCAGAAGTAGTCTACTATTGCTAGAATTTATTCATGCTCATCCAGAGCCTGTAGATGAATGGTCTTTTCCCACTGCAGTGACTTTGACTACAATTACAAAATGTTTGATGTGTCACTGATTACCTGCAGACTAACTACGAATTCCAAGATGTAAACACCACTACAGGAAAAAAATTCTTTAACAGGCTGAAGACTTTCACCCCACTTCTTATAGGTGGCAATGGCATACAGAAAGGCAACACCGGCTACCATGTCAGAAAACACAAACCGTTCAAGCTTCTTACAAATCACAATATTAGGTTTCTGTACACAATGTGTTACATCAATTTATTAATTTATTTACATTTTAAGCATGAAATTCAACCCAGTGTTTCTCAAAAGCCATTTTATAATGTGTAACTTCACCCATGTGAAAAATTCTCATAATAAAATTAAATGCACTGGTACCCCACATTTGGAAGGATTTCTTTAAGAGAATGTAATGGACTGCTGAATCATGGAACATACTTCACGCATATATATGTATAAGCACTTTGATTCCTGGTAGGAACACGAGATTTTCTGTTCACTGCTACACACAGAATGACTCTGCATCCTCCTGCGGAATATAGATATATGAACATAATCTTATGGCAGTTAATGCCATCCACTTGTGACAGGAAAACTTTTTCTTACAAGTTGTCAAATGGCAGAATTATTTACAAACAGGGAAATGTCCTGTATTCTTATTGTCCATTGAGAAACACCATTGTAAGACACAAATTTTAAAATGTACAGCAGTTTGAAATCAAACAAAAAGTAAACATCTGTTCAGAAAATTAAAGCATGGTAATCACAGAAGTTAGTCGCTGGCTGAAATTAGAACAGAATACATTAATAACATTCAAAAGAACACAATGTAGGCTAGCTGCAAAGATAAAATGTAATACACAATAATAAAATGATGAAGAAGTACAGCATAATCACAAGCACTGAAAAACAAAGCCAACATCACATACTCTCAAAGGAAGAGAACAAATGCTCATTATTTCCCCTTAATGTTAACTTTAAAAAATCTGTGTTTCAGTTGGTAGTGTAGAAGTTATCATCATGATGGAATGAAACAAACTGTTTGTACTTCCCCATATTTGTAATAAGGTTCTCAAATAATCAAGTGTATCTCATCCTTTAGGTATGTGTGCAAATAATAAATTAATTAGGCTCATAACAATGCCATCACTCCTGAATGCAAGAAAGATTCAACTGAACTGGACAGCAAGGATCACACTTCTTGGACCAGAAGTGCTCTTAGAATGGATTCAGAAAAGAAAAAAAGTTTTATACAGCAATGCTTTGCCCTGTTTTCAAGTTTCGCTATCTTTAGATTGTTTCCCAGTACCTTGAAAATAGGCAGCTTGTAGTTCCTGCAACTTGCCATAAGATTTACGTGAATATGAACATTAAAGTACTATCCTTCCTTAAGCACTGCCATAAAGAGATCTGGTGGGTTAGAGGTAAAGTATCACAGGATTGTAACCCCAACATTAGCTGGATGAGTCGTCAGCATCACATTCTGATCAATTTCTTTACCTGTCGTAAAACAGCTTGAAAACACCAAACAAACAAAAATTCTTTCACTAAATACCATTCTGCATTTACACACTGTACTTTTTCTTTTGCAATATCCACATGTTATCCCTGTAATAGTACTGATGCTATATTTTTACTACGTTATTTCCGAAACTGGTCTTTAGAGCTCTTGAATGAGCACACAAATTATAAGGAATGAACAAACTCTTAATCAGAGTTTGGTGCTGGCAGTGGTAAACAGCAAGACACTTACACATATTTTTCTAGACTTTGGAAAATGATTCCTTATATCAAAACATATTCAGGTCTCTCAGATTTCATGAAATTTACTCAAAAACAAAATTGCACAGGACCTTCATGGTGGTTGCTGTAGAAAATCACTAATCACAAATGACAATGTACAAAGCACAGGTCCTGTTTTGTAGTCTCATCAGGTAGCTCAGTTCTAGCCAAGATCACAGTACGAAGAAAAGGCTCTTAAAGTCTTCCTTTACTGCATATTACCTTCTGACATTTCTGTGTGTCATCTATAACATTCTGAGAGGGAGAAGTAGCACTTGTCAATGCCATAATGAACATTTTGGTAGCATAAAATCTGGGGAATTAACTACCTGAGGAACAATTAGCTTCTCAAAGACTCTTCTCCAGTTTGTCCATTTAGTCTACAACAGCCCTTCTCAAACTATGTGTCACAATACAATGATGTGTTGCGAACAGTTGCCAGGTGAGTACAGAGAAATTTAACCGTCCATGATGTGATTCCCTAGCTAAATACTAAAATTATCATGGCACTGCTGATTGCCGAATGACGTAACTTCAAATTCATATTTGGAGGGACATTGAAGACATGTTCAGCTCATGTACTGTCATATGCAGTACAAGGACTGCATGGCTCCGTAAGTGACATGACATAAAGGTAACCCCATCTGCATATGACTTCAAGAAGCATATTTTTCGTATTCACTCATGCTTGCTTACTCGCATGTCATTTGACTTTTGGCATTCCCACGAAAGTGTGTCATGTACATGGACATATTCTTCAAGTGTGTCATGGCAGAAAGAAGACAAGAACCACTGGTCTATAAGATTAAGACATCTGATAAGCTATGGTTTCTGATACTTTGTCTATAATGCCTTCTGGACCCTAAGTTCAACACTGCAAACAGCTTATCAAAATCTCCAATACATATTTAGTAAAACCTGCAACAGTTTCCATACATTATATTCACAAATAGAAATGATGTATCAGTGTAAAATTAAAAGAAACAACAGCTCTTTGTGCTACTTATACTGTGAACATGATTCTTTCCCCAGAACTGAAGCAAATACATTGTACATAGACTGTTCCTCCCATAAACAAACAATTAAGTATTGCTGAGAGCTAGCAAGGTATGTATGATCAAGCACATCACACTTACATGAACTGAAACATCCTTTCCTTGCATTCTATAAGAACAACTCACACAATACAGGGACAGGTTGCAATATTTACTTCAGTATTAATATTCCAAGTACCTCTATCTCGCATTCTGGCATAATAAGCTCCATTAACAGGAAGTTGGTTATGTATTGTAAAACTGGAAAAGGCAGGTAGATTTCATATAAGTTCATTTCAAAATGAGTTAATGGCAGTGTCTTGGGAATAAAACTTTCATAACTGCATATAAACTCTCAGTTTCACTTTGATGTTTGGTGCAGAGATATGTGATCCAAATATTACTCATGCTTCAAACTAAGCATTGTATTATTTCACTCTGACTCTTTCGTACATCCCAGGAGTATCATGGCAAATAAAGTAACTTAAATTAACACAGCAAGTATGTATATTACAGCACATAAATTTCTGGCACTCAGGTAAAGAACATATGAAGAACAGTATAACTTTGAATCTTAAACACATTTAAAAAACTCTGACAGATGTATTAATAAAATACTGTCTTATCATGTTCATAAGAACGTTAGTTGGATGCCCCATGCTACTCTGTTTGTTTAGACCCTCTACGCAGTTCCAATATACACACCTAATACCCACACAAGCATTCATCAAAATAAAACAACAATTAATTCAAAGCAGGTACTGTCAAGCAGACATTTTTACAGCTACAGGGAGGCGTATGGCAACCACACACATGCAAGATTTCAGATTCTCACAGTGGTGCTGATGAAAATTGCTGTCTTCTGAGATGTCACACCCCATCAACTAGCACAGAATTACTGACATTCTGAGCAGCACAGTGTTTCCACTTTCAGCATCTAGCAGTCCAAGAAACATGAGTTCTTGGATAGCTATACTCTAAAGAAGGAAGCAGCAGTTCCTCCAAAAAGCTGGTAACCAATTGCCAGTTGACACAGCATAATGCCCCAAAAGACTTGAATTCTCAAGCACCCACATACTGCAAGATCTATGTAATTTGTTCAGTCAGTAACATATAATATAAATATCACATTACTCATACTTCACAATGAACCAGTGCACTATAAATATGAATGACATACTTGATGATCACTCCATACAAATGGACATTATGTACAACTTAAAGAACATTCACGTAAAATCATTTACCCAATTACTGTTACCAATTACTGAGCCTAAAAAAAACCAGTTATAATGCCCTTGTAGATTTGACTTCTGTCAAGACCAGGAGATCAGTTCAAGAAAATAGGACAACTTTTCATTTTATATTATGGTTGCAAGTTGGACTCAGTTCAAGGTCACCCTAGCATGTTTTGGTGCACAGTTAATTATTACAGAAACGTTATATTTAAATACAGAATACTTACACATCCTGCAAACTAGACATTATTTTATATTTTGTTTAATTTAAACACATACATTTTAGTTATTTCTAGGGTGAAAGCAAGGAAATTCATATTTCTGTGACACTGTACTGATGTTTGGCAGCAGGGTCACATGCCTCTTAACAACAATGGATTAAATACAAAATTAAGGGTGTCCAACTATAGTGCCATCAAAATCATGGTGCATCAGTTCCCATTGCAAAGATAATCTGCAGTCTGTGATGCATAATATATACACATTGGTAAGTCCCACAAAACCACATATACATTCAACTTTATATGACACTCCCAAAAAGCTGTCAACAACTGAACAGAGTGCTCCAGAATAGCAGAACAGGCAGACAGGCAGGGTCCTTAGAGCAGAAGCAATTGCCAGCAACATATGGGTAAGTTGTAAGGCAAAAGCTTGAACAGCAGCTTACAGTTCTGACACTTCAAAGCTGGAAATACTTGCAAAGCAAAAGGTAAATCAACATTTACAAGCCACCTTAATATATTATTCATGATAAATCTGAAATCCTATCATAATAAATACTACAGTTCACATACATAACATTTTTTGACTTACTACATTTAAAACAAAGGATAAAGTGCCAAATAAGCAGGAAGCATTACATTATGAATGAAATAAAGCAAAAATGTTAATAATTACATTGTTATGATATGCATTAACTTTTCACACATTACTTGAAATGAGAGTTTGGCCAATTTAACAAAACATACTACAGCTATTAAGTAACAGGCACTGTTATCTCTGTTACTTCTAAGTTTGCCAGATGTACAATGTTTATTTCCTACTGGGTGTGCAAATGGGTTCCAGAAACACTGAAGTACTGTGAACACACCTTTACAGAAAGCATGTACTTGAGAAAAATGGATTGTCAGCAGCACGTGTGATTGGCTAAAAACTCTAGAATAACTGACAGCTAACAATTGTATATTTCTGAGTTACTGCAAAATGTAAGCTAATTTTCCTAAATGGTAAAGCAGAAAGTACCAGAAAAAAATTGCTATTTGAGTGTTTAATGACATCCAAACAAAAGCAATAAACATCTGTAAAACTTCCATCTTATAGTTACATCCCATAAGTAACTCCACAATTTACAAAGAGTATAATTTGTCTAGTTTAATCAGCTTAGCAGAACTGTACATGAAGATGATAAACTTAGTTTAATTCACTGTATGCCAAAAATGTGAAAATTTTGTGAATAAATTAAAATGTGATATTAGAAAACAATTCCCTTATTTCTAAAATGTTAGTATTCAATCTGCATCGGCCACAGTTTTGACAATTTCAAATTTACATGTCAGCTGTTTCACAATTATATCCACTTTTGCCAACCCCAGTGTGTGGTTTATGTGTTCTAGTTTCTAATTTATGTACAGCCAGAGACAATCACTGACTCCCACACTAACTGCTCCGCATTTGCTACAGGAACGAATATAATAGCATTATGACATCCGAAACCAGTTCGCTAGCTTGCAAATTGCTATTATATTACTTTCCTGTAATACTTACTATACATTACACTTTAATTTTATTCCATACCTTTGTGTCTAGTGAAAATAACAGTTAAATTAGTTTAGTTTTGATGAGTTTCAAGAATGTCCACAAGTTCCCCAACCAATATTTTTCCATAAGACTAAGGCCTTTCAGAAATGTACTCCAGGGGTGGGAAGGGACTGTGTTTAGTTTACTTTACTGTTCATTCATTTCGGCCACACATCTGACACAGAACAGGCCATTTTCAGTCAGTCACAGTTTACACCCAACTAAACATAACCTTGTTCAAGTTACAGTTACCAGAACCAGTCACAGACACATAATGTACTACAAAATCTGGATTTTTTTAATATAAACACATTTCAATGAAAGGTGTGTTCAGTTTCAGAACTTTCACTCTACAAATTATGCTGCTATGCCACCAACTGACACATACTTTAGAACATTATAAAATAACACGTCAAAATTTGCATTAATTAACCAAGCCTGATACGTTTTGAACCATTTGGTTCACCTTCAGGGGCCACACACCTTATGTAAGCTACTGAAATTTACAGATTTATTATCTATCACATCAAAACCTGTAGGTCCTAGAACTTTTTGTTACATGTCTGAATAAAGTGTATTGTTAAGCATGCAGTTTATCACTTCTGAATGAACAAGTGGGTACGTAGGCTGTTTCAGAAGTTCCAGCAGTGTCACCAAGTAGATATAAAAATTGTGAATCTGGCAATCACAACAATGTAAATGGTACACAATGTTCTACTTTTGTACTAACAATTACTTCAATTAAACCTATGGGAGATTTAAACCTTAATTAGGGGCTTGAGATAATACATAATTAGGTAAACATTTGCACATACATCTTTCCTTCTTATGATTAAAAATGTATATAGAAATATAATGAAGAGAATCACATTAAAACCCATTACACACAAACCCATACCTCAGTGCTTTTCTTGACTGACTGCAATTTGGTGAGGTTTCTGTCCCTATGGGATACGATGCTGCAAAACTGGCTAATCGGTTGTTGACATTTTGAGACAACACAGTTGTTTCATCGCTGAGGATTGCAACGTCCAAAAAGAGTGACAGAGAAGACTGAACACATTAATATATAGGGATGGTGTAACCAGTGATCGGCTATCACATCCCAAAAAGTCAGCAAGCAATTACCCATTCACACAGTATCATATCCCAGAAGAATGAAAACTCAGTTGCACCACCATGGAAACATAAAACTTGCATGATTGAAATTTTATACCTTCCATTGACAAGGAGTAAGCTTCAAAACGATGAAATGTAATTACGTATTTCAAAATCTAGGGGATGGGACACGGAAAATCAATTTATTAAATGTAAATAAAAAGACTGAAAATTCAGGGTGAATTTCATTGCTCCTGTACATCCTGATGTCCCTCCCATGTGCTGGTTCCTCTCAAGTTCGCATGCTATTAAAGCACAGTAATTGATCACGACAGCCCATATGGTACAGTAACTAGGCTGTTGGCCAGACAATCACGGACTCAAGGCCCAACTGCCAACATGGACAAGACATTTTTCTGTTTTCCAAAGTGCCCAGACCAGCCACAGGATTCACCCAACCTCCAATCCAATGGGTATAGGAGCATCTTCTCCCAGCGGTAAAATATCCAGGGTATGAAGCACACCACTTCACCTTGTTCTAGAGCCAAGGTTAGAAATTCCCTAAGCTACACTTCCATTCCCTTACGTGCCTTTACAGTGTGGCACTTAAGCAAAGGGACAACTTCACTTTATGAGGCAATTTGTTTGGACAGAAAGAGAGAATATTAAGACTTCTTAAGATGGCAAAACATGCAAGTCTCTTACTTTTATAAAATACTAGAAATCTATACTTTTAATGCACACATAATGTTATATACTACTACCAGTATTAACACAGAATGTTTTGAAAAATGTATGCAAATGTTCACCACTTATGCTAGTGTAATAACACGTTAAATTTATAGTTACACCAAAATTTAGAAGTCTACTGGGCACACACTTGTCTTTAAACTGCAAAAAAATCTAACTATATGAATTAATAAATACAATACCTCATCACTAATAATGAGGCTAGGTCGCCTCTGCTGCTCTTCTGGAGGAATAAGAGAACCCCTTCGGCTAGAGGGTCCTGAGCCTGGAGCAAGTGATCCCTTCCGAGCATCTCCAGCAGGTGACTTCTCACGGCTCACCTCAATTTTTGGAGCTTCAGGGGCCTTGATTTCAGGTGCCTTTATCTCAGGAACTTTCACGCCTGGCTTCTTGGACTTGTCAGCCTACACGGGGGGAAAAAAAAGTCAGTGAAAGGAAAATCCGTGCCACTGACTTATATGTAAAATCTCACACTTTTATTCCACAAATCTTGAAGTACAGGTAAAGAACAACACTCTGGCATATGAAAAAAGAATGCCATCTGTCCAAGAACTAGAAAGTTCAGATGGGTCTTAAATGACCATATTTATAATATTCCATTCTGGCATAAATATGATGCATCATTCCTTGAAACTGAACCAAATTCATGGCAATTCTGACAAAATAATGAACTGCTTATGTTTAACAAGTGTGAATATGATGTAAGTGCAATATCAACTAAAATCAGTATGTGAATTAAAGAAGTCAAGTTTTCAGCCTATGGAATTATATTCTTTTTAAACATGTGCTCAAATTTATTATCAACTGGCCACTTCTCTAATATACCTATACTCATGAGTACTCGGTGCTGTTCCAGCTTTTACCACAACTGAATACAAGAAGATAATGAATAAATGCAGTTTACATTTTAATCTCCTTCAAAGCCATTCCATTATACGCATGTAATATTTTCTGCAAGATCCACACACTGATAGGAAAAGACTACCAACCATCAAGGCCAAAATGTGTATCAGGGGTGAATACATTCGTGAAAGAAGTAGATTTCTATATGAATGACAATGTAGAGCTAACAACATTGAAAATTTCTGCATAGGACATTTATAGAATGAAATAAATGAAAACAAAAAGCCAAGAGATTATGACAATGCTGTTGTTCTTATCTTCCTCCTCCTCCTCCACCTCCTCCCCCTCCTCCTCCTCGCCATTGTTGTCGTTGTCGTCATCATCACCACCACCACCACCACCACCACCACCATAATCACCACCACCACCAGTGTTGTCATAATCATATCATCATCATCACTGTTGTCCTAATCATAATCATATCATCATCATCATCACCACCATCATCGCAGCTGCCACCCCCACCACCAATATTATTTACATACAACATGTTCCACTACAAGGACTTTAATCCCAGTACGCAAATAAAGCCAGACAAAAAATAAACCACATAAATCAACCACTAACCATAACAATTTAATAACATGCTTTTCAGTACTTTTCTAAACAATCAGGCCCACATATTACAAATAACAGTGTAGGTCACTTAGTCTGACAGATGTGTGTGCACACACACAATAAATTCTTTTTGCCAATACTGTCAATTACTAGGATTACATAGCATCGGTGACAGATGAATGAATGCATGCGGAGGATTGCTGGAATGATACTGACAGGGACAAAAACAAAAGTACTCAAAGAAAACTCTGTCCCAGTGACACCTTGTCCACCATGAATTCCACAGGAGCTGGCTTCGAATTGAACCCAGGCCTCCACAGTTACAGGCCACTGACTAACCACCCAAACTTGCTAATTGTTCATTGGGAGATGTATTGCAAGTTATAATATTAATGGGCAATTAACTGCAAAGATGATGTACACAAACAGACAAACACTACATACACCCAGTCCTTCTTTTAAACCCCAAGTTTTATTCCTGAAAAATTGAGCACAAATCAAAAAAGGCATAAATCAAAAATGATACTCCCATAAGAAAAAAGATTTAAATAAATGGAAATTAAACCAGCCATAGGGTGTTAAACCAAACTGAAAGAACACAAATTAAGAAGTAGTGTAAACCAGAAAATGGATTCACACAGAAAGGTGTACAGCAAACGGGCATAAAACAAGGGCTAGGTGTAATGTCTAATGGGATCTAGCACAAAAATTAAATACCTTACCATGATGGGGGAGATCTGATGTATATGTCAGGCTAATTCATGGGTTTCCAAAATCAGGCTACACAATGCTACACATCCTATCACCCACTCCATGACCCATCTTGTATGCACTTGACACTATTTTCGCTTCAGATTCAAAGTAAGTTGACCAACAAATTGTAAGTACAACTGTGAGAGCTGGCCAACTCAGAATAAAAATTCAGACTTCCCCAGCCTTATAATAGTAACTAACATGCCACCAGTGGAGATAATTTAGTATCTTTAATACATCCCAAAGGAACAATTTGTTCCACCTAGACAGGGGGCCTGGAATGAAGGCAGACAAGAACAGCTCCTTTCATTGTTTGCCAACTTTCAGAGCCTTGTGAAAAAGAATATAAATTGCCTGGGAAAAGAACTACAGGGAAGTTGTAATGATGTACCAAAAACTATGCACTATAAATACAGTTCTGCTATATTTAATTTGGGCAAGGACAGTGAGTTTGGAATCTGCCAAAGGTAATAAAAAATTAGATGTAGATAAAACGCAGGAAAGTAAAAAATATAATTGTAGATTATACTCCTGCATGTCGAAATCTGAAAGGCACAGCTGGGTCAATATGGATATACTTCAAATTTTTGGTCATAAGAGATTGGTGTAAATTATAGGTATCAAGGTCATCCCTGAGAAGCTGATAATGGCTCAGCTACTCTATAAATTCCCTTCTTTTTATACAACCTGAAAAATCTGTATTTATAACAGCATGCCACTGGGCCCCATTCTAAATATATCCAACTGCAAGATTCAAGACTATCACAGCAGAGTTGGTATACGATGCCATGTCAATGGTAAACAGTTACCAATGTTAAAACAGCCTATTGTCTCCATCTTTACTATCAAAGTAGTCCAAGAAATGAGCTGTGCAAAAAGTGGGCACATCACATACAGAAGGCCAATTACGGCAGTGAGCCAATGGGGGCAGCATCCCTGAACTATCATTTCCTGGTCAATTCACTTTACTTTCCATGCCTCCTTTCACTCCTTGCACCCTCCTTCCTTGTCCCCTTGTTAAACATCCCTTGGCTATACTATTAAATCTCAAACCACCCTCACGTATGTGAAATTTTATGCTTTCACAGTGATGTAACTGAGGTCTCAGTTCTTTGGGCATTTGGCTGCATGCAGCTGGGTAATTGATGCCCAACATTTTGAGACATCATAGTGGTCTCATTTTCAAAGGTCCACAAACAATAAATTTCTTCTTGGACATTCCAACCCTTGAAAATGCAACCACTATGTCCTCTCAAAACGCGATATCCAGTAAAGCCACACCACATCCCAGAATAGAAACCTCATTCACCCTTAACTCCCTGTCATTCCGCCTACCAACTGACTACATCCCTGACCTACCCCACTTCATGCCATACAAGTGTAACTGACCCTTGTCACTGCCCCTTAATTTTCCCACACGTTGCAGCTACAGCCTTACCGACTGCTCAGTACAACTCCCATTTGCTCAATTCTCATATCAGCCTTCCTTATACAAAATATCCCTTCTTCCATGCAGCTCATTCTTACTGAACTACTTTGCCCTGAAGATGGAAGCAGCAAGTTCCTCTGAAATGCCAGTAACTATTTAGCAGTCAATATGGTGTCATATGCCAGAACTCTTGAAAACATATATGTAAAATTATGTGAATATGCAAGCTATTTACAGGCATTCAAATAATATTACATGCCAAAGCAGCTACAATAGCATGGCTAACAGCCTTGATCAGGAGTGTAAATAGTTTACAAGATAATATTCTGACTACGCTTTACACAGAATTAGAATCAAAATGCACATGGCTTTAAATAACTGCCACATCTACATTTGATACTGTAACTGCGAATGTTCAACACGATGACTATATTTATGGAAATAATTAAAGTAAAAATGTGCATACTATGCATTTTCCAATTGTACCAAATTGAATGGTACCATGAATGTGTTATTTCCTTGTGGCTGAACCAGTGGTGGATTTTGTTAGAAACTTAGATTTACAAGAAAGTAGATATCAGCAGAAGTAGCCTATGTAAGTGAAATTTAATTAAATATCAGTAAATTCAAAATGACAGCAGAAGTGTCCTTCAATCAGAAAAGTGATCAACAGAATGGTTCTGTACTTTCACTGCACTGTAGCAGTCACTCTGATTGTGTCATCATTACCATGCCTACAGGCCTGATCTGATTGTAAGGAATAATAATTTTACTGGCAACATAACACAACGATTATGAAGTTGATGACAGTGGATATACATTTCTGATATCGTATCCCACCATTTCAATTCCATGTTGAAGAAGAAGAAGAAGGAGGAGGAGGAGGAGGAGGAGGAGGAGGAGGAGGAGGAGGAGGAGGAGGAGAAGAAGAAGACGACGAGGAGGAGTTTGTTTAGAACATGCATATGGTTACAATTCTTCCTTTTTACAGTGGAGGGAAATATTTACATCATCCTCCTGTAACACATTAATTATTAATTACCTCTACTTCCCACACTAAATAACAATTAATTACTTACAATTGTACAAACATGAATACCCATCACATTGTTTGCCCAGATTACTTTCTTAAGGGAAAGAATCAGACTTATGAGATCACCCTCTGTGCGCGTGAGTGAGTGAGTGAGTGAGTGAGTGAGTGAGTGAGTGAGTGAGTGAGTGTGTTTGTGTGTTTGTCTGTTGTTTGTTTGTTTGTTTGTTTGTTTGTTTGTTTGTTTGTTTGTTTGTTTGTTTGTTTGTTTGTTTGTTTGTTTGTTTGTCAACTTCAACATATGGTACAGGTCACCACAACCCATGTATTTTTGGATTTCCCACTGTCAGTAATTACAAAACAGGAGTCAGGATAAATTGGTGAGAAGGCAGTGACAACAGGAACACAATATAAGGATTCTAAAATTAAATGTGGCAATCAGTCTCAGAAAAATACAAAACTAGGAATATGTTTGCATGATAACAAGGTATGACATTCCTACAAGTCAGGTATGAAATAATGTTTACAGATAAACAATCACGAAGCTGCCAGAGAACCAGAACAGCCTACATGTGTTCAGATTATGTACAACAAATTTAACACAACCATAATTTAACACCTATGTTTGGCCTATGTTCCTGCCCACAGATTATTATTATTATTATTATTATTATTATTATTATTATTATTATTATGGCGACAAAAATGACGACTACAACAATGATTAGGAATATGACAACAATACACATAAATAACATTAATGATCACATAAAATAAAAATAATGACAACAGGAGCATTCTGCAACTTCTTTAAACTGCCAGTAACAACAATAATATGCTGACAGGAATATGCTTGGCTCACATATCCATATATGCATGAGCCCAGCACACTAACCCATGACTTAACCACATCTTATTGGTGAATTATAAACTTGTGTTATGTACATCTAACATTAACATAAGATTTGTACAGCTAGATGTCTCAGCAATATGAAGGTACATTTCCTAACTCTACCCAGAATTGCTTGCTTTAAACAGGTTACTGATTAAAATTTTGTATTTAACAACGTACTGACAGCTCAATTGACAGGGGGTACTGAAGACTTACATTCATGAAAGTAATGACATGTTGGGTACAATAATATTAGGCAGGAAAGAACATACTGCAGAATGATTATTCTACAACTCATTATTTTTCTTTCTAGCTTGTAGCCAAAGAACCATTCTGGTCTGCCATGGAGTCTGACAGCTTGCTAAAGAAATTAAAAAAATACGTATCTTCGAAGAAACAGCACTGTTTAAACAGATGATGTCCTAATGACAATAACAAACAAAATCTTTGAAGAAACAACACTGTTGAAACAGAGGATGTCCCAATAACAAACGAAATCTTTGGAAAAACAGCACTGTTGAAACACAGGATGCCCTAATAACAAATGAAATCTTTGGAAAAACAGCACTGTTCAAACAGAAGATATCCCAAGAAAAATAAGACCTATGAAAGTCTTCTTCCCTTTCTAAGCAACTGTAATGTAATGCTATATAAAAACACATTCCTGAGTGTATATTACAAATGACGTACATGACAAACAAAACTGTAATACTTCCATCCATCTACAATTAAGAGACACGGTTGTGACAAAAGCATGTTACAGTACACGTCAACGAAAGAAATCTTTCATGAATACACCATTAAGAAGCTATAACCCAGGGGTTCTCAAACCTTTTCGCTGCCATACCACTAAACGAAATTTAACAATTTCAATGTACCACTGGTATTTTTTGTATCAAAATAAAAAGCTGAAACTGGAAAGACATGCTGACAGTGGGGATGAGTAATATAATGTTTCCAGCAGTGCTGCATATTAACGAACATACGTCCCTTCTTTCTCATTACACTTTTTATTTTTTCCCTTTTTGTATTTCGATATTTTATTAATGCCACACACCAGTAAATAATACTTGGTGTACCAGCAGTGGTACGCATACCACAGTTTGAGAAACCATGCTGTAAACTTTAGGCAAATATTAATGCCAAATAAACTATATATCTACTTCACAAGCAAACTCACAAAAAACAGCACTTGCTCCACTTAACTCTGAAACACTAAGGCTATTAATTTCAAAATATGTATCAAAAGTCCCACCAATAAATTGCAAACTGTACAAGCACAAATATATTAATAATACAGATCACTATATTCATTTTAAATTAAAGCAGAAATGGGCTGGTAGTAGATCAAGTTAAAATACACAACACAAAACATTTTTGACTATCAAAATATACTTGATAATTCCAGTTCAAGCATAGAAACTGTCGCGTTATGTATGAGCTAGAGATTGAGATAAATTACGACAAATTCATGAATGAAAACAAAAGGAAAATGTGGTAAAGTAATGCAATATGTCTTAACTTAAAGACTCTTTTTAACGAAATACCACTTTTCCAGAAAGCAAAGGAGTTAATTTCGAGTCCAACCATAATTAAATACATCCATACAAAAGCAAAACATAATTTATCATCACCACCATCATCATCTTTATCTTTATCTTTTACTTTGAGATACTGAAAACTAACTGCTATCTATATCATTACGCACCACCAAGCACTAAGCCCACTCAGAATGCACAACTGTATAAACAAACTAACACTATACACATCTATCTACTGCATATTCTACACACTTGATTAAATTCTTCTCCTGCATCTACCAACACCTGCAGCAAAAATGGTACTAAGCAGATTGTTAAGTGATGGTACAGAAATTTGAGGCAACTACATAACATTCAGACACCACAAAAGCACAACATAAAATAGAGCAAGATGTACAAGATGTACAAGACTTGAACAAAATCAGTGTAGCTATACTGCCAGGCAGATATAGTTGCTACTGCGGGCACAGCAAATGAAAATATCGACATAAATGCCGCTCAAGTTGCTGCCCGCTCACCTTAGAAACAAAATCCAACTCATTAAGAATATCATCTTCCTCGTCCTCCTCACCATATTCCTCTTCTTTATTTTTAGTCACATGTTTTCCCACCTTCATGACCACCTCTATTTCTTCTTCACTCTCCTCAGAACTACTAGGTATATATGCCATTGGGTCGTATCTACGAATCTATATAGGCAATATGTGTTATAGTTTGGGAAGTCCACACATTTAGGAAAGAATATGTACAAAGAAGAACGAGGATTTTTTTTCTACAGGGTTCATTTCATGCTATATACAGATTAAAGGGCACACAGAATATGATACGTGTATGATGTCATTCTTCTCATGTCGAGTCATATGGAATACTATGCATGTAATTAATGAGAAGCGCTTCTTGTATGGTATAATCAGAATATTATCATGGCTTCTGGATCTGTCTTCAATGTGAAAATTACAATAAAGGGTGAACCACAATAGCTCAGATTTATATAACTTGTACCTTGGAATTCATGTGTTTCTGCTAAGTGTTAACTTATAAACAATATGTTTTTGTAGCTTTTGGTCCAGTACATTTACAAACTGTACTGCAGGTATAATTCAGCTTTGTACCCCGTAATTTGGCCCATTAAATACAAAATTATTTATTTTTAACTTATTATTATTATTATTATTATTATTATTATTATTAAAATAATGTCAAAGTATTTACAAAACACAAAGCTGCAGTCAAGAGTAAGATTCTATGAGTAATGAAAAATGCACCTGCCCTCAGAAACCCATAATAAGACAGCGGGAACTAGCACCAAAGCAGAGTATTTTTTATACAATTTACCTTACATATTTATATTTAGTACCATACAATGATAATTTACAAACACATTGAGATTATAGTCTGTGCTGCTATGCACACTTTACTCTGAAACAAAAATTCCAGCAGCAGCAGCACAAGGGAAAAAGAAACAACTGCACAGAAAAGCCATACTTGTCACAACTGGACACCACTTCATATGTCTTGCATAAACAGAACATAATGGACAGATGCAGAAACTTAAAGTTGCATAAAATGCACACAACAGATACTCCCAAAGGGGTTGAAAATTCTTAGTTTAGTACAATCAACTGCAGCAAATAGGTCGACAAAGCTATCTAAACTGTGCAAGTCTAAACATGTCCAGACCAGCACAGCACACCAATGTTACCTGCACAAACTAATCCCGGCATTGTATTTGGAGGACACTAATGTGCTCATCAGAATGGGACCAAAAGGATGTATCTGAATGGAAGTAACCATACAAGAAGCTCAAAGAACAGACTGGTAAGTTTAGTTACCTAAAAAAATTAATTTACTGCTCTGAACATAGCAGTAGTGACAGGTAACCAGACTGAACCAAAAATGCTTATGTACAGCTCCGATTTTAGCTTACCACAGAACATACATTATGTACAAACTGTTCTGTTTAAAGATGCAACAATAACAAAAAACTCCACTCAGAACACCTACCTACAGTTTCATACAAAAATAACATAAAGTAAAAACAGAAGTAATATAAACAGCATCCTCAATGGGGCAGCAGGATCTAATAGGCTTGGAATGGTGTATCTTGAAATTTCGGATTCAACAATCCCAAATTATTATTGTGAATTTTAACTTAGGAATGATGACACTGTTGCTTAGAGCTGTTGCTCTCTAACAACTTTGGAATGATGAGATGTTGTAAATTATTACCCAGCAATAATGAGTCCATGTAATTTTGGATTAAAATGTCCATGAAACTTAGGACTTACGTGCAACTGTAAACTGTAACATCAGAGTGGTGTGCCTTTGTCACTTAGAATTGACATGTAGGATTGATGTGTTTATAAACTGTAACTTACGAATGGTGTGTCTTTTTAAAATTGAAACTGATGTCTCTGAAACTCGGAATCAACGGATTCTGAAATGTATTAGTTTGTTAACATCACAGGAGTAATTCAATTATCTCAATACAAGAAACAACTACATACATTATGTTAAAATTAATCATGAAGAAACAAATCAAGAAGTAATACTATACATCATGTATACCAACACATATTTACACATTTCCCTGGATATGTCCAATAGTCTTACCAGAAAAGAAGACTATTCATGTTAGAGTACTTTTTTTTTTAGTTCATAAGAGGAAACAGACCAAATATCAATACTTCAGTGACATCAAGAGGCATACTCTAAGCATTCAACACAATGGAGTGTAAGTACACACATCATGTACAAAATATATTTTGCTTACTGGCTTTTGTGCTGGTGCTTCCTCTTGTGTTGTCACGGAAGCCTTCCTTTCCTCAGCCTTTCATGTACCCATGCAATTAAAAAAAAGAGGCAACAGAATGGTGATTAAAATAAAAAAGTGTGTGCAAAATATTATACACTACCTCACATTATATTCAGAACAAATAAGTTGTACAGCCCAAATATACGAGCAGTAACAAAAAATTACCTGTAAGGACTTCGATCAGTATAGGTGCCATCTGATAATATGTAATATTTGATAATTCAGTTACCTGTCTGGCCCCCTGCAAGTCACATTAATGCAATTTTGCTGTATATTCAAAGAGGGTATTAGTGTCAAAGATTTTAGGCAATATAATGTAAGACTCTTTCTCATTGTACCAATATAGTTGTACATGATATGGAAAGATAAAATAATAATTCGTGGCCCATGGAATTTACATCTTGTATCCATGGAATCCACCATGTTGAAGGTGTCAAGCCAGCCTTGTCCTAAGTTGTTCCCAAGTCTCCAAACTATGCCAGAGATGCCATGTTTTGTAATGCAATACCACTGCTTCATTTTCTAAAGAATAACAGCAAACTCTAACTGGAATTTCATGCTGTGGTAGTTCACAGACATTAAATTCTTTCTTTATTGACTTAAGGATTTCATGCCAGCACTTTTAACTCCACTAAAACTGAAGGAAAATGGCACTTTCCCAACAAGGATAATACTATTCTTTCAAGTAGAATGGAAGTGCTATTATGACCCTCTAAAATATCTTTATCTGTCAGTAACAATGCTCCAAGGGGTTTTGAAGTTCACAAAAAACATTACACATAAAATCTCACACATACTGTAAGACTTAACTCTGACTGCATTCAAACATTGAGACAGTAACCTGATACTTATAGAGGATGCAACGACTTACCTTCGTTTCCACAGCCTTCTTCTTAACTGACAGCTTCTTTTCTCCATCCACTTTTACTTCTTCAATCTGCATAACATAAAGACAACAATCTTAGGTTCCTTATTTTGCATCCCTCAAGCAAACTTCAGCAAATCCAGAAATTATACATACATACAGGCTCCTAAGAGTAACATTTTCTCACCAATCGAATGATTAATAATGAGTGTATGGTATTACGGTGATGTGGCCTGATCAAACCCCAAAAGCAGCAAACCCAAAGTCTAAGCAACAGCCAGCTGATGTGTGTGTGTGTGTGCGCGCGCGCGCGCGTGCGTGCGTGCACACGCGAGAGAGAGAGCTGTATGTATGTTACAGTATGTGTGTCATTGGTCAAGTGGGACCACAGTCACCTTGCACTAGATTTGGGACATTTTTAATTTTAAATTAGTCAAAGATAGCCATACCTTTTGTGCTGAAACCTTCACTTCTTGAACCTTCTCCTCTTCTTCTTGTTGCACAATCTGAACAAAGAGCAAATAATTAATTAGTAATGGCTGTTCAGTCTGTCAACATAAGAAGAAGTAAAATAAACTGCAGCCAAACATAAGTATTAAGAGCACCAACATAACCAATATCAACAATTAAAGGAATATTATAATAATGTAACAAAAAACTGCATACATCTGCCTACAGACAATTATGCTATTAATAACATTATAGTCAATATACAATTCAGAATATTTTATGCACTATAACTTACCTCACACCTGTGATAAAAGAAAGTATTACGGATTACAGACATATATAACCAACAAGGATTACACAAATGCAATATATTGATGTCTAATATACAGGCATCCCCTGCTACAATGTGCTTCACTGAGTGCTGTTGTGCTATGGTGCTCTTGCCAACTGCTTTTTTTTCTTTTTGCTTTGCCCAGAAATGTTACACAGTTGAACTATTTTCTCAGAGCTTGTATTTGTGTTTATTGCCACAGCCATGCTTTAACCAATGGCTGATCACAGCTGGTCGGTATTAGCAGCTGACAGCAAGCAGCTTGTCAAGTTCAGTGGAGGTGTGACCATGCTTCTCATGGAAGAAGCTGTGACAAATCACAGCCGCACAAATTAATTTGTGCTTTAAGTCACACGCTGTGGTATAAGTTGGGTCTCATCTTGTGTGTTCAGTGTACTGTGGTTACTTTTATGGATTGTCTTGGCCATAATTATTCATGAGTCAAAAGCATACAAACACATGCATGAGAAAAAGCATTTGAAAATTACATAGGAAAAGCTTGTCATCAGTCATGGATTTGAAAGTCATTAGATGTGAGGACACCAGTACAATGTTTACAAAGCGTTAGACTTAGTGGGTTTGACAGTATGATCTATTTTGAAAAATAAACACAAAATCAAGCAATGTAGAAGGACAGCAACTCCTTTATTGGCTTGGAAATTAAATGGTACTCTGTGTACTTATAAATGTTACTCTGATTTCAATGGTGAAATATGCCTGATGTTGGGAATTAATTATCACAGAAGTATATGCTAGGAGTACAAATTAGATCAATGGACAGTAATTCTTATGGAAGAAATTCACTTACTGCCCTGTTTTTCTGGAACCAGGGATGCCTACATATGAGTACTAATAATTAATCAAATTAATGACAATAATAATACTTAGAATATAACTTACAACACAACTGCATCATTATTGAAATTATTAGCAAAGAAGAATTTCAACATTACACTATAAGTATGATGCATAATTATCACAGTATATGCAGAAAGACACTAATAAAACAGACTCAGTAATGACCCATTCAAGAAACATTTAACCAGGATATAAAAATACAGTAAAACAGTGGTTGTTGTGCATCCTTCTCCTCCAAAATTGGAAGTCTTCCATTCCAAACCCATTCCCAGTCTCACTTTAATTACCAAATCCCTGTTTTCAGCCATGCTATCCAGATTCTCTCATCTCCAGTACAGCAACGAATCCTTCCTTACACTACCTACAATACTCACTTTACAATAGTACAGCAATGTCATCATTTCATCGGTATTCACAGATTTGTCTTTTTATATTGTAACACCTCCTTTAATATTTTATACAGTCTACATACATATTCTCCTGACTCTACCAAAATATGCTGGTTCTATGGCTCTACTTTGTCTGCCACTTCCTTTACCCAGAAAGCAAATCTTAAAGTGTTTATCTCCCCATTACAAAACTTTGTCATATCTAGCGATTACATAAACTCTACTTCACTACTCACACACTTCGCAATACCTTACCCCACCTACTTTCTTGCAGTGCCTAATCCCAGTTCAGCCACACCATTTCACGCAAATCTGGATATACTCAATAACTTCTTACAGAATTTCCCCTGAACTTTATAAAACCAGGTAACTTTTAACACAAGAATTTATTTTGCGTACCTTTTCTCCAGTTTTCACTATAGATGACTTCCTTCGTGCTTCGGTTTTCGCCTCTGTTACCTGTATATCAGAAAGAAACCCATTACAAAAATGGAGAATTTGTTCACACATCTTCAAATACCTGAGGGTAATTCATATTTACAATCCAGCTTAAACAAAAGTCACCAGTGAACAGAAGCTAATTGATTTACAATATCACAATTGTAGTATAACCCATAAATAACTTGGTATGAGTATAAACATAAGCACCTACATCAGCAGTGTTTATATGCAGAGAAAAGTAACAAAAAAAAAGATGAAAGCACATGGTGGTATTATTCTGCAGCTTTTGTTCAAAGAAGGCTGTAAAGATAAAGCGACATTTGGCGCAAAACACAGCAAGAATAAAACTCAAATTCAATGAAGTATTATGGAAAACATTTTGCAAGAGTATCTTCTTTGTGATTCAAATCCCATTTCCGCTAGTTGCAGATTCTATAAGAACAGCACATCATATTGTAATTCATCTCGTTCATGTAAACAGAATGACTGGACATCCAGTGACACAAAGTCAATCTCAGAAAGAAGTTAACATCTGTCAGCACTTCGCAATGACGCTCACACGTATGAAAACTTGCGGGTCAGATTCGTGGATACAAACATCTTGAATATTAAAATATTAAACATAAACATATACAACACCTTAAACAGCAAATAACTAGTAAGAAATAGCATGAGAGTGGCAAAGAACACAAAGTGGTATATATATTTAACACAACATGATAGTGAAGTGTTAAAACACCTGCTGCTACCCATGATTTGCATCATAAGAAAAATGTCGTACATAAGGTGCAGAATGTCATCTGGATGCTACATAAAGATGAAGTCACATTTTATAGAAGAAATATCCAACCATATTATAGCAACTGTAAATAATCTGTGATATTAATAGATCTAAAACACGGGACTAAAGCGACAACATGCAAGATGAAATGCAGAGACATGAAATTAAAAAAACAGTACCTAAATTCACTTGGTAACAAGTGCATCCATTTGCTGCCACATTCTATATAAACACAGAATCTGCTGACCGCACATTAACCTGATGTGTAAACTGTATTATCCATAGTGCATGTTCAAAACACATAACAAAGACACAACAAAACCCTTCACCTGCAGAGATAATATGACACAAATATTTCAGCCTGATAAAAATCACTACACCTTCCCTTCTTTGTGAGGATAAGTGAGGACTGCAAATTCAAAAGCACTGAAGGAAAGATGATCAGAAATTATTGTAGACTATGCAGAAGGAAAAACAGACTTCAAAGAAAAACCAAGAACAATTGCAGTTATCTTCTAACAGAGAAGAAACGATTCTACATGAGGACATATCCAACCTGACGATCATACCTTCTCCATACTTCCCAATTCAATGGATGATTTTCCCTTGTCCTCCTGCACACCATTTTTCTGCTATAAATAAAAGCAATTTACATTATGGCTGTTGTACTAACATGAACATAACCTACTGTTTGTTGGTATTCCTTCATACCAGTTATAGCAGTGTTCAAGAGTATTATCGACTACTATTTAAACATCCACATACTTTTAACATTACAATGTCTGGCCTTTCATAACATCTATGTTATTTTAAGTTTTAAGAGTAGGCAATTATACCACAGCAAACAATTTGATATTAATCAACATACAAAGATAAAAATTATGTTACATATTGACCAGCAAACAAGCACTTAGAGGAAGGAAAGATGACAGGCAAACAAGAAAGAATAATCAAAAGAATAATGAATGATCAAGAGAGTGTCAAACGCCATTGCAGAAGAGACATAGAAGGACAATTCTGCAAATACTTGTTGCAAATGAGAACACACGTAATTAATTTTAACAGACTGAGGAAGAAGGAACGAAGAACTGAAAGGTATTTATGTTGATAAATATGAGACCACTGCATACAGTCTTGGCATATGTATCAATATACTCTGCATGTTATAAAATGCAAAGGGAAGAAATTATGGAGGAAGACAGCCTGAAAACAGAACTTCAGCAAAGTGACATGCAGTAAAAGAACAGCATTTTGAAGACTAATATAAGACAGTGTAATGTTGACACTTTGCTTTAAAAGCACAGTTTACAACGATGATTAGTATATGTCATACAATAAGAACATAAACAATTATACTCGTATTAATCTCCGTTATTATAGAAGACTACAAAAATGGAAGACAATTATAAATATACCACTACCTTTTTAGGTTCTGCTTTCTGCTTTACCCTATCTGAATCCGTCTTCTTGACATCCTTCACCACGAACATGGTTTGAGGAAAAAAAGTTGAGTATAATGTATTCCAAGGTGAGTTAAAAATACTGGCACTTTTAAAGAAGTTACATATAACATTTAAGAGAATAACTTATGTAATTTACATGTTGTTTCTTAGCCTTACATGAGTATTACAACCAATGTAGACTACCACTGATGTATTAAAAACACAACATCAGTCTGGCATCTCTGGTATTTTATGTAACAGAATTACAGCCAAATTATAAATGTAAACACATAACTACCTCATTGGGTTCTTCTTTCGGCTTTATCCTATCTGTGTCCGCCTTCTTTACATCAGCCATCGTGAATACGATCACACAAGGAAAAAAAAAATTTCAGTGTAATATATGTATTAAATTAAAGTATATTTGAAATCTATTATTCTGAACAAATGAAACGATAGGCGATATTTACAGTATTTACTGAATACAGGATCATACACAATCGTAGTTCTGTATAACAAGACACTGATTCTATTCAGTTCAAAGTTATTGGTTCTGTGCCTTCCTTTTACATATTAACTGTACCACAACATAACTTTAATGGCACTTTAATGGTCATCTAATTTATTCCAGAACAATATCAGACAGCAAGACACTGCATTAAGTATTTTTCTTTTATGTTCCTTCCTGACTGTGTACTTCATTTAGTTGTTTATACTGTTTAAATTTCTCATTAATACGACTGAACTGATCTGTGGATAAAACTGAGCATTTTCTATTGCCAGACTGTTCTCTGCACAGCATGCATCATTACTGCATAATGACAGATGATGCCACCTGCTGTATGGCACTCAGTCTGATAATAAAATGGCGTTGAACTACAGTTTTAAGAAACAAACAAATCAATATCATGACCAAGTAGACAAGGCACTAGAATTTTTAAATAAAACGTTTCATAAACCTGAATACATATTCCTGTTTCTGTAACTTTTTCCATTATTAATATTTTGTTGAAATTTCAATGATGTTTTGTGGTTAATACATTCTGAGAATAGTGCTGTTCACATTACAGTAAAAATTACTTTTAAGTTTTTAACATAACTAATGATAATTATGGATATGAACTAAGGCAATTTTAGCATATTTACCTGAGTTAATTACGAAAAAATACATTTACAACTATGTTCTAAACAACAGTCATTTATGGAAACTGCTGAAATAAACATTTATATGAATTTCTATGTAACAAATTAACATCTACCTTTTTTGTAAACTCCAGAGCAAGAGCATTATGATCAACATTGCATATAAAGTGTTACTTATATAGCTGGTAAAGTATTTTTTAAATTGTTAAACAAGACACTGTTACAGCTTCTCACCTTTTCTGTTCCTATCTTCTTTTGCTCAGGCTCTTTTTTGGCATCCTCCACTTTCTATTAAGAACAAGAAGTAGTCTGTTCGAATATAATTATGTAAATGACTCTCATTACTATATAACAGGTTATTTATAAAAACGGCCATTTAATTTTCAACTTAACACTGACTTAAAAATTATGTGAAGATAAAAATAGCATGTACAAAAACAGTACGATGAGTATTATGAATTACTAGCATTGTACCACATGACGATGCTGAAATGACAGTACCTACACAGTGCAGGTACATATATGTACACTAGCATTCATAAAAAGATGCACATTGGACATCTCATACATTTAACTTTGTATTCTGGCATGTTCAGCTTCACCATTCAACAAAGTGTGCACACATTTTGTACCTCTCAAGATTCTTAACGTATGCATTCATGACACACTGTATATATTAATAAAAATACAAGTGAAAGTGTCCATTCTCAGCTCAGTGATGCCTTTAACATACCCTAATGAAATAAGGAAAATGCCCTTTTATTATGGAAATCTGATTAATACATATTCCTGTCAATCTGTCTTCTATCATTAGACCCATTTACCACTGTGACACCGCATGATGGCCTGACATATTCACTCTATTGAAACAAACTCAGTCACAGCCATTTTCTAGAATGAAAAATATGTGTATTTCTTGAAATAAATCTGTGCTCAATTTTTCATGTAACCAAAATTTAACCCACAGGGAACAGCTCCAAAACATATTAATTACACATTATTAACATAAATTACTGCAAAAAAATTATGCACCCTTGTTTAGGTGAAAAATCAAGTTCCTTGCTGAGAAGAAAACTGCAGGTCATGGCCTCACCATGGCAAGAGACTTCAGTCCAGATAAAGGATACAAACTTCGGGACAGTTTTCACTCACTCACATAATGTTTCTAATGCAGCACATAAAATCAAGTCTTCATCTCCAGCTTCTTGTATGATTTGAGTTTCTCACAGGAGTGCTGATAAAGATTTGATTCTTCTGGGATGTTATGCTATGTTGACTGGTAAATAGTTACCAATGTTTCTCAGAAGTGTAGTGCCTCCATCTTCAGGGTCAAGCAGGCCAAGAAGAGTAGCCATGTTGGAAAATACGAGTGATTATAAAGGTATGGACATTTGGGGTTGTAAGCTATGCACTTGACAGAGTCCTGACAAAACTGCCAGGAAGCTTAAGTGACACTGAACCACACTCGGTTGTTCAGTATAGAAACAAAATGATGGACTAGAGGATGTAGTAGGTATGCAGACGCACAAAATTTGGCAAAGGTGGTTAGCAATGGCATTTGTAGAGGAGCCACGAAGTAGCAAGGAAGAAGAGGGAAGGAGAGATCATGGGTAAGTGAGATCCTGCAAAGGGCCACAATACACATCCATGATTTCTTCCACAGTTCACAACTGTACTCTCTGCCTTTGTTTCCCATCCATTTCCCCAACTTCTAGGGCCACAAAGCTCAGTCCCACACTACAGCTTCACCACTACAAAAACTTTCCAGCTCCAGTACACATTCCATACGAGACTCCCCCACCCCATCCCCCCTCAATTTGCTGTCTCCACATACCCACATCCTAAGGCCATCACTTCATATCCATAGCTCACACAGGAGCACCTGTCAGTGTCACATAACCTTCCTATCACTTCCACCAGGGCTCCTCCCAACATGCACTTCCGCTACCATTTGCTCACAAACTACATTATCCTTACCCATATAATATAACCATACTTCCCACTCAGCCATTCTTCTTGGACTACTTCACCATAAAGATGAATGCAATACACTCCTTCACAAGATCAGTAAGTATTTTACCATTCAACATTGCATAACATCCCACAAGACTTAAAACTTGTGTGGCCATTTATGACACACGAGCAGATGATGATGGTTCTAACCCATCAGAGTCTTTAGAGTTCAAGTCCAAAAATAAAACCATGTGCCTACAGTCCACTAGTGCAGGATACAATATGACCCATTCCTTGTTTCCTTCTTTCATAACAGTAAATTTCGTGGGTGTAGTATACTGTATGACACATTCATTTCAAAGAAAGTGTACTCAGTGCAAGCCTACCAAATATTAATCCTTTAAAGATGAAGCGTATCTGTTTTATACAAGGATTCAGTGCGTACCACGCTGTAAACACTCTCCACCTCAGTTATAAAAATCAGTCTCTTAATGTTTTATAAGGCAAAAGTTGCTGTTTGTTCTGAGATCCGTACAAAACACATAAATGCAACGTGGGCACCACGTAGAATTTTTTAATGTTAAACCTGGTGGTATGTAAAGTTACCGCTAGGCTTTAAAAGGTTAAATATCACATGGACACAATCTTATGTTGAATACTGAAGCCAAGCGAGGACAAATAAAACACAAAAGATTTAGAATTTCAATATTGCACATGCACATCGATGTTATCTTCACATTATTCCTTTCTTTTAACATTCAATATTTATACTTTTACCCCATGGAAATTTAAGAATCTACTTACTTATGACTCCTACTTTAATAATGTGTTATTTTAGAAGGTTAATGATATCAATAATCAGGACAGATCTTCACTTCATATACTAACACATGTTAATGTGGCAGAAAGCAGATTATACTTGTATTATTTGTTGATAAGTCTTAGTGTGTAAAATATAAGAGAATCTATGTGCAGTGCATTTAACTTAGTTAATCGAGTGCCATGAGAAGCAATAAAAGGCAACGAAAGACACGAAATAGCAGCAGAATGACGCGCGCATCAAGGTGCAAAACATCTCACCTTCTCCGGCTGTATCTTCTTGTTTTGTTCTGGTTTTTTCTCCACCTCATTGTCTTCCTATTGCCAATGAAAATGTGTTTCAATAAAATATTACAAGCTTCGGATCACTGACATTTATTAACGATGAAACCATAACTCCACCATATAGGATTGGTTTTTGCTGCACTAATTGGTAGTATCAGGTCAAAACACATGGGAAATAGGTCCTCCTTCAAATACAGGCATGTGTTCTTACCTTATTTCACTACACGGCCTGCTTAAAAGCCCAGCAGCTCAACCTTCTTTTTATAGTTTTAGAGCAGACAGGACATAATGTCACCGTGAATTACTAGATTCTATTGTTAATAAAATACAAAATGCAGATCAATCTCTGACAGAAAAGAACTGATACAGACGCTTCAACAGCAGCCCATGACAGAGCACAGAAAATCACTGTTGATCAAGAGCGAAATTAGCAGGTAGAACCCCAAGGTACTATAAATGCAGGAAACACTTACAGCTGAAGGATTTACAGGCAATTTGTCTAGTGGCCAGTCTATGAACAGTAGGGTCTCACCTTTCAAGAGCTGTGCACACTGAATATGCAAGTGAATTTGTTGTGTGGTCTGATACACTTAAATGTAACTGTACAAGAGTTGTTGAAAGACAACCACTCACAACTGCACATCATAATTATCAGGAGTTTTTCCATAACAAACATCTTGCTAAGGTAGCAGAATAAAGGGAAAGAGATGGCTGGACACAGAAATGTGAAAAAGTATGCCAAGAAAGTGGTAACAACATTCCAAACAGCTAAACAGAAACCTTTTACAGAAGTAAACAAGAAGGCTGAATGTGATTCACTGCACCACCCTGGCAACAGGAATATTAAACTTAGCTCTGTTGTGATGATTCTTGAAAATTGTACTGTGAATTATGTGTATCAAATATTACACAACACATACTCCAGTTTCAGAAGATGGTAACAATTTGTCATCACAGCTACTACAAAGAATACAATAAGACAACATGTCACAGGATTAAACAATATATGATAATAATACAAACAAACTAAAACACAGAAGTAAACTTGCATATTAGCATCCACATTCATGATACACTGTCAGTTACTGTTCACAGGTTGTTAACATGTCACATTCTTGTAAGATCATAGATTATTCATGCTAAAAAGTGTCCGATTTTTGTCTGAAATATATCAAATCACTGCACAAAATGGCCATTAACTCTACATGTGTGAAGACTTCAGCTGTAAGCTCTGAAAAACTGTATGTAATTCAATGGGATTTTATGTGACATTCAGTGAAGAACTAAATAAAAAAGAATTATTGTAGTTATAACAGGTATGTAAGCAAAATACATAGATTTTATCACACCTGAAAGATGGAATTTCTCCACATGGTCAAAAACTATAGCTCCCCTACTTGCAAAGCATACAAAAATGCCACTTTGTAAACCAAAGAAGAAACTGAAAGGTCTTGAATTAAAGATATAACCACATGCACAAATGATCAGTTGGAACACTGCTTTCTGCATCAATCATAAAACAAGCAGTATGATCACATTCAGAGTCTACATAAAAGTGGTATCTTATAACTCAAAACACATAGGTCTCCCATCACATAATTCAATCAAGCACCTTACATGATAAATGTATGTTACTGGAGTCTTATCACCCTCCAGTCTTCTTTAAAAGATAGAATACCTTAATAACAAGTCTCAACACAGCTTCCACACAGTAATTACTTGACACAAAAAGTGACGTATTAGCGAAAGAATACAAACCTGCATTTAACATGATATTTCATGTACCACAACCATGTCTGCACATTCTGAAAAGTTTGACATGTCAACACCTACATGGATGATGATGATACTCTTCTGAACCATTGTCAAATGATTTCCTTACATATACCCCTGTCATTATAACAACAATATTAAATTGGTTTCTAATCTGTTTGTCTATTCCGTGTAAGATATAACTTACCCGAGTTTTGTGCCAAGGTCAAGAACAAGTAGATGTACACCTCCACACTCACATGTGCTTTCATGGTATGTACAGGGAATACTTTAAACCTTTAACTTTATTCTACACAAGATCCACACCATATCTAGATAATAAAGTGGTAACTAAACAACATTATCACAGAGAAGTAATATTTCTTACTCATTCTAGGCACTTACTTGAAGAGTTGCTGTCTTCTCTTCAATCTTAACTGCAACATCATTAACTTTCTCCACCTCATTCTGCAGGACAAAAAGTAATGATTGTAATATAAGCATAAGTTTGTATTAAAACAAGAACAGGAAATTATGATTAATTTTCCTACACAGCAACATTTAAACTGAATATATGTTTGCCTTCTTAAATAACCGAAGAAACAGATCTGTAACAAGTTTACTTAGATTGTTCTCTAATGGTGACTGGTGCCATATAGATGAACAGATTCCCTTTTGAAAATAAAATTCTGGTACATATCCTATTTAGTCAGAAAACAAAATACACACAAATCTGCATGAGATACTGCATAACAGACAAGTTTTATGTTCATCACACATTATATAGCTGAGTAGAGCTACATCCCTACTCTCCCTCTATGCCTACATGGCATGGATATGGACAGCTTTACCTCTTTTTTTATAGTAAGGTCATATTGATGATGGACTATGTCCTGTGACAATGACACAGGTCATGGAATTTCCAGGTCCATCAGAGATGTGTCAGCAAAGGGACAAGTGAAAAATGTGCCATATCAGGGCCACATAAGGGCTATCAGAGGACAACACTTAGTCATGACCTGTTCAAGTTCAAGCTATTTCACATGCATTTTATGACTGTATCATATAAGGACAACAGGACAAAGTAATGATTAAGGAGGGAGAGAAATTAAGGAAGAATGGAAAATGGTGGAAAGAGATGCTATACAGGTAACAAATAAAAGCAGTATTGAGTTACATTTCTGCATATTTGGCAAAAGCAGGAACAGGAGAAGATACAGGTAGAAATTAGGGGGAAATTTTCATTGAATAGTATCAATACATGTTTGGCCAAAGTGCCCAATATGAAGATTAATGCACTATAAATATATACGTTGTTAGTAGAGTCAAAGACGATGACAGGTGGACATTTTGGGATTAGAAGATTGGTAGAAGGTAGTAAGGGAAATGTATTTCATAAATGAGTAACAGCTGTGCAGTAACAGACACGATACATACAGTGAGACTATAAATTATGTTTACACATTTCAAATTTCATTCTAAGAAAAGTATGTTATGTACACTAATGACATCTGCAGAGCAAAAAGAAGTTACAATAGTTTTTGTCACTTACACAATTTCAACGTGGGCCCCATTATTGATATGTCAAAATGATGATTTGATATGGAACAATGTTCCCCCAATCAAATCCAAAAAACAAAAGAAATAAAAAATCTAAGAGGTTTCTTTTTTTGAGAATTTGTTAAGAAGGAGTCCCCTGCACCCCGCACCCAGTACCACAAAACCCTAAAAAACTCAACATTTGCACTGAAGCTGCTTGTGAATCAGCTGACATTGCGATGTTGAATACTTGGAACCAGACTCCTTATTATTGGACAGGTGTAGAATGACCACTGGTGCTCACGTTGTAATCACATAATTGACAATGGACAGCTTGGGATTTCCTCTCTAACCTCCAGAAATTTAATTATTACACATGCCTTAATTTACTTAGAATAAATTTGTATTCATATACATAATTTATAATCACCCCGTACTTAAGTGTAATGAGAATGACGAATTGTGGGAAAAAATAATTTAAGCAGGACTTTGGGCTGTGCAACCAGGCAGTCAATTTCTTTTATCTCAAGTTGTAACTAGTTGTAACTCACTAAAGTATTAATTAATTAATTAATTAATTAATTCATTCATTCATTCATTCATTCATTCATTCATTCATTCATTCATTCATTCATTCATTCATTCACTACTGAACATCCTTCAGCTCATCTGAAAAGAAATTCCGTAATTCAACAGCGGTGGAAGACAAAGCAGTATTAATTCCTAACGATAAAGGCATATTAATTGTGTGCTATTATACTTGGCATCACACACACACAGTCTGCCTTGTGTACAGTTACTATAGTCAGGCAGAATGAATGAAATGAAGCGGAAACAAAATACATAAAATGTACTAACCTTTTCTGGCTCAGGCTTCTTTTCAACAACCTTTTTCTGTGGAAGCAGAAATACAGTATTACTAACATACATGCATTATAGAAATATAAAATGAAATAGATCATATGGATGCAACAAAGGCCTGTAACTTACAGCATATCTCCCTCAGTGCATCTGAAATTATAATTTCCTTGCCGAGATCTCAGGCTGTCACAACAGTGACTGAAGACCACTGCCTTAAGGGATGTGACATTCCTTCACCCTGATGATGAAGATGGCAGGATCCTCTAAGATGCTGGCACACTTTTAGCAGACCACAAAGTGTCACATCCCAGACAATAGCAACCTTCAGTAACTGCTTTCCCCAAAATTTGTAAATGGTCTATACATTTACAGCACTCTGTACACCTCTATAGTTTTAAAATTCCATTCATTTATATTTAGACAGATGATGTACCACAAAAGACGGGAGTGAGTAAAGATGTAGTAGCTTCTACATGTATTAGCACCACGAAAGATGGCAACTTATGTAGCAGAAGCTGCATTATGACTAGACATGTTGATTTAACAAAAACAAAAAACAACAACAACAACAACAACAACAACAACAACAACAACAACAACAACAAGTGTATCTCAAGATATGACAGCCGACTTCTCAGAAAGACAGGTAGTACTCATGCTTGCATTACAAATTCTGACACGAAAAATTTTCTCTCAACATCAGGTTTTTTTAGGAATTTAAATTTCATTGAGATAATTTTATTTTTAAAACAGACACCTTATTTGAGAGTCATGACAAAAATAATATTAGCTGTAATGAAGCGAAAGTGTATCATACTTAACACAGTTCTGTTTCAGACACTTCGGGGTGGGGGGGGGGGGG